>JAZKJV010004094.1:0-430505 GCA_037367405.1 Ottelia alismoides
TCAGCACGCACTATTTTCTTCCACATCTTCTGTTATTCCATTTTTTGTCCTTTGGGATCCGTTTCGATGTTCTTAAATTGGGATTCGTGACTGCGGGTAGCGGTTCTTTGAGGTTTATGAGCCTTTTCAGCTGAGTCCTTCCCCATTGAAGCTCACATCTGGTTCAGGTGGTGTCCGTGGTGCTTCTGATGCTGCTGCTCCGGAATTGAGGTGTGTATTCCTATTAATGAACCGCTCTCTCTTTTTCTTTTGTGAATCGACTATACGCTGAATTGCGTGTAACTCTTCTTCAGATTATTTGCTCGTTTTACGTTGTTTTCTGTGGCTGATGGCTATAGCCGTTGACTATATTTCTTGTAAAGTCGAAGCGTTTTCTTTCTGGACCGTGTAACTAAAAATTGGTATCCCATCAGTTTTCTTGGGATTTCTGGACAATGATCGCCTTCATATGACTAACAAAACTAAGTTCTCTTGAAAATGTAATCCAACATGTCACATTTGTTACTTGATATATGGGGTCTTGCGAGGAGCGGAAGTCACAAAACAAACAAGCAAACACACATGCATACGGATTTATGAGGTTCACCCTTAACTGGGCTACTTCCAGAGGATGGCGATGATCGGTTTCACTATATGTGAAGGGGGAATATTAAGGATATAGAAAACCCTAACGATAGTAATTTATATAGCACTCCTAGTTAAAATAGATATCAGAGATGAACATATCCAATCACCCAAATAGAATTTTGTTCCGAGTACAGTAGTGAGGATACAACAAGACCCCCATCGGTACAATGGACTTTGCCCGTCATTCTTTTGGAGGGTGTGGAGAAATGGATCTTCAATTGGATTCAACAGAACATATGGTAACGATTCAAGTCATATCAACAAGGGGTGCCCAAATTATCTAGGTTAGAAGATTCCCAATAATATCCGTTCATTTTAACACTAAACCCCCACGGGTACCATATGAAAATACTGGGTCAAGTACCCCATATGCCATGATCCATGCCCCATCGAAAAACCCATCTAGAAAAGTGGATACATGATTGGAAGCTTCCATCATCCTCATTGATTTAAAATGATGCAAATGATTAGATATGTATACATATATAGTTACATATTCTTATCCATTTTATAAATATGAATACGGATGCAGATGTGGAAATTGACGAATATTTAAAATTTGTTACCATTTCTTTGAAAATGGATACATATGTGAAATGAATGCGGATAACATATGGACAATAATTGAAATATTGTATAGATCCACTTACAGATACATATACTCGATGACTCATACATAAATATATATATGGATCCACATCAAATTAGAAACTGATAGGTACAGATGCCAAAATATGCCTAAACTGATACGATGAATAACTGTATCTATTGCATCCCTCTTTAGAACTTGTGTCCACTCTTTCATTTCTAGTGTTTCGTGTCTTGCAGCTCCAATCCATCCTGATATTCACATGGCTCGTTGTGTCATTTAGAGGAACCTATCCACCTCATCTATGTTTATTGGAGCCCATACGTTCGTGAATATAAATATTTTCATCATATCAATCAACCCATCTAATATGTCTGAACAAATGGATCCATGTAACGATACCCAAACATTGTCATAATAATAGAAAATGATGAAAAATGTACATAAAAATTAAAATTACCGATTTTATGCTTTGCTAATCATTTGTCTAATATATAATTATCTCCTTTTTAGTAGCGATAATACTCCCATGGGTACTATTGGGTACTTGCTACCTCATTGAAAGAGTACCCATTAGAATAGGGTACCTATTGGAATGGGAGGGGTCAATCTATGATATGATATTTGAAACGTCCTGCCTCGACGGGAGCGCATCTCAACACCCATTCACATTATTACCCAACAACAGTTATAGACAACCTCATGATACACCATTCATACAAAAAGAATTATAGGAAAAATTAACTTCCCATTGATAACTAGATGTCCACAGAAGGATAACAATAAAACCTCAGGGTCTCTTTATTACATCATAATAGATGAAACAGAGGGAAATAAGCAACTACGGTACTAAGCCTCAACCTCAACAATGTCCTACAGATGCACCACCGAAAATACGAGCCTCCGTCTCCTGTTCTGCACTTCCTGTTGGATTTTCAAAGAATGTAACTTATGAGTCAACTTACCCAGTAAGGATAAGGTAAATTATAAATCAAGAGATTATAGGTAGGTAATGCAAAAGCAGTAACTGAACAAGTTTAGGAGAGAATATTTTCAAAGTATATAGCAATAAACAATCACTTATATTCTAAGCATTTAATACGTACGAAATCAAAAGCAATTCTTTGACATATCTGAATCCATACTTTCATTTACTTATCCCGGACTCGCCCGACAAAGGAGAAAGCCTGCACTAGGAATGAAGTCTACATCACTTCATTCAGAGTGCAACCTAAACCTGTGCACAGGTGTGATCCTTCAGCTAGTCTAGTGGTAGTACTCTGACACTCGAGACGGGCATACCTCCCCAATGAGTCGCAACTCTGTCAATCGAGTCTGCCGGAGGAGTCTCGCTCGCTCCCTAAAACAAATGCCACCAAAAACAGATCCGTACGGTGCAATGCACGCGTGCATTTACCTCAATTCCACCAGAGCACCTACCACCACCCCATTCTATGATGCCCTTGAATGGGGGTGACCCACTGTCGGCTCAACCGGACTACAAGGGTGTGCACCCACCTTGTACTATTTGTCCTTCCAACCCCTACATACGTGTTGTCTTTAGTTAGAGGCAAATAATCTTAGGCATGATAATTGTTTTCAGTAGCATCTTTTTGTTGGAAATGCGAGCCCACGGCGAGCCATTATGCAATAAATGTTATTGCACATATCATTCCCTGATCTGAAATGAAGAATGAATAATTTGTATAATAGGTCCCTTAGTACAATTAGGGTTATGTACCATGGCCATCTTAATAATCATACAGCTGTTGATTCAACTATTGAATCATAGAGGCTGGTGCTTGGATGAATATCTAAAGAGTTAGATTGATGACTCATCAAGCACCGTCAAATGATTATTAAGAGATGATCTCCAGCCTGAGTAGGAGATGGCAATCCTATCTCTGAAGGCTGATATCTGACCGACCTCTTGATGCAGGTCCTCTGCATAGGAATAGAGATTCGGAGGTGTCAGATTAGTTAGGTCAAAGAGTTGACTTAACGAGATCGAGATAACCAAAGTCCTATATCATATGCTGTCATGATATAGGCACGCATCCTCTGACCGGAGACAGATGTGTTACTATATGTCTAAGTGTGTACATTTGGCAGACCAATAGGTTGATGACCTAATCAAGGTCTATACACCGACGCGCTGGTGTGCATATAAGGGCATATGAGTAATACGATCTCTCAAAGGGATCATACAGGTTCAGTTACTGAACCGGAAGACATGAGCTCACTCATGAGATATTGGGAAGAATCAAATTCCATGCGCATGGTCGTCTCGCTTTGGAAGCTTGACTGAATTTGTAGGTTTGATATATACTTTTAGTATATGATCAAGACCTAGGTATGATATACACTTTTGGAAAGTGTATGATCGATACCAACTCCCAATGATCGAATGAGAAACTTACTGATAAAAACCATGAAGTAGACATTATAAAGTTGATCCGATACTTCGGGTTTACTCTGAGTCTTCCAGTATGTAGGATGTACAGGTATTGGGAATACCTGAGGGTGATTTGATCATAAACGATTGTATAACCATGACGCTTCCATTCCTAGGGAGTGATGAAACGGGTCTGGATTTTAGTGACTCCTCTCAGTAGAGAAGTGATCCGATCTTGGTCCAAGTGTTGGACATTGATCTGAATGTGATTCAGATACAATGAGAAGATTAGATTTACGGTCTTGATTTAATCAAGCATCTATGAGAGGCCCGCGATCTGGATTTGAGATATGATCTCAATATCCATGTCACTATATGTGGAACAATACAATCGCCCTGTCCTTATCTCCAAGTATCTGCGGAGAGATTGCATTATTCTTGAAGGGTTCAAGAATAATTCCATAAGATCTAAGTGATGAAGAAATAATGATTAAATGTGATTTAATCATCTTGATGTATGAAGAAATTATCCAATTTAATTAAATGTGATTTAATTAATGTGGATAAGAATAATGTGGATAGAAATATCCAATTATTCATAATATATTATAAATGTGATTTATAATGTATTAGAGAGAGCTAATTATAATTTATATGTGTTGATTAATTATTATGTGTATTGGATACACACTGTGTAATTAATTAACAATATGAATTATATGTTGTTTTGGGTTGTGAATATGATTCACAATTTTTTCCATGGCAAGAATGCAATAATCTCAAAAGATAATTGTGAATTATTTTTGGAGAATAAAACCCAATAAATTTGTTGCAAATAAATAAGAGAGAAAATCAAGAAGATATGCAATCTCATGGGAATCCATGAGATTGCCTCCTTGGACTCCCATAATGGGCGGCACACCACTCCTATATGGAATGGGTGGCCGTCCAACATGGAAGGTGCATGGAGATGAAATCTCCATGCACATTCTCTCCTTATTTGTTGGGTTGATTTAGGACTAAATTATATTTGATTTTTTTAAATATACTTTAACCTAAATTTGTTGCTTTTGACAACAACAATCTTGGCCATTGGATTGACACAAATCAGTCTCATCCATTGATTTTATGTGTCCCATGGATTGAGATCCATGGATCCTAAAACCCTATAAATAGAGAGGCATACTATGCTCTCTACTTACTTGTAATATTGGAGCTCTCTCTCCCTCATTTCTTCATACACGCCAGCCCTCTCTCCCTCTCTTGTTGGTGGCCGTCCACCATGCCCTAGAGGAGAGAACCGTCGTCGCCTTCGCCACCGCGCCGCCGCTTCGACGTTCTTCGGTACTCCGTCTTCTTGGAGAGTTCCTCTCACGAAGGAGACGTTTGATCTCGTGCGACGAGATCAGGAGCAACCATGCTTGGATCATCTTCTTGGATTACGAGGACAACGCGGTTCATCCCCGCGCTCGCAAGCGGTCTCGCCGACGATCGGACTTGAGACAGGAGGTCTCTTTCTTTAGAGACTTGATCAACCACGCTTCAAGAGGTATTGCATTATACTTGTTGTGGTTATAGATGAAACGATCTGAGAATGGTTCTCGGATCATGTGGTTTCATCGAATAAAATTTTTTAAATTCCGCTGCACCGAACAAGCAGTACGACTAGTCGTTCTTCGTCGTATCCGATACGACGATCACGCTTCCGTGATGCACTTGAGGATAATTCCATATCCTTCAAGTGGTATCAGAGCCTTAGGTCGACGGTTTCGAATATGATTCGAAAAACCGAGGATGACTTGGGTTCGTTTAGGTCGCGAAAGTTTTCATCGCATTTGATTTCGCAGATCTGTTTAGTAAATAAATTCGGCACCGTTTAAGTTGTTTAAACACGCATTTAATACTTGGATTTTGTTCCTCATTAAATAAGGAAACCATAGGATCTGAGTTTACGTAAATCGGATTTCGTATGCTCTAGATATGGTTGTTTTAATGAACATGTATACACTGTTGCGGGAACTGTAGATCTGAACGTGATTAAAATGTTAATTACTGTTTAGACTTGCCTCGAAATGCGTGTAACATCACTTGGGTTCTGTCCTAAATCAAATTAGCAATCTATGAAAATTGATTTTGTCTAATTTGGATTTAATATGATTGAGATATGCTAATTTTAGTAAGTAGGGGTCACTGATGAAATTACAGTCCTAATCTAGAACCAAGTGATTGTCAATTAGTGAAATTAATTGTTAATTTCGTGAAATAATCAAGAAAAATATTTGTGAAATATTTGAAGATGATTATTTACATAATTGACTTGGCCTCAACCAATTAATTGATTAGATTTGATCTAAATCTTAATTGGAAACACATTCATCAAACTTAATGTTTGATTGGTGATTGTCATTTAATCATTTAGTGAAATTAAATTGTTTAATTTCCTAGAATAATTGTGCATAAATATTTGTGAAATATTTGATGATAATTATTCCCTTAAATGACATTGCCTTAACCAATAATTGATTAAGATGTGATCTAAATCATAATTGGAAACCACAATCTTTCAAACTTGATGCTTGAATAGGATTTGGGAATTTGTCTTGCAATTTTCCTTATAATCAAAAATGTTTTGATTATTACTGTATGGTACAATTTCGGTTGAATAACCGATGATCATCTCAAGTACAAATTAATCAATTTGGCATTATCCTTTCCCGAGGCGGATATGGTGCCTAGTTGGAGAGCATTGGGGTTGCGGGTTGCAACGTATGTGGTCCGTCCCACTCTCGTCGGTACTGGCCATGACAGCGGGTAGGGCCGGGATAATGTCCGAGGGATTAAGATGTATTTTTCTAATTATTAAAATTCGAATTAATACGTATTTTGAGATATTACCATATATGTATTCAAGTAAAATAATCAAGTTTGATTGATTGAATTGGATTGATAATTAATTTAATATGATTAAATTGATTATGTCCAATTGAAATACTCTAATATGATTAGAGCTAATAATTCCCTTGGAAGAATTAATTATGTGAATGTGATTCACGATAATTAATTAAAATTTGAATATGATATGAAGGATCACATAAGTGACATCCATGGTCTCCCGTCAAGGCGGAGGGTTCCGTCGCCAGGGATTGCATGTGGGAGACGCCTGTCCGAAGTGACAGCTCCTGTATGCAAGCGCATCTGGATCGGGCTTGTCGCTTCTCGAAAGAGTAAGGACGTATGCGTAGTGACCCCAGTATCGGGTCCTCATATTATTGGGGCGATATTGGATTGCGCATAGCGAGTTGTATTCCTGTTGACGGTTGGTTCAATTAATGACGGGTCAACATCGCCTTAGGGGTGGTGGGCCCGGGTGTTAAAGACCGAATTGGGAGATGCAAGTTGGACTTGCAAGGCAGAATGTGCTCCCGCTTCTTTTTATCTGAGTTGTAGGTTCTCATATTATTGGGATGCAACAAAGATAAGGAAGGAGATCCCAGATCTTGCTTGAGATATAATGGTAAGTATATCTCTTACATTGAAAGTGATTAAGGGAATGAACTTTCAATGTTGACATAGCAAGACAACTTTGATATAAAAATTCCTAAATCAAAGTAAAATATGTATATATAAATACATACATCTATGCAAATTTCTTATTTCAGATAATCCTTCATTAAAACCCACTCAATGATATACTCAATAATAACCAGTGAAATATCTTGGATTGGACTCATGATCCAGATATTGTACTTGCAAATGGACACATAATGTATGTGGTTGCAATGTGCAAGTTTCGTCATAATATTGAGGAATGACAATTAAATAGATAATAGGACTACAACCCTAGGGCTTGTATGTCTCTATAGTCTTGGTATCATCAAATGTACTTTGGAAGAGACATGTTGATGATGATCAATTGTCATATAATCCTTATAAAATCAATGAAGATTTTCTGGCATACATATGTGCTCTTGACATTTAATCATGAGTGACATGGTTCTCTGCATTATGTAGAATGGTAGCTCTATAAAGAGATGATGTATTCAAATTGTTTGAGTACCTACCTGAACCTATGTTTTATGAGTTTAGATGGATGTAGATGATGAGTGTCATTATTCTACTGTCTATACTCTAGTCATTTATGAAGCTTTATAGTATTCATATTATGTGAATCTAATGAAGCATAAATAAATGTTGAAATACTCTTATTTTGAATTCTTTTGAATTTATTGTAAGAGATCCTTTGTCTTAAGCAATGGTTGCTTATAGATAAAGGGAGCGCAATGGAAGCATGGGTTGGACCCAAGAAAGAAGGAAAGTCAAAGAGTTGACTGGACTTCTGTGACTTCCATATGACATCCAAAGAGTTGGATGAATGCCAATACTGTAATAAGTTGATGTGTTGATAGTATGACTATCAAGTCTGTCTAGAATCCTTAGAAAAGGACTCGGATGGAGCATCAGAATAATCTACATAAATCATTGATATTGGCTTACTTATTGAATAAGATAAAGTCAAATAATTGTATCTCAATCTTCTGATGACATTTGCAATGGATTGCATATGTTTTTAGAAGACTGGAAAATTTGATCTTAAAGGTTTATAGTTGTCCACATGAATATTGATGCAATTGTTGCAACAATCTCTGTTGGATTAATAGACTTGTTAATTTCAGTGGGAGAGCCCTTAGTCGTAGAGAATGTCTCTATGACCTAGATATAAGAATACACTCATTGTTTGTTTCTAAATGTTGGAAATAAACATGAATTCTGAGATAGAACTATCATAAAGAGTTATGATGAAGATATTTCAGATAGTAATCTAAAATCTAGTGGACTCCACATAAATTAGAAAAATTAATGAATGGTTCATTAACATTTCTAAATGCTGAAATTAAAACCTTTATAAGATCAATAGGAGGATGAAGATCATTTGACAATGATCTAGCATCGAGCCTTGGACATTTATCTATCGATTTGATCAATAGACTAGTAAGAGATGAAACTTTAGAATGTCTAAAATTTCAAAACTTACATACTTATGAATATTGTATTCAAAGTAAAATGCCCAATACACCCTTCTTTGGGAATGGTGTAAGATGCCGAGGTATTCAGGATCTCATGCATATTGATGTATGTGGATAATCTATATCATAATGAACATTGTGGATATGTGATATCTATTAATGATTATGTATGATATGAGATTTCTTCTCTTCACTTAGAAACCTTTGAAAAGTTCAAAGATTTCATTAATTTTGGTTTAGAACCAAAGTTTGAAGGAAGATAAAATGAATTTGATCTAATCTAGGTAGCAAGTACCTACTAGATAAATTCGAAGAATACCTTATGGAGATATGAATATCATTTCTATCTCAAACCTCCTAACACACCTTAACTCAATAGAGTTATAGGGAGATACAATTAGATCATGTGTGACAGATCCTATCAATGATGATTTTTAGCATAATTATCCCCTAGTTTCCAGGTATATATATGTGTAGTGGAGACTACAATGTATATCCTTAATAAGGTTCCATGTATGTTGGAATCTAGCACTTGAAAGTGCCGCTTCATTAGGAAAATAAAGGATGGTATTGGATACCTACTTTATGACCTTGAGATTCTTAAAATATCTCATCTCCGAGAATGTGATTCTTAGAGGTTGAGACTCTTGAGAATCAAGATGAAAATGAAGTGTAGGAACTCATTTATAATGAGACTCCTGAAATTAGAAACTAAAAGGACAATTAAAGATGAAACATTAATACCTCTTCAAATGAGTTTGAGGATGGATTCCATGTGTTAGAGAAATCTGACAATGATCGAACTTCATGTGATGAAGCTTCTGAAGATCATAGCATGGATAGATGGATAGTAATAAAAGTCTAATGTAGACTTCATATACAAGTGTTGTATATGGACCCTCGAGGATCCACCTATATGGGTAAGACCTGTAAAGGTGTAAATGGATCTTCAAAGAGACAGGGAACCTGATGAGAAGGTAGAGATCTTCAAAGCACGGTTCGTAGCCATAAGCTACACACTGGAAGAGAAGACATTGCTTGCAATGAGACTTGCTCTTCGGTGACCATGCTTAAAACCGTCAGAATATTGCTAACCTTAGCTACACAACTTGACTATTGCATCTTCAAGATGTAAGTCAATATTGCATTCCTCTATGAATACCTCTTTGAGGATATTCACATGAAGTACCCCAGGGCTTCATGGTTGAGGAAAGCAAGGTGTGCAAGCTAAGGAATCCATCTATGGACTCAAATAAGCTTCTTGAAGTTGGATCATAAGATTTGATGAAATTATAAATGTTATGATTTCAGATAGAATCTTGATGAACCATATGAAGCTTAGTGGGAGTGCTTTTGTGTTCATCGTGCTAAATGTAGATAATATCCTAATCATTTGGAATGATATAAGGATAATAATAAGTGTTTCATGGACTGGCTATTCCATATCTTGAAATATGATTTCAAAGATACCTCAGATCTTAGTTCTGAAGTTGTTCAGAAGCAAAGAGAAGAGGATAATGGGACTGTCACATTTGTAGTACACCTTGGACATATTCTATTCATAGAAATTCCAAGAAAGGCTTCTAACCCTTAAGATATGGTACAGACCTATCTAAAGGGATAACACCTCAAAGAGTTGAGGAAGTGAATGCTGGAACTACTTGCCCTTGGGCATCAGTTCTGAGAAGCCAAGTGTGTGCTAGATGTGTACAAAAGCCAGGTGGGTGCCATGCAGTGGGAGTAGTAAACTGTTACTAGTCCTACTATGGAAATAAAACACTTGGTTGCAGTAATGACAAAATCTTCATAGATGACAAGATTTTTGAGATAGTGATATCAAAGTCTTATCTTCAAAAAGTTTAAGACTTTATAGATAGTGATCTAAAAGGTCTTAACTAAAGATACCTTAGGAGATAGAGATCTCCAGAAATAAGGATATTCTTATAAGGATTATGGAAATACTGGTTATGATAATTGTTAAGCTGTAGTGTCAAGGACACTATAACTAACAAGATTGAGTATTAGTTGCATAAGACGCAACATTCGCATTGGATGCGAGCACTGTTACTGGGGATATGCAAGTGCCGTAAAAGGACTTGGCGTAGTCTCGCGGGAACAGAGTGACTGATCAGCTTACCTAGCTATTTTCTAAATAGCCTATGATTGTCACATGAGTGCGGGTTTAAATGATTAGCCCATTAATGGCTCTTTGGGCTAGTGGGAGATTGTTGGAAATGCGAGCCCACGGCGAGCCATTATGCAATAAATGTTATTGCACATATCATTCCCTGATCTGAAATGAAGAATGAATAATTTGTATAATAGGGCCCTTAGTACAATTAGGGTTATGTACCATGGCCATCTTAATAATCATACAGCTGTTGATTCAACTATTGAATCATAGAGGCTGGTGCTTGGATGAATATCTAAAGAGTTAGATTGAGGACTCATCAAGCACCGTCAAATGATTATTAAGAGATGATCTCCAGCCTGAGTAGGAGATGGCAATCCTATCTCTGAAGGCTGATATCTGACCGACCTCTTGATGCAGGTCCTCTGCATAGGAATAGAGATTCGGAGGTGTCAGATTAGTTAGGTCAAAGAGTTGACTTAACGAGATCGAGATAACCAAAGTCCTATATCATATGCTGTCATGATATAGGCACGCATCCTCTGACCGGAGACAGATGTGTTACTATATGTCTGAGTGTGTACATTTGGCAGACCAATAGGTTGATGACCTAATCAAGGTCTATACACCGGCGCGCTGGTGTGCATATAAGGGCATATGAGTAATACGATCTCTCAAAGGGATCATACAGGTTCAGTTACTGAACCGGAAGACATGAGCTCACTCATGAGATATTGGGAAGAATCAAATTCCATGCGCATGGTCGTCTCGCTTTGGAAGCTTGACTGAATTTGTAGGTTTGATATATACTTTTAGTATATGATCAAGACCTAGGTATGATATACACTTTTGGAAAGTGTATGATCGATACCAACTCCCAATGATCGAATGAGAAACTTACTGATAAAAACCATGAAGTAGACAGTATAAAGTTGATCCGATACTTCGGGTTTAGTCTGAGTCTTCCAGTATGTAGGATGTACAGGTATTGGGAATACCTGAGGGTGATTTGATCATAAACGATTGTATAACCATGACGCTTCCATTCCTCGGGAGTGATGAAACGGGTCTGGATTTTAGTGACTCCTCTCAGTAGAGAAGTGATCCGATCTTGGTCCAAGTGTTGGACATTGATCTGAATGTGATTCAGATACAATGAGAAGATTAGATTTATGGTCTTGATTTAATCAAGCATCTATGAGAGGCCCGCGATCTGGATTTGAGATATGATCTCAATATCCATGTCACTATATGTGGAACAATACAATCGCCCTGTCCTTATCTCCAAGTATCTGCGGAGAGATTGCATTATTCTTGAAGGGTTCAAGAATAATTCCATAAGATCTAAGCAATGAAGAAATAATGATTAAATGTGATTTAATCATCTTGATGTGTGAAGAAATTATCCAATTTAGTTAAATGTGATTTAATTAATGTGGATAAGAATAATGTGGATAGAAATATCCAATTATTCATAATATATTATAAATGTGATTTATAATGTATTAGAGAGAGCTAATTATAATTTATATGTGTTGATTAATTATTATGTGTATTGGATACACACTGTGTAATTAATTAACAATATGAATTATATGTTGTTTTGGGTTGTGAATATGATTCACAATTTTTTCCATGGCAAGAATGCAATATTCTCAAAAGATAATTGTGAATTATTTTTGGAGAATAAAACCAATAAATTTGTTGCAAATAAATAAGAGAGAAAATCAAGAAGATATGCAATCTCATGGGAATCCATGAGATTGCCTCCTTGGATTCCCATAGTGGGCGGCACACCACTCCTATATGGAATGGGTGGCCGTCCAACATGGAAGGTGCATGGAGATGAAATCTCCATGCACATTCTCTCCTTATTTGTTGGGTTGATTTAGGACTAAATTATATTTGATTTTTTTAAATATACTTTAACCTAAATTTGTTGCTTTTGACAACAACAATCTTGGCCATTGGATTGACACAAATCAGTCTCATCCATTGATTTTATGTGTCCCATGGATTGAGATCCATGGATCCCAAAACCCTATAAATAGAGAGGCATACTATGCTCTCTACTTACTTGTAATATTGGAGCTCTCTCTCCCTCATTTCTTCATACACGCCAGCCCTCTCTCCCTCTCTTGTTGGTGGCCGTCCACCATGCCCTAGAGGAGAGAACCGTCGTCGCCTTCGTCACCGCGCCGCCGCTTCGACGTTCTTCGGTTCTCCGTCTTCTTGGAGAGTTCCTCTCACGAAGGAGACGTTTGATCTCGTGCGACGAGATCAGGAGCAACCATGCTTGGATCATCTTCTTGGATTGCGAGGACAACGCGGTTCATCCCCGCGCTCGCAAGCGGTCTCGCCGACGATCGGACTTGAGACAGGAGGTCTCTTTCTTTAGAGACTTGATCAACCACGCTTCAAGAGGTATTGCATTATACTTGTTGTGGTTATAGATGAAACGATCTGAGAATGGTTCTCGGATCATGTGGTTTCATCGAATAAAATTTTTTAAATTCCGCTGCACCGAACAACTAGTACGACTAGTCGTTCTTCGTCGTATCCGATACGACGATCACGCTTCCGTGATGCGCTTGAGGATAATTCCATATCCTTCACTTTTGCTTTAAGTTACGGCATGTCCATAGATATCATCCACAACCCCTAACGTATCGAAAATTTGCGCCAAACGTAGGTTGTATAAAAGCTCATGACATTCTTATCTCTTTCGAAACTCCTCAATACAGAATCTAGGCTATAAAGAACCACCTTCAAACACGATATGTATATATAATTGGTAAGATTGCAATCATAAAACATCTTGAAAATGTTAAATGTCTGATAATAAACCGTGGGTAATTATTGTCGATTGGCTATCAAGTCTTGACTATGTGATTAGCCAAAAGAAAATTCATAAGAGTGGATTTCCAAAAATATACCAAAAGTATTATTATCATTTAGTTTTGGACTACTGGACTTACAATATTCTATAACACTAACTAGTTCTTACCCATAGGGCCATATTCAAATATCTTTGGTAGAGACTCCTAACGGCAAGGACACAACCTTACATTATAACTTATAACAATAAAAATCTTTATTATAATAGGAACTCAATCAGGTTTGTAAAAAAAGGAAGGAATTTCTGCTTCACTTCGATGGTACACCCAATATCGTGATATCTTGACAAAGTGTAATCCTTACAAATTTATACAATATGATATATACGAACCTAAACTTTAGGTATCTACCATAATATCTCATATAACAAGTATGGATGGGAGCAATTAAAATATGCCTTTGTACAAAATATGCAATTTCTTACATATTATTTTTGCTCAATACACAATTTCATCCTTCCGTAATCTATTTACTAATATATCAATTTACCAAAAAGTGACATACGGATGTAATTCTATATCAAGCTAATCCAAGATTGACGGAACATGCATTTGTATATTGGTAAACTTATGCGTAATATTCGACGTAATTATTCTATAACCCAAGAATACAACTTAATTAAGGAAACAAAGATGACATTCAATTTATGAGGTAGAATTTAGGTGCAGAAATTCTATGTTACCACAACCTTAAAAGGAAATAATTAATGTAAAATAATATATTTCTCCAACCAACACACACATAAGATGGTCTCCATGAATAAGTCATTATCCGTTTAATTAGGAGGTAATATCATAGCATGAAAAGTACAAGTGAAACAAAAATCATAGGCCTTAAGTTTATTCACAAAATTATTCTATTTCTTCGTAACATATGTGTTGAAAGGTGTTTTTGTAATATCACCTCTCATGCCAAAAAAAACTCGTCATTTTATACTTATATAAAAAAAATTATTCTAAGGGTACGGATGGTTTAAGTAATTCTATTCTTATCAACGACCTTTGATGCCATCACTACTAGTACTATTGATATATACCATCATCATTAATAACAGAGGAAAGAAAACAACTCAATGACAAGCGTATTAACCGCCAACGAATAACATGACTACCGACAACAAGAGGTGATCCTAGGGAAAGATCGAAACCGAACAAAAGTCCCCATGAATGACAATCTCCAGACCGTAAGGTACGCCAAAAAGATAGGGAGAAAGTCAAGATCCATTACGATATTGGGTGTACCATCGAAGTGAAGCAGAAATTCCTTCCTTTTTTTACAAACATGATCAGTTCCTATTATAATAAAGATTTTTATTGTTATAAGTTATAATGTAAGGTTGTGCCCTTGCCGTTAGGAGTCTCTACCAAAGATATTTGAATATGGCCCTATGGGTAAGAACTAGTTAGTATTATAGAATATTGTAAGTCCAGTAGTCCAAAACTAAATGATAATAATACTTTTGGTATATTTTTGGAAATCCACTCATGAATTTTATTTTGGCTAATTACATAGTCAAGACTTGATAGCCAATCGACAATAATTACCCACGGTTTATTATCAGACATTTAACATTTTCAAGATGTTTTATGATTGCAATCTTACCAATTATATATATACATATCGTGTTTGAAGGTGGTTCTTTATAGCCTTGATTCTGTACTGAGGAGTTTCGAAAGAGATAAGAATGTCATGAGCTTTTATAACAACCTACGTTTGGCGCAAATTTTCGATACGTTAGGGGTTGTGGCGACATGCCGTAACTTAAAGCAAAAGATGCTACTGAAAACAATTATCATGCCTAAGATTATTTACCTCTAACTAAAGACAACACGTATGTAAGGGTTGGAAGGACAAATAGTACAAGGTGGGTGCACACCCTTGTAGTCCGGTTGAGCCGACAGTGGGTCACCCCCATTCGAGGGGCATTATAGAATGGGGTGGTGGTAGGTGCTCTGGTGGAATTGAGGTGTATGCACGCGTGCATTGCACCGTACGGATCCGTTTTTGGTGGCAATTGTTTTAGGGAGCGAGCGAGACTCCTCCGGTAGACTCGATTGACAGAGTTGCGACTCATTGGGCAGGTATGCCCGCCTCGAGTGTCAGACTAGACTAGCTGAAGGATCACGCCTGTGCACATGTTTTAGGTTGCACTCTGAATGAAGTGATGCAGACTTCATTCCTAGTGCAGGCTTTCTCCTTTGACGGGCGATTCCGGGATAAGTAAATGAAAGTATGGATTCAGATATGTTAAAGAATTGCTTTTGATTTCGTACGCATTAAATGCTTAGAATATAAGTGATTGTTTATTGCTATATACTTTGAAAATATTCTCTCCTAAACTTGTTCAGTTACTGCTTTTGCATTACCTACCTATAATCTCTTGATTTATAATTTACCTTATCCTTACTGGGTAAGTTGACTCATAAGTTACATTCTTTGGAAATCCAACAGGAAGTGCAGAATAGGAGACGGAGGCTCGTATTTTCGGTGGTGCATCTGTAGGACATTGTTGAGGTTGAGGCTTAGTACCGTAGTTGTTTTATTTCCCTCTGTTTCATCTATTATGATGTAATAAAGAGACCCTGAGGTTTTATTGTTATCCTTCTGTGGACATCTAGTTATCAATGAGAAGTTAATTTTTCCTATAATTCATTTTGTCTGAATGGTGTATCATGGGGTTGTCTATAACTGTTGTTGGGTAATAATGTGAATGGGTGTTGAGATGCGCTCCCGTCGAGGCGGGGTGTTTCATTTGGTATCAGAGCGGGTTCCCTCTTATAGTGGAAAGGGCTACCCGAAGGGAATTAAGCCAGGAGCGTGCAACCGCCACTGTCACTGGGAATAAGTGAATGGGCCATGTCACAACGAGGATGTTGCAAATATAAATGGGGGAGGTTGTAACAGCCATACCCCAAAACATAGTGCCATACCTAAAACTCACGAAGTGTGGGTGTGGTTTATAAGTGATATTGGGTAATAATGTGAATGGGTGTTGAGATGCGCTCCCGTCGAGGCGAGGTGTTTCATTTGGTATCAGAGCGGGTTCCCTCTGATAGTGGAAAGGGCTACTCGAAGGGAACTAAGCCGGGAGCGTGCAACCGCCACTGTCTCTGGGAATAAGTGAATGGGCCATGTCACAACGAGGATGTTGCAAATATAAATGGGGGAGGTTGTAACAGCCATACCCCAAAACATAGTGCCATACCTAAAACTCACGAAGTGTGGGTGTAGTTTATAAGCTCGATAACGGACCGGGGACCTAAGCCCGGGACGTTACAATATTGATCGGTTAGGACGGTCACGATCAAATGGATCAAGTAATCACATTGTGAGCACTCCTATTTGTTTTATCGTGCAAACGTGACCTTCTGCCATCATCACATGTGCTTGTTTTTATTTAAATTATTCATATACCATTTAGCTTATCATATTATTCAATTATTTTATTATATGTATAAATATGATCATGCATGATTTATTAATCACGTGATACTATATTTGTAATATTGACCCAAGATCCAATAATGATGAGTCAGGACAGGTCACGACCAAGTGGGTTAGATACCCCACCTCCATGTGAGTATCACTACCTGCTATATTGTGCAAACATAACCTTCTTCCATTACACATGTATTGCTATTTTTTTGAATTCTCCATTGTATCATTTAACTTATCACATTGTTGAACTATTTTGTTATGTGTAAATTGGTTGTGGGTGATTTATTAACCATATGGAACTTCATTTGTAATATCTTTCTTTTAAAGGATGAGAAAAAATGCATACAAATCCTAGTAACTAATAAACACTAGTCTTCCTTTTTGTATTAACTTTCCATTTGGTAAGGATTTAAATCCTTGTGATTGCGATTTACTTATTTTTTTGTTGGATTCCTACATGGAATTAGAATCTATCAATTGGAGTTTAGGTATTTATATGGAAGCTCTCTATGATCTGATACTCACATGGTTCCATGTAGTTCAGGACTTCTACCATTACATCGAGGTACTCCAAAGAGGAGCGATATTATTTTGTATTGATATCTGTGTGAAAGAGCTTCCTTCATGTTTAAGCATCTTGGTATTAGTGCAAGGTGCTTCAGGTCACCTCCTTTATTGCAACATCACCATAACAATCATCTGGTATATGTGACTTAATCGATCATGATACCTACCAGAGTTCTTCTAGATATGCATTGTGATCGACCACTTCCTCTGATTGATCAATCACTCATGAAGTTTACATAAGGGATGGGCATTGGCCAAGTACTCACCAACTTCTAATCGATCACGAGTTTAACATGTTTTACGATGAGAAATCACATTCTTTGGACTAATCAATCAGTCTCCAATTCTATTTGAAGTGTGATCAATCAATCTCTCTTCAGTTAATCATTGATGCTTTTCTCGCATATACAATGATGTCTATATTCTATGAAGGTTGACATCTGTTGAGTGCGTAGTTGTAAGCCCTAATCCTAAGGATATTTCATATGACTCGTGATGTAAGAGTCGACTTCTCCAGTAACCTTGACCCTAGGGCTATATCTATATGAGGATCATTATGGTCCCTTTTTCATTTAACGAATTCTATCTCGAGTTTCAACTTTGGTATCAGAACGGGAATCTGCCTCCCCTCCATCCATCTCCATGCTTGCTTTTGGGGCTGGCTATTAAGTCACGGCTCGATGAGCTAGGCTTGGGCTCGGCTCGATAAGGGCTCGTGAGCCTGGCTTATTAAGATATTAAGCCAAGCTCGAGCCAAATTTTTGGGCTCGATAGCTTAACAAGCCGAGCCTCGCTCGGTTCGGTAACTCAATAAGGGGCTCGATAAGGAATATACACATATAATATTTTACATATATAATAAAAATAAAATAAATGTAACCCTTTGTAACTTTTCCTTCACTAACTTTGCCCCTCCTACAAGTCAGGAGTTAAGGCCCAATTCTCAAGATACCATTCCCACCCATGCATTTGCCCCCTGCCCATGAATTAGAAAATTAGTAATTTTTTTTTCTTTTTTATAAAAAAATAGAATGTTACAATATATATTTGTATACAACTTGGATAGTGTTCTATTGGTAAGGAACACAATCCTCATAGGGTAGGCCGTAGGTTTGAATCTGTGCAAAATACTTTTCCACCAAAAAGTACTCATTTTCCTTAACAAGCTTGACTTGGGATCCAACCCAAACCAGGATCGTTAAGGATCCCAGGCTCGATAAGGGGCTTGTCTCAAGCTATATCGAGCCCGAGCCCGAGTCAGTTGGGTTGGGCTCGAATGAGCTTGAGCCCGAGCCAGGCTAGGCCACCAACCCAAGCCCGAGCCCGGGTCTGAGCCCAAGCCAGGGTCTGGCTTGGGATAGCCAGCCCTACTTGCTTTGCCACCAGCGAGCTCTTTCTATGCCTCCACCACCATTCTCTCTCCTATAAGAATCATCATAACCTCCATTGTCTTTCTCATGGCCAATAACCATCCAACATCACCCCTCTCTCCTACTTACCACCATTGTACACCAAACCCATCAACCTACCATCACCTAGTGCTACTCTAGATCCCTAGTATCTCTGCCACAATCCCCGATACTCATCACCCTGATATCCATCACCCTTTCTTTGCCTGATACCTCTTCAACTCGATACCCGTCACCCCAGATCATTTCTCATGGTAACCATCCGATAACCATCCCCCCTTGATCGCCTCAACCAAGGTCCCAAACCATTTTAGGTTATCATTAGACCACTGCAACTGTTGTTTCAAGACATTCCATGCCATATCAAGCAAATGCCAATGCCACTTCAGGTCGTCCCAAGTAATACCACTCTGCTGCTACCCTTCATGCACATCCATAACTCCTCCATAGATAGTTGTATGCCTAGAGTGCGCTAAATCCACTTGTGTATACTGTGTCGTCCAGTTTCTAAGGTTCTCGCTTGTTCCTTCACAACCAATCATCCAACCTTGTCTCGATTCTCGAACCTCCACCAATTTTGCTATAATCTAAGCAGTTTCTTGGATCTTGATATTTCTATGCAACAAGCCTCATATTGTTGTTATAGATATCTTCATCTGAAGTGACATCTCTGGGATATAATGGAGGGAGCACTCGCCTATCCTTGTTCAGCTCAATCCTCAAGTTAGATGAGACCAATTAATATGTGGATATGATAAGGAACATATCTTATTGGAGTCAGAGCCTATTAATAAAGTTGGAAGAAATACCACCTAGGTGAAAGATGATGAGATGGTCAGTTCCTAGATCATGGTCAACATCATCGAGATGATTGTAGACGAGCTGGTGCACACCAATGCTCACAACATGTGGACTTCTATTAAAGCCACATATGGTTAGGAGAAGAATTCTGGCAAGATATATTTCAATGTGATGAATATAAAGCATGTTCACCATTATCTAGATGAGCATTGTCTCCCTTAAAATCCTTGTTCGAACAATAGAATGCTTGCATTGCGAGATGCACCTGCCTATACAAAAGCAATACCTCCAACACATGGCTATTTTAGTATTTATGTCAAGACTTGATTCTAACTATGTTGCGGCTTGCGGTTACAAGTGTTGTTCTCCCTATGGAGGAGACCAATAGTACCCCGAGTTGCCTTGCTGCCCCTATCACCGATACTACTACATACATTCATAACTGATTACTGTATTTTTACCCCATCTGGGCAAGGAAGTTGTGGATCACTTAGGAGCTGTAATGGGGATCTCCTCGGTACAGGACAAAGTCGTATTATAATACAATGTACTTATTGGCACAAGTTCATGCATACAGAGGTCTTCTGCTATAGTAGATAGGGGTACCATAAACCTACTGCTCGAGCCATTACTACCGAGGGTGATGGTCTACCCCCCATGGAAATTCTCGAAGGGACTTTGAAGATTTAATGCAACATCTGAACATGCTCCACCCTGGAGAGACTATAAATTCTAGTGATATTCTAGACACTGCGACTATTGCACATACATTTATCTTGGTAGCCTTTGCAAATAACTTTGCGAAAATAAAATAGGTAATTGATACAAGGGCCTTCCACTGATCTTTGTGCGTAACATAGTCTACTTCATAAGATGCGCCAAGTCCCCCCTTGGATGAATTGTATATGTTGCAGATGGGAGATTTTCCCCTGTCAAAGGAAGTAGGGATGTACACCTCCTCACCTTTAACATCAAGATCAATAATGTTCTCTTCATCCCAGAGTTCCCCATCAGTCATCTTTTTGCCAATCAAATTTCCATGGAGCTCAACTATCGAGCCATATTTGATGATGTTTTTTATGATTTTCAGGACATACTAACTGGGAAGATGATTGGTGCGGGCCATGAAGAAGGGGTTGTCTACCATACTATCCAGTTTTCTGAGACTGCTGCATACTCCAGGACTCCTTTTCTACATCTTCTCGTGCTCTCTGGCACTAACGTTTGGGTCTTCTTCTCTTCAGAATCTTTCTCAGGTTCTTCCCCAACTGCCTTTCACTATCAGTTTAGAAGGTGAGATATGTCAACTGGGGAAGCATCATAGGAGTCTATTTACTTCATATGAAATCACCCATTCCAGTAGACTTTTTGAGCTAATCTATCTTGACGTGTGGAGATCCAATTGATATCCTATATCCTGAATATTTATGAAATCGATATTATTTAGTTATTATAGATTATTTTTCTCCTTTGTTATGTCATGGACCTTCTTATTTAAAAATAAATCCGATGTCTTTCATAATATTTTTTATTTTATAAATGAAATAAAGACTCAATTTGATATAATATCAAAGCCCTCTAGTTTGATAATGCTCAAGAATTCCTTTCTCATGACATGTAGTCTTTTCTATCCTTACATGGGGTCTTACACTAGGCCACATGAGCACATACATCATAATGGAATAGAGTGGCTGAGTGCCACAATCGACATATCCATGAAATTGTACATACCATGCTCATAGATGATCTTGTTCCATCTACATATTGGGGTGATATTGTCCTCACTGCAAAATTTCTTATCAATCATATGTCATATACCTCCAATAATGAACATCTATCTATCGAGTCCCTTTTTCTAGGAGGAAAGGCTATGTTTCATGTTCGTCCTAGGGTCTTTGGCTATGCCACCTTTGTTCATATCCTTGGACATGGCAAGCACAAGCTTGCTAGTAGACATTGAAGTGTGTTTTCCTAGGTTATAATAGGTATGGATGTTATGACCCTTGGTCTAGAAAGCACTACATAAGTATGGATGTTACTTTTTTGAGTCCCTTCCCTGTTACTCTAAGTCTGGCATACATCTTCCCTCCCACCAGCTTATACTACTTCTTTGCTTGTTCCTATTCTACAAGTTAATCCTTCCCTTTTGAGATGTCTCCATCTCCTAAGGTATACCCTTTGAATGAGTCTTTTATAAACTAATGGACTGCATACATGGATACAGACACATGTACCACCACCGGTTTGATGGATGATGTTGATGACCTTTTGATGGCTCTATGAAAGGGGGGACCAGAAAGTGTATCAACATCCAATCTCTATTGTTGTATCCTGTGGAATTGGCCTCCTACAGATAGTTCGTTCAGGCAGTCTATGTTACAATTATCCCTTGAGCTTACACCAAGGCTCTTCGTGATTCTAGATGTCACTTAGAAATGGAAGAAGATATATCTATTCTGATCTCTCGAAATACTTGGATGCTAGTTGATCCACCTAGCAACAACAATATATTAGGATCTAGACATGTGTTCACACTGAAGTAAAATCCATATGAGCTGATTGCTCGACACAAGGCACAACTAGTGGCAAAGGGGGTTCCTACAGACCTATGGAGTTGGCTTCTTTGATACATTCTCTCCAGTTGCCAACCTACACACTGTACAGATTCACATGCAGTTGTAATATAACTGATTGGTAGTTACATCGGTTTTACGTGAAGAATGCCTTCTTATATGACGACCTTCAAGAGATTGTATACATGCAACACCCTTCCAGCATCGAGGCTCAATGGGAGTGTCAGATGGTTTGTCTACTACACAAGGCCATATATGGACTTATGCAGAGCCCTCACAACTAGTCTCATGAATTATCAAAGTACTTGAGAATCTGGGAGTCATTAGATCTTTGTCAGAACATTCTTTATTTATAAGAAATAATGGAAAAGAAACCATGGTAATGTTGGTCTATGTAAATGACAATCATCCTCACAGAAGATGAATCTGATGGTCTTTTAGAAGCAAAGAAAAAACTATCAGAACAATTTGTGATCAAAGAATTGGGCCACTAGGATACTTCCTAAGGATTGAATTAGCTATATTATCCAAGCGAGGATTATTTATGTCCAATGGAAGTATGCTATTTATATGCTTATGCTAGGACCCAATTCAACACAAATACCCATGGATCCTAAGGGAGGCATCTATGAGCCAAGGCAAGTGATTCTATCTTACCAACACTAGAACAAATAAATCCCGATGCACTGCAAGTCAAACTCAAAATCCGTATGGCAAACTTCATCAACTCAGGTGTCTTAGCTCCAAATGCCTGCCATCAATCCACTACAATGTGTTAATACATGATGCAATAACATATCTAGAAAAGAGAAAAATTAAAGCTAGATGGAAAGTTGAATTGGGATTGATTTTATACCAGGACTTCTCTTCTTCCTGGTGTCAATATCATTTTCCCAACCAAACAAGCCATTTGCATTAACATATGCATCAGACTGCAAGCCAATTTTCTCTCTCTCTCTCTCTCTCTCTTCCCTTTCTAGGACCATCCTTTGTAAGCAAGAGTACCATCCAACTTTGACCTCATAATCTTTGTTGAATGTTTGTTCATACAAGCATTGTAGATTAAGAAGTAAGCAACAACATGCAAATGTGCATGAAGTTGTTTATCCCGTCTCTTATCGATAATGTCCCAGAGTTGCTTGTATTTTTCTTCATTAATTGCGTAAATTTCAAGCGATTTCCTCCTTTGCCTATCCATGGCTTCATAAATAAATCCCATTGGAGGATATTTTTCAGAACAACCACTCTCAACACCATCACCAATGGCTTGGTTGTTCGGATCACATAAGCAACACCGGGCCAAAAAGATTTGCTCTTTAAAATAATATTTTGGACACTCTAGCCTTTATCCTTAGATGAGTAAGAACTACATTTCCACCTTTTTGAGGTAAAAAATGACTTAAGATGATCTTTTACTATGAGTAATCTCTGTAAGGTGAGAAAGTTGTAGTAAAACGAGAGACGACGGGTCGCACTAAATCCTCGCATGATTCCTCACCATAGCCAACAACCATGCATGGTTATAGATGAAGTTGATGATTTGCTTTGCCTTCTTAAATACAGAGTCATGCAAAGGCAATTTCAAGATGTCCTCTAACATAAGATCAATACAATGTGCTGCACATAGAGTCCAATACAAGTGTTCCCTCTTCTTCATCAAAATCTCCCCTACTGCTTTATATGATGTTGCATTGTCAATGTTTCTTTGTATTACATTTTTTCACCAACTTCCTCAACAAACTCATCCATCAACTTGAAAAGAAATTATGCATTTTTAAATTATTCGGATGCATCAATAGATTTTAGGAACCAAGTTCCTCTTGGGTTGTTCACCAAAAAATTGAGCAATGTACGACCTTTGGTATCTATCCAACCATCCTATCTCTGGCCAGGATGCCTTAACATCATCCATCATCGCCTTTACAGTCTCCATCATCCATCATTGCCTTTACAATCTCCATCATCCATCATCACCTTTACAGTCTCCACTTCTTCCCTCAATATTCAAGTACGCAACTCATGCAATCTTGGGGGATTAAATCCCCTCCTAAAGTTTCCAACTTCTTGAAACATTGGCTGATATGAAGGGCAATTGGCCACGTTGAAAGGCAGTGTATTTTCAATAAAGAATCTCCTGACGCTTTTGTAAACCCTCCTTTCTTCTTTTTTCCACGAAGCATTCAGAGTTACTTGTTTGGAAGGATCTTGGGCACTCCTAGACCCAATCCCTGGCTTGTCACTTCCACCTTCACATGAACCTCCACCTACAAAAAGATTCGTAGGATCTCTAACTTGGTGCGCATTGCTAGATCCTGTGGGTACATGCTCATCAAATCCATATGATCCAAGATTTGTATATGCTCCAAACGAACCTCTTCCATCTTTTCATATAATCTCCTTCTTGCCAGATCCTTCTTGGATAAGAAAGTCCTTCATCTCATTTTCGACTTCAATTGGCACACCTGGACAACTTTTAACATTCTTGCAGTTTTGACCAAATGCTCTTTAAATCTAGCAATGCCACCTGTGACGGTTTATCCACAAAGTTTGCACTTCATATACTTGTATCCTCTCAAATTTTTATCCCCTTCCAGCTCAACCTCTATGCAATATTTCCATGCGGGATCTGTTCTTTCCTTCCCTAAGCTCCCTCCATCTCTCCTAGCATTAGGTGCCATTTCTGAAACGTGAATCACAAAGTATGATATATGAATCATAATTATAAGCTATGCTCATAAAAAATTCAGCATTCTTGCAGTTACTTATTTTAGCAATCATTTATTTTAGCTTAAGATAAAAAAATTCAGCAGCTAAGCTCTAAGGAATAAGAACATTAAACATGTTTAGTGCACTGCTTGGAAATGCAAGAATGGCTTGGTAAATCGAGGATTCAAGGGTTCCAGTGGATGGTTTAGGGCTTGAGAGTAAAATGTGATGATGTTGAAAAGGCAATGGAGCTCCCCTCTCGATGTAGGGCTTGCAAAATCGTTGCACAAGGGGGCAACTGGGTGTTGAAAAGACAATGGATCATGCGATAGAGCACCGACGGATGGAGCAGGCGATGGAGCACCACACAAAGGTCCAAGAAGTGGTGATGAAGCATGTTCAACAACACCTGGCGGCGACACAACAGAAGTCGGGGGCACGAAACCTAAGAAGAAGGAGGCGAGAGGTCTTAGAAGGCAACTTAAATGTCACATGCATGACATGCACCATGTGTATTCATAAGGCAGCGCCTCAATTGCGCCTCACGCCTCAACACTTCGATGCGCACCTCGTGGTATTTGAGGCACATGCCACACTGAGGCTGCTTAAGGCATATGCCTCGATGCATTTTTCCTAGAAAAATGCCTCAACACCTCGAGGCGCGTTTTTAAAAACCATGCTACCAGGTGTTGTATTTATTTATTTGCATTTCATTTTTGTATAAATAGTTATCGTACTCCAAAAATTATGAAAAAATAGAGGAATCTGCTTGATTTTATGCTCATTTACAATGTGCTTTTTATTTAGCATATTACTTGTATTTTTCATTTATTAAAAATCAAATGGAGCATTTTTATTCTATGTCTAGCTTTAAAAATACAAAAAATTATAAAATGTTCTTTAACAATTCCAAAAAATTAGATGTTAAATATTAATATATAATAGACCTTCATACTAAAAATCACTAAAAAATACAAAAGAAAAATATTAAAAATTGAAAAATCCTTCTAACCATATAAAAATCAGAAAAAAAATTCCCAAAAATTATTTTTATCCTATTATATATTACTATGTATTAAAAATAGTTTTGAGAAAATGGCTTATTTTATATTTAAAATCTCAAAATAATTCAGCGTATTTATTTATTCCTTGATTTGTATTTTAAATACATAAAAATTAGCAAAAATTACACTAAAATTCATAAAAATAGAAAAATACAATCCTTTAAAATTGTTGAATATTTGTAGCTATATTTATAAATAAGAAAGCATATATAGTACATATAGACATATATATATATATATCCTTAGACATACTTATTATTATTAATTCTAAAAACCTAAATACATTTAAATCCTTTAGAAATTAATAGGGGTTGTTTTTTATCGTATTTATTGAATTTATATATTAATTATTGTATAACTTATATATTATTGATATTATACATATTACATTATATATATACACTTATTTACTAATTATATCTTAAAAAAATAAAAATAAAAAATATAAAAAATATAAATTAAAAAAGTATATATAAAAAATATACATAAAATTAAATATCTAAAAACCCCAAAAAAACATTAAGTACTTAGCATATATATCTATCTATATATATTATTCAGCATTAAATAATAAGCTACACCCGTTTGTACCCTATGTTCGACATACTACACATACTTGACCAATATACACTTATTTGTAAGGTTACAATAAACTTTAACTAACTCCACATTGCATTGCATTGCTTGTTGTCTGAATTCAGTGGTTTGTTTACGATGATCACAACGGCTGTGTTCTCTCCTAATGCAGGAGACTAAATTGGCTCGATCTGTTGGTTCGACAACCTCCCACCTCTCCTATTTAAGAAGAGGGTGGATATCCATATTGTCTCAACTAGAAACCCTAGTTGTCTAACTTCCCTTATCTCTCTCTACAAGTTGTTGCCCATCTTCAATCATTATGGGTGTAACACCCATCCCCATGGTGGTGATCATTTGTATTGTGTTCCTGGTGGAGACTCGATTATGTGAGACACAATCCAAAAGTCAATAGGAGGTTCCCACATGATAATCTTTGTGTAGGGACAAGAGAGAAGAAGAAATTTTTGAAGGAATCCGAGTTCACATCTCAACATGTGACTGCATGCAATGAGAAATAGAATCTAACTTGTCATAGGAGACCTCTTCCATCGAAGGTTCTTTCCCCTTCGAAGATATCTTAAAAAAGAAATCGAAAATAAAAATATGCCATGTGGTTCCATCATTACATAATTTTGGTCTTTATCTACTCGTATAACATTTAGATTTTTATTTGAATAGTTTTTTGTTATTTTGTACGTTGCGGAGATTCAATCCCTTCAAGTACAAAACTTGTGGAAAAGCTGATCTATCTCACTTTTATGGTGTCAATTAATGCATGTACATAAACATATAAAGGTTGTGCAATGTATCATAAGCTACATTATGAAGCATCCTTGGAAAGGTCTCATTTCGAACAAGGATGTGAAGCTCGAGATTAAGGGCTATGTAAATGCACATTAGGCAAGATGCACTAATACTTAAAGATTTACTACTTGATATTTCCTATGTCTAAATCACAACCTTGTTATTTAGAGGAATGAGAGGCATTTATTTATCCATGGTTTAGTATTGAAGTTCTCGAGTCACATCTCAACATGCGATTGCATGCAATGCGAAGTTGGATCTAACTTGTCGTAGGCGCCATTGAAGGTTCTTTCCCCTCCGAAGATATCACATCTGTTGTGATTAATGGTATAGAATCTATGCCATGTGGTTCCATCATTACATAATTTTGTTCGTCATCTACTTGTATAACATCTAATTTCTATTTATATAGTTTTTTTAATGTTTTGTATGTTATGGAAGATCTAGATACACTTTTACGGAGCCAGTTGCTGCATATGCCGCATGCGCCTAGTGATGAACATATAAAGGTTGCGGAATGTATCCTATGCTACATAAAGAAGCATCCTTGAAAAGGTCTTATTTCAAGCAAGGGTATGAAGCTCGAGATTGAGGGCTATGGACATGCACATTAGACAAGATGCACTAATACTCAAAGATCTACCACATGATATAGCCTATATCTAGATGACAACCTTCTTGTTTGGAGGAATAAGAGGCATCTAGTTATCCACGGTCTAGTGTTCAAGCTGAGTACGCCGCTATTGTAATGGGTGTTTCAGAGCCTTGAGATTTTTCTTATAGACTTTGAAAAAATTTAGAGTTACAAATGATATTATTCTTTTATAACAAGGCTGTGATAAATTAAGTTAATAATCCTATCTTGCATGATAAAACCAAGCATGTTGAAGTTGATCGTCACTTCATAAGAGAAATGATTCAGCCAAAGGAGCTTGTGCCTATATCTAGATGACAACCTTGTTACGTGTTAAAGCTGAGTACAAGGCTATTGTAATGGGAGTTGATGTGGCTTAAAATTATTCTAATAGACATTGGAATAGATTTAGAATTATATATGGTATTGTTCTTTTACAACAAGGCTGAGACAAATTAATTTAAAATTTTATCTTGCATGATAAAACCAAGCATTTTGAAGTTGGTCGTCACTTCGTAGGAGAAATGACTGAGCCGAAGGAACTTGTGTTGTTATATATAAAGACTGAAAACAAGTCAATGATGTTTTTACTATGGGGCTTTCAAGAGAACAATATGGACAAGCTGGGGATGCATGATTTCTACTCCCAACTTTAGGGAGGTTTTATTATATGGGTTAACGGGTTGTGGGCCCTGTGGGATATGTATTAGGATAACTGTAGACAATTAGTGCCTGCAAGTGCTAGGGTCTCCCTTCCCAACGTTTTCTCTTTCTCTTATTAAGAAGGGTTCCCATATAAATCCTTGTTTTTTGTGGTATAATCTATTTTGACACACATCAACTGATGCATTTGTGCAATTTGTCATTATCTATACTTAATATCCTTGTGCATTTGTGCAAAGGAACTTTATTCTTATTTTTCTGTCTTTACAGAGATAAAATTGATCCGCAGAGTCTAGATTTTTTAAAGGAACTGAACTTTTCTAGTCTCAAGCAACCAAGCTTCAGCTGCCTCAAGCAACAGAATTTAGGAAATCCGAAGAAGAGAGTGACATTTGATCCTAATATAACAACATATGAGGTTGCACCATTCACTGCGGGATCATCCATATCAGCAAATGAAAATGAATGCTACGAGAAATTCAAAGAAGCACATACACAGGAAGTAGAGAACATTCCCACATACCCTCCCAATCATAGATATCAGAATTGCTCGAGAAACGATGAAGATGACAGTGATGAACATTATTATGGTGGCAGCGAAGAGGACGAGGATGGTGATTGTGAATATTTTACTGATAGAGGTGTTCAAGAAGAAGAATCATCGGATTCCTTGTTCTCATTGCAAATGGATCAAGACTGGGAAATTTTCAAAGAGGTCAACAGTGCTAAAGCAACATCCACATCTCCACCAGACCAAAAGCAACTTGGTGCTGATGACAAAAGTGCGCAAAATAGGAGCAATCACATCGCTAGTGTGCTGAACCCCGTTGAGAATTTGTCACAGTGGAGACAAGCCAAAGCACTGAAAGCCCCTGCTAAGCATCTCAACAAGGAAAACAACAACCAGTCTAAAGTACCAAGAAAGTGTACAAAGCAAACAGATGATTTAAATCGACATTTGCACTTATGCAATGGTCAGGAACTTTCAGTTGAAACCAGTTTTTCAAGTTGGTTGCAAATACCCCGCGCCGCATCTCTAACAAGCCATCAAGAAAGTTGCTGTTCACAAAGAAATATCCGCTCTGGATCAACTGCATCATCTATTCTGGATGACCATCCAAGTTCGTGCAACTCCCCATTACTTGGGATGGAAAATTAGATTCTTCTTTCGAGGACATGCAAAAACAGTATTTACAGGTAATCATTCATCCTAGCGTTTGTTCTTTCTTCTCAGAAGCTACTGGATTCATAAGATAATGAAAAACTAAAATTAGTATAAATGCATGGATTAAAGTTCCAATCAAATAATGGCCTCCAAAGATTGGTGCAAGATATCATTTGTTGGTGTGATTTATAAGTATTAGCTTGCCTACTATCACAATAAGCTTGGCGTTATATTGCTCAGCGAAATCAAATATGAGTCCCAGTTTAGGTTGAAGTAGACCTTAGGAGCCAACTACTAAAAAACAGAATATTATGAACTCTTTGCACAACATATTTTATATTAGATACAGTTAGTTAACTATGTTGAATATGTCATTTCTTTGATACAGGACACAGTAAATTTGAATTTCATCAAGAACTCTCAAGTGATATTCAGAGCATTATCTTCAAGAACGTCAAGTGATCCTCGGGAGCACTATCTGCCACCACTTGATTAATGTTAAATCAGTTGTCTTTGTATATTCAACATCGTTATTTTGTCAAATTGTTGATGGGATAGAAAAACAAGGGAAATGTCAATTGGGTCTAATAATCTTAGTAAGATCTTGTATTTCTTCGGCAATAAAAACTTAGATCAAGTTCCCTTAGTTTTGCTTAGAGTCAGCGCAACAGGCTGGTATGGTCTTCAGAATATGGGAAAAAGTAAATTATATCATTTCTACTTTGCGAATGTCTACCCAAGATTGAAAATGCGTGTTCAGCTCAGATCCTGTGATGTAATTTTAGGTTCTGTGCACGTTACATTGTTTCTGTATGTTTGTCTTGGATGTTGTCATGTATTTAATAGAAGCATCCGACTCATGAGCCCATCTGTGGGTTCACGAGCCAAACTAAGCTGGCTCACTAATGCTTGCAAAACAAAGTTAGAGCTGAATGAATTAGGTTCGGTCTACTCATGGTCGCTCGATCAAGATCTAGCTCCAAATTTGTAGAGCCCAGGCCAGCTCGTGGGAGCTTGATCGAGCTCAATCTTAGCGCGCCCGCTTTTCTTTCTGAACAACTCCAAACTCTGGTTAGTACATCCGATAGTACTCCCTCAAGTCTACCTTCACGTGAATACGACCCTTACCTAAGAATTTATATCAGAGTTGGCTCTCTCCAGCCTTCATACACATTATTTTCTCTTCTCCCCATATGTTAATTGGCTTCTACAGAGTTTGTCTCAGAAAGTTAATCCATTGGTCAGGTGAGATCTTGCCATTTTCTTGTTGATTTTTTGTTTTATTTTTTCCCATCCATCTTGTATGTGTATCTTATGGAAGGTTTACCTCTGATTCAGTTTCCTTTTTATTGTCATTAATATTTGAATTAATTTCTAAAAGATTTTAGCATTAAAAAAGTTTATTATCACACTAATTTAATCAGGAATATATATACCCAACATTTCCTGGAAACAGTATATGGGTGCCCACTCAAAGTCGTGTCATTTCACAAATATGCGATCCCCTCCTAACTTTCTGCAGATTTGTACCAAACTGATTTTCTTCATCCCTTCCTTTGAGAACCTCTTCCACTTACCTTGTTATGTACCGCAATTTTATCGGCATCTCCTCAATCCACACTTTGTTTGGATGCCAGATAATGTCCCTCGAGATAAAAGTATGGAAACAAACAAAAGAAGATCCCATAAATCTTGCGGAAATGTGTCGATAAAGGGATAACAAGGACAAATACCATGAGAATAATCAAGCAAGTAAATCAAGTAATCAAAATCTCAGCCACACACAAGTAATCAAAATCTCAGCCACACAAGTGCATGAGGATTTAATGGGAGAAATCCCAAAAATGTCCATCAATGCTGATTCTTTCGATGTGAGACCCAAGTGCGACAACATATACCTTGGCGAATTCATCTATATTCTATTTTTTTAGATATACCATTTTATCATGGTAATAAGGCATTTTAGTCTGCATATAAATGCATACTTGAGTACAGTAATTCTTCAAACTCCTTTAAGGTAAAGTCTCCACCTCTGATAGTTTTGAGAGTCTTAATTATTTTCCCAACATTGTGTCCACTTTTGTCTTGTATCTCTTGATTGTTTCCAAGGCTTTTCCTAAGAGAATATGCATGAGAACTTTGAGTAATCACTAAAATATTATACACTATTCCTTATATTTGTGTATATATTTGAATGAATTAATCCCGACATTTCGTACGACTGAATCCTTGTTAAGAAAGATTTTCTCGCTATTTTGCCACTAAAAAAGTGCTCACATGGTAATGTCATTACATCGGTAATCTTATACAACAGATCAGATTTGATCATTTGATCCATCTTCAAGTTTCCATGATGTCCCAGTAGTCATATAAAAAACACATTGAATACTCAGAAACAGCAGTCATTATTCACTTGTACACGTTATGAAAAGACATAATAAATCAGTACAAACTATTTCCATAGCATAAATCTTTTTATTCTTTCCAACTGCTATATGCTTATTATAAAAAAAGAATTTCCAAATCATTCTTGAGTAAAACCGGAACATATATGAGGTTCCAGTGTATTCCTGAAGTGTATATTACATCTTGAAGTACCATGATACTATTGTGCAAGTCAAACCTATGTATTTTAACACTCTCAACCTTAAGTAGGTGTTATTTTACAAGAAGTTTCATGATTCTCCACGCTTTAGTTCTTTGAAGTGCATTGGCCCCTTCCTTCGCCTTGACAATGTGGCGAGTTGCTCCAGAGAAAATACACTACCCATCATAATATGTAATTGCAAAGTTACACTCCACAAAAGCCATGAATTCCATCTTATTCCTACCTTTATTTTGAAATGCTACAGAATTTCCTAGCTTCTTCTTGTAGGGGCAATTGGCCTTGAAGTGATTATATGCCACAAACATAGAAGGGCCCATGCAGATATTCCCCCTTTTCCCCTTGAAATTCATTTTGGAGGGTCCTAGTCATTTCTTATTCTGTGCATATTATCTTCTTCATCTTCCTCAACCTCAAAAATCTTAGTTTTCGATCTTTACTTTAAAAGATCTTGTTTAATTTCCAACTATGCATGTCGAACCACCATGCTCTCAATGTCATTCATCCTAAAAAATGTGAAGACTACATTAGAAGACGACGAGAGACTTCCATACTTTCTATTTTCATCTCCTCTAGAATAACATATTCTTCATCCAATTAGTCATTGGCCATAATGATCATCATGTTAAATGTTTTCGAATTCCTTCATTACAATTGAGCTTGTGTAGAAGAAGCTAGACACTCAATTCAAATTTCAAGTATTATTTATCTTTTACACGTTCCAAAGCTCGTGTGATGATTAACAGGTCAAGAAGATTTTATCAGATTCAGCTCCATGTGAGTTAAAATATAACTCTAGCCATAGCAATAGTTTTCTTCTATTATTCTCGAGACCTGATTCCCTCCATGGTTGGAATTTCAGATAGCATATGACAATGTTTATCTATTATAGATCGATACTATCATGTAACGTGCTAAGATGAATTTTCCAATTCATCCCCTCTAGAATCACATATTCTTCATCCAATTAGTCATTGGACATAATGATCATCATGTTAAATGTTTTCGGATTCCTTCATTACAATTGAGCTTGTGTAGAAGAAGCTAGACACTCAATTCAAATTTCAAGTAGTATTTATCCTTTACACGTTCCAAAGCTCGTATGATGATTAACAAGTCAAGAAGATTTTATCAGATTCAGCTCCATGTGAGTTAAAAATAACTCTAGCCATAGCAATAGTTTTCTTCTATTATTCTCGAGACCTGATTCCCTCCATGGTTGGAATTTCAGATAGCATATGACAATGTTTATCTATTATAGATCGATACTATCATGTAACGTGCTAAGATGAATTTTCCAATTCCATGGTTCTTCGTAAATAGTAACACTGAGGTACTTTATTTTCCATACTTTATTAACAATCATCTTGATTGTTATATTTTATGTAATCAAATAAAATATAAATTGAATATAAGATTTGTGTAATTTAATCGAAATAAACAAAGATACATGGTTGCAATCTACTTATAAAAGAAATAATCAACCAATGATATACATGAGAAATAAGAAGTCTGGTGTATGTAATGATGTGCACTCGATCTGATTGGACTTATCAAATAAGCTTACTTAGTAGATATTGACGTAATCATGGAATATCACATTAGAAAGATGTAAAACAAATTCCATGATATCTAAAAGAAACTGTACATATGAAATAATGTATCAAGCTAGATCACTTGATCTAGTAGGATATTACTATGTAGATTTAATAAGGGAAGTGTATAGAAAATCTAAATTGAGTTATATTTTTATGTCTAGCGGAGCAACTCGTTTCTTGGGTAGCAAGAGACAAGGATACATATGTTGTGACACCCTAGGATTCGGGTGCCCGTTTACGTCGCATTCGTATTATTTCATTCACATGACATCTCACTAAGTGAAATTCTGGGGAAAATTTTTCACGTTGAAGTTAGATATGACATTCACATCCAAGTAACATTGTATCACCACAGAATAACACATCAAAAAGAGCCACCAACTTTTCTTTTCATTAATTTTCATATATAAATTTACAACATGTACATGAAGCTGACAATACATTCACATATCCCAACAGCAGACTGAAGAGAAAATAACATCTATAATATAAACGTACAAAAGCTGCAACAAAAGAAGCTGAACCAAAAGAGATCGCACCATCTACTATATACACGATCTTATGAAAGCCATCAACAACTACAGAGCAGCAGGCTCCTTGCCTACCAAAACATGTTAGGAAGAAGAGGTATTAACGAGTGCCGGTACACCCATGATTCATATTATAAAATAAGCAGGCAATTAATATGGATACAAAAGAAACAAGTAGAAAGGCATAACAATCAAAAGTTGCAACTACTTGTTTGAGAAAGAGGTTTTCATGCTACAATGATGTATGCTTAAGTTTTCTCATTTCCACATGTATTTTACATTATTACGTAGTAGTTAATGACATACGTAAAATTTCTGCAATTACCTTACCTTATATATTTTCGGTAATAGTTGATGACTCATATGTATATATACATATAGTTATTAATCTCGTGTTATATAGACAACTAAAATATGAAGTTTTATAATAAGGGTGATTTAGGTTTTTAACTTATTATTGATTCTATTTAAACTCTTAAGTTTAGTGGATAGTCTATGGTCTTGGTCTTTGTATAACTCACACTATGACTCTAAGACATGAATAATACCTTAGGGTTGGGGTGCCTCCGCAGGCATGCGGTATTGTATAATGCATATTAACTAAGTTCCCAACACGTCCTCTAGCTTATGGGGATTTCGAATCTAATTTTAGTCACCTTCTACCAACTCAACTTTAATTGTAACTCCTCCAATACTCAACTGTAACCGTCTCAGATGTAACTCTAGATGGCTTAGATGTAGACATGGATGATTTGAATGTAGCATCACCAAGCCTGTTGGCGGAAAAGTAACTAAAACTCAAGCAGTGAAGTAGCCTCATAAGGGCTCTTTCATCTCATCCTCTAATTGGAAGTGCAGTCCAATAAAGGGAAAGGTCTAGTCCAAAACTACGTCCCACAGACGGGTGAGAGAGACTGTCCGGAAAAATCACCCAAAAAACTGGCCCGATCGGTAACGGGCAAATGAGCTCGTACGAAAACTGAAAATCGAGGATCCCCCGCACAGGTACCCTAAAACAAAGGGTCAGTGGAACTGGTCAAAAGTCGGGATCCCATGAGGCGTAAAAACACTGCGAGCTCGCGTAAAAATCTTGAAAAGGACTGGGATCCTAGACCCGCGTACTTGGCGGCCACTGCCCTAACTGGGCTTCCTATCTCCCGTCCAGTTGAGGGTCACCACGCCCTCGCACGGTCAAGTATAAGGATCACCATGACCAACACTCTTAATTATAATTCATAAATTATAAGATGTTAAGTCATGGAATATCACTTAAGTTCCTTGATCTAATAAGGCACCGGGATTCTTGATTCCAATTGATTTTGTATACTGATATATATATATATATATTTAAGTCATTTTGTATTCAAATAACCTAATTAAAGTGTTGGTAATTCTAGGTATAGTCATAATGGGTTCTACTGAGTTGCTAATAAAGTATGTAAGTCCCACTTATTGGAGTTTATATATAAAAAATTACTGATATAGGAATGTTTCATTTTGGTATTTGATACTATAAGATCTGCTGAAACCATTATATTTATTTATTTAGAACTCAAAATTTTGAAATATACGATCTAATAAGATCTGGCACACATTAAGAATTAAGAAAACACCATCCAGATTATGACTTTGTAGTATGCCTATTATTATTATCATCATATCATACTTTAATTCACGAGTATAGTTCTTGATAAGGAGTAACAAGAACAAAGGCATGTACAAGTCCTTTGCGTTTTAAAACACTTATAACAGGCGGAAAGCACGGTTGGAAACACCCATTTTCTTTGTATCTCGCAAGTCTCATGTATTTCTTTGAACCATAAAATCCAACCTGAACACACTAGGATGCCAATATTTCAGTTCCTATAAGCTCACCATGATTGATTCCTAAGGCAATCATGGTAGGTAATAGGAAACTATATAGTCAAAGCACTAGAACTCTTTGATGGAATTTACAGAAAAGTATACAAGCATCCTTAGTATTCTTTTAATGTGTTAGACCTTTAATAAATATCTAAGCAACTTAAATATATCTTGTTCTACAAACTGTATACAGTTGATAAACATATATATATATATATATATTGAGGGATTTCTAGTTGCATGTTATCTTAAGGATAAATTATAACATTATTTATCAATAAAATTATAAGAGACAACTTTACAATTGCAACTTAATCTTTCCTGTTAAACTTTATGGAATTGTCTAGAACTTATTTGAAATCTATAATTTTAGTGAACTTAATATTTTCCATTAATCTAGACATATTAGGAAAATCATTATCTGCATTTCCTCATTTGATTTGCATAGAAAAAATTGATTAATAACTAATCATAGTGACACAGCATATAGATCATAAATTTTTACCATAACCATTTTATTAACCTCAGTTTGATCAATTCTCAAATCCACGTGGAAACATGAATAGGTGGTTACCATTTTGCTACTTTAACTTGATGATTTATTTATATCACAGGAGGTTGATTATTATAGATAGATAGAAAAACACCTGCAGAGTTTATCATTATTATTCATACTACTAATGAAATTGATTTGTTCTACTATGAATATAGGTATAAAATCTATATGAGCAGAATTCCTGGAAGGCATGGTTTTTATACTATAATAAGAATGCCACTTTTAAGTAAAGATAAAATTTTGTAACAATCTCATGCATGGTAGCAAAGGAGATGGTTCTGGATTGTACCTAATTAAATCAAAATTGAAGAGAATCCTTGATATTTGTGCTTTGAGCCGATGCTGGACAGCAGCAGAAGGATGGAGAATAGGGCTTCTTTGGCTGGAATTTGGAGAGGAAAGGGGAAAAAGTGATAAAGGCTGTGGCTCCTCACATCGGAGATAGAAAAAGGGAGTGTTTAGGGTTATTTATAAGGAGAGAATGCTCTTGGGATGTTGCCAAGAGGAATTAGAAAATTGCCAAGTGGAAATAGAGAAGAAAAACCATGTGGCTGTCTAAGAAATTACTGTAGTAAAAAATAATTAAAATTTCTTTTTTTAACAACAGTTTGCTACCGTCTGATTTAAGTTTAACTTTTATATTTTTAAATTATTTTATTTATTTATTTAAGTTACTAAAGTTTTCCTTATTCGCGCCTCGGATGTCAGATATTAACGAGTAATATCTCGTTTGGATCGTCTCATGATGATGATCAATATGAGTAAAATATTGATATACTTTTGATCGGATTTGGATGCCGATAATTTCGAAATACGATTTCGCTTTGGGGTTAAATTTTATGATTTAAAAATGTCAAACAATCTCTGATTTACGAATGGTCGATTCCATTGATCTTGTTTCGTCGAATCGGATCTCATGGCGGTCTCGATTCATTTCGCGGTTTCTGAATTTACATCGCGGCTTTTTTGGGCATGCATTATGATGCGATCGATTTTTGATTTATTTCTCCCAAATCGAATCGGGTCCCGATTTTGGTTGAAATCTGAATGTTACAAATATAAAAACCTTAAAAGGAGTCTCATCCTCAAGACTCGAGTCAAGGTTATTAGGTGTCTTGTTTGGATTTCATATGGTCATAAAAACCTCAAAGGATTTTGAACCCTTAAAAACTTCAAAGGAAAAACGAGCCATATATTTTTAAAATATATCTTATTACAAAAGCTTGTTTTAATTATTACCTCCGAAAATCTATGGATATCGTGCCCGTATGTCGGCTTCCATCTCCCACATCGCCTCTTCGACATCGTGTTGGTGCCACAACACCTTTACTAATAGAATCTCCTTGCTGCAAAGCTTTTTCACAGCATTGTCAAGTATCTGTACTATTCTATCCTCATACGTCAAATAAGGCTCCACGTCTAAATTCTCGTAGCTGATGACGTGCCGAGGATCGTGCACATACTTCCTCAAGTAGGATACATAGAATACGTTGTGAATATATGATATATGTGCAGGAAGGACTACTCAATATGCTACCTTCCCCACACGAGCCAGAATCTCAAAATGGTCCAACGTATCGCGACGCTAGTTTGTCGCGAACACCAAATGTATGAATTCCCTTCATGGCAGATACTCGTAAAAATACCCAATCTCCAACCTGTATTTATAGGAGTTTTACTAGTATGTGAGATTAAGTTGAATGTTAATTAATCATGTTTGAATGATTTAAGAAAAGATAATTGTATTACCTGAAACTCCAAATCTCTTCTCCGACGGTCTGCATAACTCTTCTGGCAGCTCTATGCCGTCAGAAGCCTCCATCTCACTGAAGGATATGGGAAGAATCCTCAAGCGCATCATGGAAGCGTGAGGATTGCATCAAATGCGAGAGCGACTAGTCGTACTAGTTGTTCGATGCAACGGAATTTAAAATTTTAATATGATCACATGATCCAAGAACCTCTCTCGGATCGTTTCATCTAAACCACAATTAGGTATAAGGTTTACCTCTGAACCCCCGAGGATCCGGGTACCTGTTTACGACACCTTCGCATCATTTCGCCTTAGATCACATAAGTTACGGAAAAAATAGGGAAGATTTGCTTCGCGCTTGCACTTTGGAGTGAAAAGGGTCCTGGAAGGACCATCTGTCATTGATTGAATTCACGTACAACAACAGCTATCATTCCAGTATTGGCATGGCACCATTTGAAGTCCTATACGTGCGGAGATGCCTCACACCTCTCAGTTGGCGTGAGGTAGGTGATCATGCTCTTTACTCCGTGGATCTCCTGGAGGAGACCGCGAGAGCTATTGATCTTGTGAGACAGAGGCTTCTGACGGCACAAAGCTGCCAAAAGAGCTATGCAGACCGTCGGAGAAGAGATTTGGAGTTTCAGGTTGGAGATTGGGTATTTCTCCGTGTATCTCCCATGAAGGGAATACAGAGATTTGGCGTTCGTGGCAAGTTGGCGCCGCGATATATTGGACCTTTTGAGATTCTTGCTAGAGCGGGGAATGTGGCATATCGAGTAGCCCTTCCTCCATATCTTTCAGTTATCCATGATGTCTTCCATGTATCCAACCTGAGGAAGTATGTACACGACCCTCGACACGTCATCAACTACGAGAATCTGATACCAAAAATGTGAACCCCCGAGGATCCGGGTACCTGTTTACGACACTTTCGCGGCATTTCATTCGCCTTAGATCACATAAGTTACGGAAAATAGGGAAAATTTTTCGCGCTGCTATAATTGCATATGACATTCACATTCATTTCATAAACCACAAGGACAAGAAGAACAAATGTCACCACCACTTCATTTCATAAATTTTCATATAATTACATTATGTACAAGAAGTCTTCCAGTACAAACAGTATATCCCAAAATCTTGTATAAAAGAGAAAATCCAAAAATATTTCTTGTCCTCCATACTCTGCTTTCATCCACTTAATGATAAGGACATATTGGCTCTATAATACCATCAATTTCTTCCACATTGAAATTCTTGCAGAAGTAACATGCAACAGAAAGGCGCCTATAATCCGATGAATTATCTACATCCCATGCGAGCTTTAACTTTACACTTGTATTTCTGTCTCAACAATCATCAGCTAAGTTGCCACCAAACATTTTGCTCACACACTATATTCCAATCAAGACCTTAAGATTCACCAAAACCAACAACTACTACTCCAATCAAATCTGAATGCATGCTAACTTATAGATGCCTCACCCGTAGCTCTAGAAGGCAATAATCAATAAAGTTTCCTCTTCTTTATTCCAGAGTTTCCCTCTATAGTAAAAGAACTCTTAAACAAATCAAAATGAATTTATCATTTGAGTTTCCTGTTCTTGGGAGACATTCACATTGTACTTAGTTAGGCTCAATGCTGATATGGATTCTTTTTTAACGAGGTCCATATGCTTTTAGATCTAGATGCGGTTGGTTTTTATGTTTTCTTACCCCACCATTAAGTTATATAAATATTGGAAATCAACTTTTATGTTTTCTTACTCTGATTAGGAAGCTAATCCGATGTGGAATGATGCTTAGGATTAATTATTGATAATCACAAGGTCCAACAAAATTTATTGCAAATTTTACACTACATACACGACTGGAATAAAAAGGCAGATTTAAAGAATGTATGAGAGCCTGTAATTAATGTAACATTCTATCATTTTGATCTCTTAAAATTCTATTTATTAAGTTGTGGTAAAGATCATAGGTTTCTCCCCCTTTCTGAAATATTTGCCTCAAATTTGTTGAGAAGGAAAACATGTAGATGCCCTTTGTGTCAATAAGATGAATGGAATTAACAAAATACTTAAGACTCTGATGTTATAGTAAGGCAATATATCCTAAGATAGGTGGCATCATTTATGCTAGAATATGGTATCTTACTTGAAATGCATGATTTTCAAAGAAGATCTTAACATAGAATCCAGTCTATCATCAAACCAATCAAGCAAAAACTGAGATTTAAAACCCGTAGATAGATGTGCCTTTCCCAGGAGAGACTTTAGAATTGAAAGAATACACGTGGGAATAACAAAAGGGAAGGATTTAGATTATACATGTACAAAAAAATATCAAGTTTAATATACATGCATGGCAGCAAGGGATGGGGAAGGAGGTATCTTAATTTTCCCCAAAATCTGGAGATAAACAAGCATGCAGTGGGTCTTCTAGCCTTGCATTCTGCTGGAAAAATGTTGGAGGAGATCTTCGATCATACAATAAGGGCTTCCAACACCCTTGGTGCTATAAAAGGAGCAGCAAAGCAACTCCCAAGGCTGCTGGAAAAAAATTCAGCAGAAGATTTTTGTTGAAATGGAGTAGGAACAGGACCTTTGGTGGAGAAATTTTTTGGAGAAATAGAGGGAAGAAAGGAGAGAGCAACGGCTAGAGTTAGAAGGAATGAAAGGGGTTTTGTGTTGATATATATACAAGGAGGGAAAACAAACCTCCTTACTTGACATGTGGAAGGATGTTTAGGCCCAAGTGGATCTATAGAATTTGCATGTGGATGCTGCCGTCCAACAACAGTCTTGCTACTGCAATAAAAATTAACATTTTATTATTCTTATTCTTTTTTTATATATTTGATACGTTTAAAATGATTGTATTTGTGCCTCGAGCATCGAATTTCGACACACAATATCTCGATTTGACCATCTCGGAATGACGAGAAATAGAGGGAAGAAAGGAGAGAGCAACGACTAGAGTTAGAAGGAATGAAAGGGGTTTTGTGTTGATATATATACAAGGAGGGAAAACAAACCTCCTTACTTGACATGTGGAAGGATGTTTAGGCCCAAGTGGATCTATAGAATTTGCATGTGGATGCTGCCGTCCAACAACAGTCTTGCTACTGCAATAAAAATTAACATTTTATTATTCTTATTCTTTTTTTATATATTTGAGACGTTTAAAATGATTGTATTTGTGCCTCGAGCATCGAATTTCGACACACAATATCTCGATTTGACCGTCTCGGAATGACGATCAATATGAGTAATATTGATATACTTCCGTTCGAGTTTTAACGCCCGAAATTTTCGAGATACAGTTTCAGTTTGGGATTAAATTTTGCGAATTAAAAATATCAAATGATCTTCGATTGATGAACGATTGATTCCGTTTGGTCTTGTTTCGTCGAATCGGATCTACTGTCTCGGATTTACATCATGGCTTTTTCGCGGTGCACACTATGATGCGATCGATTTTTTGTCGATTTTACTTGAATGACTTTTGATTCACGATCAATTGATCGTTTTAGGTTGTCTAATGTCGCCAAATAACTTTATTGGGTTAATCCCTAATCGGGTCGGGTTCGGGTATGTTTGGAACCTGGATGTTACATTACCTCTTGAAGCATGGTTGCGATTGAGTCTCTAAACAAAGAGACATCCTGTCTCAAGTCCGATCCGATGGAGGAGACGCTTGCGAGCGCGTTGATGAGATGTGTGCTCCTCGCAATCCATGTTGATGATCCAAGCGACGGATGTCCTGATCTCGTCACACGAGATACAACATCTTCTTCATGAGCGAGACACATCGAAGGAGATAGAGATTTATGAGTAGATGATCCGACAACATAACAACGATGCTGCGTCGATGATGACTCTCACATGGGCTCCATGGTAGACGACCACAATGGGGGAGAGATAGAGGCTTGGTGTATGGAGAAAGAGAGAGGGAGAGAGAGCATTTGTTTTACATTGTAAACCTGTCACTCGAAGAGCAAGGGATGCCTCTTCTTATATAGTGTTTTGGGACCCATAGATCTCAATCCATGGACAACACACAATCAATGGATGAGTGATGATTCCGGAAATCGTGGCTTTAAAAAGATGTTTTTATTGTTTGTTCGTTTTTAAAAAATGGTTGAGTCGTTCGTTGTAGGCGGCGATCGGAATCGATCAAGAAATAACCACAAATATTTATTCAATTTCAATCACGTGATTTTTATTTTTATTTTACTTAGGCAAGTCCCAAGGCAGATCACAAGGAGGCAAAGGAACAACCTAGTGTCTATCAAAGTTCGTACACGGTTTTCAAGGCGGTCTTTTTTTGGAAATTTTAATGCAACAATGGGTGCAAGATGTAATTTCAGCCTATTTTAGGGGCTAAAATGTAAAATTCAATCAAACGATGTCCGAAAAAATATGAAACTTGGCCGAGATGATAACTATGACAAAATGAATGCACTGTAATTTTTTTTTGAATTTTTGGATGCAATATGAATTTTTTATGAATTTTTAAATACAAACAGAATGATTTTCAATATTTAATTATAATAAATATTAAACCTACTTATTTTCAAGATATAAAATTATCTAAAATCTATCAGTAGGTGATAGACCTCAAAAAAATCCTAGACCTCGAAAATGTGGGGTTTAATACCTATTAAAAATTAAATATTGAAATAAAAAAAGGATTTTTACAGAGCAAATTATGCATGTAAATGCAAATCTTTTTGAAAACAATGTCAAGCAAACTTAACTCTACAATATGTGATTTTTGGGGAATTTTTAGAGAAATGGTTAATCAAATAAAAATTGAAGAGCATAAAATGGGCAAAGTTTACAATTTTCCACAAAGTAATTAACTATTAATTAATCATTGGTCAGAAAAATATCCACCAAGTGTCAAACTGTAGAGTGTTAAATGATAAACATCATGCATTTTTTTTGGATTAATAAAATAATGTAAAAAAGAGTAAAAAATAACTGGGGAACAAAGGGGTATAATTGCAAGAAATAAATATAAAAAGAAATTTGCAGATGGGGACCTATTTGAAATTACCAAGATTGAAGGGGATTTGCTGCAATTTTTCCAAGGAGGCACGTGCTATGCACGTACCCTTGGAATAGAGGGCTTATGCGCATAATAGAGGTTCTCCAAGGGGTGCCTTGCAAATTACCCCCACGTCACGTGGCCTTCACGTGATAAGGTGGCTCGGGGCGATAGCTCCACGTGGCACCGCTTGATGGCTTTGGGTGGCCCGAGGCGCCTGGCTTGGAGGGAGGTTCGGTGACAGGCTCGGGGCGAATCAGTACCATAGGTGCAGATGGAATCGAACGGCTGGAGATCTGCGATTGCGTCAATGGCTCAGATGGAGGAGGCTTGAGGGTCAAACGACTAGAGTTGGCCGACACACGGCCAGGATACGTCGGAGGAGCGGCGGCGTTGAGGTAGAGGTGTATACGGAGGTCGATGGCGGACGTGGACGCTGGTCGGAGCAGCTGAGGAAGGCCGGTCGAGGCGAAGGTCGATGACGATGACGGTGAAGCTCCGCGAGAGGCTCGAGGGGGGGGGGGTAGTCGTTGTTGGAGTCGATGCTGACATTTTCGGTGGAGTCGTAGAAGGGCGGCGAGGACAGGCGGAGATGTCCATCGTTGGTGATGGTGATGGAGTCGGAGATGGTGCAAGAAACGAAGAAGGCTCGGTGGAGGAGTCGATGTTGTCGGTGGCGAAGGAGACGCTAGAGATTGTCTGGTCGGTGGGAGCTCCTGGGCGGAGGGAAGCTCGACGGAGCGAAGCTTCGCGAGATGCTTAGCGACGTAGTCGGAGCAGATGTGGTTCGGAGATGATGATCGCGAGATAGGGAGATCGGAGATGGAGATAACGTGGTTGATGGGTTGATCGGAGTGAGGTGAAAATGGAGGGGATGAGGTGGAAGAAGGAGGTGTACATGGGGCACGAAGGGGGGCTCGATGGTGAAGTACACACCGGAGCTGGAGCAACGCCTGGAGGAGGTGGGTTGTGACGAAGTTGGGAACTTCGGATCTCGCCGGTGAGGGAGTACGGGCTGTCACTTTCGATGGGGGGACCTCGGGTCGAACGACGGATAAGGGATCCGGGGGGGGGGGGATCAGAGTCCTTTAAATAGGAGAGATGGACGGGGACGACGCGAGATAGGGGGGTGGTAGTTGGCTGTTGCGACGAAGTCGGGGTGGTCAAACGGCGAAGTTTGCGGCGACTGTTGGCGGAGAAATCAGGGATGGTTGGCGGCGAGGCGGCGGAGGTTGCGAGGGCGTGAGGTTGAGGATGAAGGAGGATGGCCGTCCGATAGATCGAGATCGGACAACCATAGAGGTGACACGTAGCAGGGAGGAAAAGGGGGACGCGGGGCACGTGCGGAGCACATGCCTGGGAGGCACGTGCGACGCACCTGCAGAGGCTTTATTTTATTATTATTATTATTATGATAAACGAATAAATAAAGGGCTAAAAAAACGCTGACACGTGGCGGCCTCTGGGGCAGCCACGTGTCATCACAAGAAAAATCGAAGATAAAATATTTTGTAAAATCAAAAAGAAATGGTAAATGACCTCAGATCAAAAAAATCCTTAACGAAAATTGCTCGTCTCGATGAGATCTACAAATTTCATGAGACATTAAAGCCAAAATCGATCAAATGCACAAAGTGATATTTTTGGGGTATCCCATGTACATAGAATACCTCGATTTTTGGGTTTTATAATTTTTTGTCATTTTTAAATCAGATAGAAAATCTGGAAAAAATATGGAGAAATTAAAGATAAATAAAGACACCTAAATCTATTATTTTTATTTTTATTAATTAAGAAAATATGTACATAAAATATCTGGTCAAAAATTGCTAAAATACACAATGTACAAAAGAGGCCCAAAACCTAAATTTCACATATGAGCTCTGATTCACTTGAACTTGATCTTGTTTTGAAGGTAATTGAATGTACATTAGTTCAAAAGGGAGTAGGATCAAATCGGACACTGGATGGGGAAGATATGTGGCTTTTAGTCCGAAAATCCTAAAACTAAGATTTGGGTTTTTGGTCCACTTATTTGAATTAGTGATTTTTTTGTATTTTTCATTTATTCTTGTTAGTGATATGTACACAGTGGAGGTTATTTTGAGTTATTCAGAGCTAGCATGAAGGAGTTAAAAATCAGGGAAGTTAGGCTATTTACAGGTCAATTTTTGCTGAGATTTTTGGCTTCTTATTTTATGCAGAAATTATGGATAAAATGCAATCTTTATGCAAACATGCGTGAATGCTAATTTTGCAGAATAAATGCAGGATTGCTGATGATTTTGAGGGATTTGAGCTTAATAAATGAGATTTAGAGTGATGAATCCGAGATTCATCATCCCCCTATACTTAAACCATGCTCGTCCCTAAGCATAAAAAAGAAATGCCATGAGGTGAAATGAGATTGGGTTTCATACCAAGACCATGAACTGAAGGTGAAAGTGAAACTAAACTCGACCTTTGATTTATTTGTGTGTCGGAACTTACGTGAGACTCAAAATTTTAAAATCAACAGCCCTCAAGTTGTACACATCATTGTCATAGTTTCGGCTCAGAAGTCATCTTAGATCAATCCTCTTCCCAAAGTATACCCTATGAACATTGAACAACCGACTCATGTGTGTGAAAAGATTTTAGCTCTTCCCATCCAGAATGCCGGACTACCATGCTCCTCTCCTCTCCAGTAACTCGTCCTCGGGGAGTCAGGTATTTCCTTCTAAGGTCTGTCGTGCTGTGTTCACAATCAAATTGGGGGAGAAGTTAGAAGAATGGGAAAAGAACTGGAGGGTGGCCAGTGTAGTCACCTCTCCTTGTGGAGCTGGCCAGTGTAGCCGAGTCTTCACCAAGATCTGCAGGTTTCTTGAAGCTTGGACCTTTTTGGTTAGATTTTATTTGGTAGAATGCTTCTTTGTATTTGGAATTTTTGGTGGTTCTGCTTGGATCTTGTTGTGCCACTACGTTTATAGAATCTTTTTATTCCGTACATTTTTGGGGTCTTAGAAAAGATTGTGCCCAGCCGTCCATCCCTTTTCCGAAGCTTTATTTCAACCCCTACTCCGGTCTTTAGATTTCCACGCTACCAGAAAAGAAACTCACAAAGTCTTCCAACATCCCGTCTGAGCTGAGCTAAGTGCATAGTGCGAGAGTACAAATTAATTCCCTATTCCAGAGTTGTACCCAGAATGTGGAGACCAGGTTAGACACTAAGAGTCAAAACTGCACATTGTCATGTGAAACTCAAAGAATTAAGTCACAAGACCTGAAGCTCTTAAAATCCTATTTCTTGGTGAAGTTCCTCTGAAAATTAGGTGGATTAAGGTCAAGTCCAAACCACTCTCGGTTTCTGCACATAACTTGGTTCAGAATCCAATGACTTTTCACAGATGCAGATGAATGCGATGCTGGATGAAGTGCAGGTGTGAAATGCAGACACACATTTTTCTTTTTATGCAAGGGATTTTTTTATGCAAATAAGAAGCCATTTTCAAAAAAGTTTTGGGTAGAATCAGTGTTAGTAGCAAAAATCCTCTTTCTTTTCTTTTCTTTCTCTCGATTTTTTTGATTACCCACCCTGTAAATACATATAGACTTACGCGAAAGTACGAGATATGGGTAAAATATATACAAAGTATATACAGACCCCTCTATACTTAGCGAGTGCTGTGTCCTCAGAGCACAAGAAGCGTAATGAAGACATAGCTCGGGCTAAGTGGAAGAGAGTTAAAAATTTATATACAACGGGTTAAGAAGAAGAGCGGAAAAAAGGCAGTCATGATATGTGAATGAGGAGAGTATATACAGGTGAGTGTCGGTTCCCCCTATACTTAGGCTATGATCAGCCTAAGTTATAAGAGAAGGGTGGAAATGGAGTGATCGATAGGGCAAAGTGTGATGAGAGAAATGGTATATACAGATGTCATCGGTCCCCCCTATACTTAGGCCTTGGCCTAAGTAAAGGAAGAAGCTGTACAAGGGGATCGATGTAGTTGGGAGGGAGGGTGGGACTGATCTGATTAATCTTCAATATCCTCGCTCTACGTGAAATAGATGGCCTCAACTTCAACTGTCTGCTCTTTGGGTGATTCAATATATGGCTTCAGCAACTGTCCATTTACTGAGAAAGGTTGTGCATCCTCTTTTAGTTCGGCAATATCTACACTTCCATTGGTATGCACATCGATGACAATGTATGGACCCGTCCATTTTGATTTTAGTTTCCCATGAAAAATCTTTAATCGAGCATTAAACAACCAAACTTTCTGCCCAGGGACAAAGGTCTTGTCTCGAATGTGTCTATCATGCCATCTCTTGACCTTGTCCTTATAAATCACACTGTTGTCATATGCCCGATTTCAGATTTCAATTAGCTCATTCAGATTTAGGTCTCGACATAATTTCCCAAGGTGACAACTCCAATTCAACTTTTTGATCGTCCATTCTGATTTGTGAATCAATTCTGCAGGTAGATGACATGGCTTGCCATAGATCATCTTAAAAGGTGAAGTACCAAGTGGAGTCTTATAGGCTGGTCCTATAGGCCCATAGAACTTGGTCCAACAGCTTCGACCAATTCTTCCTATCTGAACGGACCAACTTCTGAAGAATACCCTTCACCTCTCTATTAGAAACCTTTACCATGCCATTAGATTGTGGATGATATGGGTTGGCTATTCTATGCTCAAATTTGTACTCCTTACCTAAAGATCTCATCTCCCTGTTCACAAAGTGGCTACCTCCATAAGAAATCAAAACTTTTGGTATCCCGTATCTTGCAATGATATTATCCTTGATAAACTTACAGACGGTTTTGCTATCTGCGGTTCGGGTTGGAATAGCCTCTACCCATCTTGATAAATAATCAACCGGTAGCAAGATGTACTCAAATCCATTGTTTTGGAAAAAGGACCCATAAAATCAATCCCCCATGCATCGAAAACATCATAGAAAATCATTGGTTGCATGGGCATTTCATCTCTATGACCGACAATCCCTCCCATCCTTTGGCAAATCAGGCATGACCGTACAAATTCATTAGCATCTTTAAATAAGCTCTGCCAGTAAAATCCACATTGGAGTACCTTGTACACGGTTCTCTTTCCCGAATGGTGTCCTCCAGCCTCGAGAGAATGACAATGTGTGAGGACACTTTGATATTCCTCCTGAGGAATACATCTTTGCCAGACACAGTCCGGTCCTTTATAGAAGAGGAAAGGATCGTCCCAATGGTATTTTCTCGAATCTGACTTCAATCGATCAATCATTCTCTTGGTCCAACCAAAGGGAACCTTCTTGGAGACAAGATAGTTCACTATGTCGGAATACCATGGGGTTGAATCAATGATGCAAACTGTTTCATCTGGAAAAGTCTCCTTAATTGGTCCGGTGTCAGGATGATCGTTTTGCTCGATTCGGAAAGGTGATCAGGAACAACATCCTTTATTCCATGTTTATCCTTGATCTCCAAATTAAATTCTTGGATTAACAAGATCCATCTCAAAAGTCGTGCTTTGGCATCCTTCTTATCCATGAGATATCTAATTGCCGTGTGATCTGTGAAAATTGTCACCTTGGAGCCCAATATGTATGATCTGAATTTTTCAAGGGCCTAAACAACCGCGAGCATTTCCTTTTCAATCACTGTGTAATTTCTCTGTGCAGGATCCAACACTTTGCTCGCGTAGTGAATCGCATAAGGAATTCCATCTCTTCTTTGTCCAAGTACCCTCCGACAGCAAAATCCGATGCATCAGTCATGATCTCGAAGGGAAGAGACTAGTCGGAAGCTTGTAAGATCGGCGACTCACATATTTTCTTTTTCAGGAGCTCAAAGGCCTCTAGACACCTGTGATTTACTATAAACTCAGTGTCTTTTCCGAAGAGCTCAGTCAGCGGGCGGGCGATCTTTGAAAATCTGGGATAAACCTTCGATAAAATCCAACATGTCCTAAGAACGACCTCACTGACTTGATGTTGGTTGGTGGTTCAAGTTTCTTGATCACATCCACCTTGACAGGGTCGACCTCCATTCCCTTTTTGGAGATGACATGCCCCAACACGATACCCTCAGTCAACATAAAGTGACTTTTCTCCCAGGAGAGTACCAAATTAACCTCCCTACATCTCTGGAGGACTCGGTCCAAGTGCGCTAAACATGTATCAAATGAATCGCCATGAATCGAGAAGTCATGCATGAAGACTTCCAGGAAATCACCAACCATTTCGGCAAATACGACAATCATGCACCGCTGAGATGTGCCTGGGGCATTACAAAGCCTGAATGGCATGCGCTTGAATGCGTAGGTACCGAAGGGACATGTGAACGTGGTCTTTTCCTGATCCTCAGGAGCGATAAATACTTGATTGTAGCCTGAGTACCCATCAAGAAAATAGAAGAATGCTTTCCCTGCAAGTCTCTCCAAGATTTGATCAATAAATGGCAGTGGAAAGTAATCTTTCTTGGTTGCAGCATTCAGGCGCCTGTAATTGACACAGACGCGCCACGACGTGGGTACTCGGGTCGCGATCTCTACCCCCTCCTCGTTGGTGACCATCTGGATTCCCGATTTCTTCGGGACGACATGAACGGGGGCACCCACTTGGAGTCAGAAATGGGGTATATAAATCCTGCTTTGCACCATTTTCTATCTCTTTCTTAACCACTTCCCGAAGATTAGGGTTTAATCTTCTCTGAAATTCACGGGAAGATCTTGCATTACCCTCAACATAAATTTGGTGCGAGCAGAGAGCGGGGTTTATTCCTACGAGATCTGACACAATCCAACTGATGGCTTTTCAATTTCGCTCAAGGACTTCGAGTAATCTAGACTCCTGATCCATGGTTAAGGATGAGATAATGATCACAGGGAATTTTTCTTGGGGTCCATTGAGAAATTCATACTTCAGCGTGGGAGGTAGTGGTTTCAGCTCTGGCAATTCTGAATCATCAATTAAATCTGGCTGAATGACTTTTGCATCTGGCTCAGTGTCGGTTGGTGGTGAATCACAGTGTGAGGTGCTGTCTACCAATTCTGAAGAAAGGTGGGTCTGATCGCTAAAGTAAAGCGGTAATTCGGCTAGAGTCGTGTCCGACTCGTCATCGATATTTCTTGATTGTCCCAAAGATGATGGGACTGACAAATCCGAGATAATTTCTATGTCATCAAGAGCGTAATAATCTGGTTGTTGAGATATGTTTGGAAATTTCTCGCAAACTGCATTCTTCTTCTGAGGATGTGCTTTCCATCTGTATGTCTAGCAGTTGGTCCCACGACCCAGTGGTTCTCAGAAGATTGCATTCTGATGTTTCGGCATCTTCAGTGGTGGATTCGGAGTCTGGCCTTTGCCACTTTGTTTGTTTCATCTCCAAGTCTACTTCTCCACCTGGAGAACAGAATTCCATCATGCCAGAACCGTTATCGAATACAGCCTTAGCGGTTCTTAAGAATGGTCTTCCGAGAATGATTTGCGATTCCTTCCAATGGTTAGGGGTCTCCATATCAAGGATAGTGAAGTCCACTGTGTATTCCGTACCCTCGATAATGATGATGACATTCTTCACTTCTTCCTTAGGTCTTTTAGTGGATTTATCAGCAAATTGGAGTAAAGATGATGATTTCTTGAGAGGGCCTAACTCCAATCTATAATATAAGTCTAAGGGTAGAAGATCTATGGAAGAACCATTGTCGAGAAGTGTGCGTGTGAACGCAATGCCGCCAATTCGACTCTCCACATAATGGGCGCCCAAATCCCTTTTCTTTCTTGGTAGGTGTTGGTTTTTGACACATTTAGTAGTGGCAACTGTCAAGATATGAGTCTCCACAAATTGACTTGTTCTCTTTGTACGAGTCCTGGTGGGAGTGCATTTTGCCTTCAAATATTTCTGAAAGGCTGGATTACTGGCCACATATTGATCAAATGATACTTTGACTGTGATGTTTTGCTGGCAGAATCTTTCCATTACCGGGTCATCCTGAATGTTTTTCTTTTGTTTTCCTTTCTTGAGAGCATGGGGGAAAGGAATGGAAGCATTTGAGACAGGAGATAGAGGGCCATAATCATAAATAAGAGGATCTTAGACTTGGAGTTTTTATTACAATCACAAGATTTTTGATAATAATCAAAATCAGGTTGCTGAAAAGGTGACAAAGGTATTTTTGCAGCAACAAGAGGTTCAAGGTCCTCTGCAGACTCCATAGATGCTTTCCCTTTTTCTTGTGCTAGGATCTTCAGGCGTTCTTCTTCTTCCTCCTCGGAAACATCCTCCGACTGATCTTCCGAGTCTTCATGGTCCGATTCCCTTTCTCGATCAGGTACGACCACGATCCTTCCGCTCCTGAGTGACATGGCATGGATATTGTTAAACGAAAGGATCTCATGTTCAGATGTGGAAAACTCTGAATAGTATACCTGGCCATTGTGTTGAGATGATTGGGATTTGTTCAAGTTATTGGGGTTAGCTTGAACTTGGGTGGGAATGGTTGTGGCTGGGACAGTCTTCTCATCCTTCCATCGGGATAGACGATTAACATCTACCCATAGATCATACAACTCATTTCGGAAACTGCGAATTTGTTCAAGCATTTGCCGCTGGATATCAACCGGTTCTTCTGGAGGGTTGGATGATTGAGCTGATGGTATGGGAGCTTGGTGTTGCTGACGGTATTGCTGAGGTTGGTTCTGGCGATTGTAGGGCTTCTGCTGCTTAGGATGCTGGAAAGATGCAATGTTCTGAGTGTGCTGTGGAGGCGGAGGAAATGCAGCATTATAGAAAGTGGGCGTACATTGATAAGGCTGACGGTCCCCCATACTACCCTGTCGGGTAGTGTCCTGTATGTACCAAATGCCATTTATTTCGAATGTCAGGGGTGGGGCTTCTTTGACTGTTTCGGTCGGCGGGGGTGGTTGCTAGGAAGCTTGGGTATAGGATTGATCCTGAGCCCATGGTTGTTGTTGCTCCGATCCTGGCTGCTCCTGGACATGATGCACATGGTAGATCGGAACCGTTGGTGCAGTAGATACCCCCATCTTGTACACCTTCGTAGTGAGCTCCTCCATCTGCTTTGGGAATTGGGAGATCCTGTTGTCGATGTTTCTCATTCTCTTGTCCACTATTGTCAATTTATCAGCTATGAAGTGCATGTTTGGAATTAAATCCTCTGCTATTTCTGCGACAGTCTGCTTCCCACCTTTGGCTTGAAGTGTGTTCAAGAAGTCAGTGTATGCTCTACTGGCAATCTGAGAACGCCTTATTTCGGCCATCTGCTCCAGTACTTTCCAAACGGTATCAGCTCCACGCGATGTGTAATCCCTCCGCAGGCAGCACTAACTAACCCTTAAGTCTCGTAGTTGAGGCCAGAGTAGAGTGACTGGACTAGGATGTTGTTGTCCAGGTCATGGCAGGGGCATTTCTGTAGTAGGTCTTTAAACCTATCCCAAGCCTCACAGAGTGGTTCATTGGGCATCTGAGAGGAACTAGTGATGTGGGTCCTCATTTGATTGGTCCGACTCAAGGGGTAGAATTTCTTCAAAAATAGATTTTTGAACCTCTCATAAGTAGTCACAGTCACCCCCAAGTTCTTCACCCAGTAGTCTGCTTTCCCTTTCAAGGCGAAAGGTAGTCCAGTGAGATGAATGTAGTCTTGGCTAACTTGTGGGTGCCTCAGATTAGAACATATCAGCTCTAAGTCACGCATGAATTCATATGGCTCTTCAGTCGTATTACCATGGAATTGTGGTAATTGACTTACAAAATGTGGTTTCAGTTCATAGTGAATCTCTGGTTGTGGTGGCTGCAAATAATTCTTCACTATGTACTGTCCAGGGTTGTATGCGGCTTCCATTGGCAGTTCTTCCCCCACATTCAACTGTTCTAGCTGCTCCCTCAGTAACTGCTGTTGTTGCTCTGATGTAGCCAATCTTGCTAGAATCATCTGAATAGCATCGTCATTGATTTCATCTTCAGGATCTTTCTTGGAAGACATCTTGGGAGGCATCTCTTCTTCTTCACCTTCAGAATATAAGGGGTTCCAGTTAATAGAGTGGAAAGAATTGACGTAAAAGTTTTTCCCGATCTGTTTTGGTGAGAAAGAGACAATGTGAGTCTGTCCTCCCTTCAGGAAGAAGAAGGAATCATAAGAATATGGTTCTTGGGAAGGGTTTCCCGAAGGCCAAGAAGATCCAGAGTAGGAGTCTCTCTGGACTTTTGAGATTGGAGAGTTTGTGGTAGTGAGAGGAGGGTTTGCGGAGTCCGAACGAGAATTGCCACAATATTCCATTCTCGAGGTCAACAAAAGGTTGGCGGTTTATGATGTAGGCACAAGTGTGTGTTATTCATTGATTGCTTACTTTCTACGCACAAACCAAACACAATACAAAGATTTCTTTCACCAACTCACTCAGTGAAGGCTGTAAGAGTTCGGCCAATTATCTTGTCAGTTTTAATTGGTGAGAATTTAAGTCTTGCAAGCCGTTTAAACGAGCTGTTAGGTGCCAATATTTCCTTAAAGACTATCCCGAGTTCGTACGACTAGTTGCATCCACTTTCAGCCAGTATAGGTGTAAGTACGGACCGTAAAACGGCTACCCGTGTTACTTAAGGACGGAGCCTTGCATAGTGTCCTTTAAACCACCCACTCTGCTAAGGAAGTCCGGATCGTAAAATGGCTACCCGTATTTCTCACTGAGAAATAGCTAATCGTTTTTAAAATCAGTAGTCTATATGAAAATCTTGGCTTGGCTCTATCCTAGTGTGCGTCTATCTCATCGCGGCAAGATAAAATCAAACAATGTCGGGGTTGCTCTCCCGCAGGAATTCTTGATTTTATGGGTTCTTTAAGATCAACTATATTTAGCAGTCCCAATTTTTAAGTGATCAATGAAGAATTTAAATGAGCACAAATACACGTCTACCGTCCATTCCCAATTTCCTTTAGAATTATGCGATAAAATAGGAGGGAGGAGTTCGGGAAAAGTCGATGCACGCGAAAACAATGATGCATGCTCAGTTAGAAGTCTTACAGTGCTTCCTCGCAATCTCCATGTGGGATGCAATACAGAATTGAAAAATTATTCTAAATGCGTGTAAGCCGATAAAAACCGTACCTAAGCAGAAAGTTCTATTAGCGGGAAAGAATTGATTTAAATTTTGGCTAAATTGAACGATCTATGTGCGTCTCAGTTAAAGTACAGTGTGGCCTTAGATCCTACGAGCACAATCAAAATTGTAAATGCTCTGAGAGCCGTATGTGCAGATCTATCCTAATCACCACTCAATTGGGCCCCACCCACACTGGAGAGTGAAACAGGCCACGACACACCACAGAAAAGTTCAAGGTCTTTTTACATGCGCGAGAATCCGAATGGACACCGCTGTAAATGAGCAGTTAAATAAAATTGCAGAAATTAGAAACCTAAAACTCTACGCTCTCTCACGACTCAACTCGATCTTATATTAATTGCGGCTTTTTCGGATGTCGGTGAAGATGCTTCGGTATCTAGAAAATCTGTTCCACGTATGCCAGGTACCTCGCAAGAAAAATAAGAGAGATAATGTAAGAGAGTGACTTAAAGATACTAAAAAAGACAAGAAAAATAAATGCTGAAAATAAATGCAGGAAAATAAATGGAATTTATAATGAACAATTCGGGGGTCAGACTACCCGAATGCGGAAAACCGAACGAAAATTTCAAAACACAAAACTAAGCCGTTTGCCTCTCCGGCAACGGCGCCATCTGACGATTCCGAAAATCACGGCTTTAAAAAGGTGTTTTTATTGCTTGTTCGTGCATAAAAAATGATTGAGTCGTTCGTTGTAGGCGGCGATCGGAATCAGTCAAGAAATAACCACAAATATTTATTCAATTTCAATCACGTGGTTTTTATGTTTATTTTACTTGGACAAGTCTCAAGGTCGATCACAAGGAGGCAAAGGAACAACCTAAAGTTGTGTCTATCAAAGTTCGTGCGTGGTTTTCAAGGCAGTCTTTTTTTTTGGAATTTTTAATGCAACAATGTGTGCAAGATGCAATTTCGGCCTATTTTAGGGGCTAAAATGTAAAATTCGATCAAACGATGTCCGAAAAAATATGAAACTTGGCCGGGATGATAATTATGACAAAATGAATGCACTGTATTTTTTTTTGAATTTTTGGATGCAATATGACTTTTTATGAATTTTTTAATGCAAACAGAATTATTTTCAATATTTAATTATAATAAATATTAAACCTACTTATTTTCATGATATAAAATTATCTAAAATCTATCACTAGGTGATAGACCTCAGAAAAATCCTAGACCTCAAAAATGTGGGGTTTAATATCTATTAAAAATTAGATACTAAAATATAAAAAATGATTTTTACAGAGCAAATTATGCATGCAAATGCAAATCTTTTTGGATACAATGTCAAGCAAACTTAACTCTACAATATCTAATTTTTGAGGAATTTTTAGAGCAATAGTTAATCAAATAAAATCGAAGAGCATAAAATGGGCAAATGTTGCAATTTTCCACAAAATAATTAACTATTAATTAATCATAGATCAGAAAAATATCCACCAAGTGTCAAACTATAGAGAGTTAAATGATAAACAACATGCAATTTTTTTGGATTAATAAAATAATGTAAAGAAGAGTCAAAAATAACTGGGGAACACAAGGGTATAATTGCAAGAAATAAATATAAAAAGAAATATGCAGATGGGGACCTATTTGAGATTACCGGGACTGAAGGGGATCCGCTGCAATTTTTCCAAGGAGGCACGTGCTATGCACGTGCCCTTGGAATGGAGGGCTTATGCGCAGAATAGAGGTTCTCCAAGGGGCGCCTTGCAAATTACCCCGCGTCACGTGGCCTTCACGTGATAAGGTGGCTCGGGGCGATAGCTCCACGTGGCGCCGCTTGATGGCTTCGGGTGGCCCGAGGCGCCTGACGTGGAGGGAGGTTCGGTGACAGGCTCGGGGCGAATCAGTACCGTAGGTGCAAATGGAATCGAACAGCTGGAGATCTGCGATTGCGTCAATGGCTCAGATGGAGGAGGCTTGAGGATCAAAGGCTGGTGTTGGCTGACACACGGCCATGGGACGCCGGAGGAGCGACGGCGTTGAGGCAAAGGTGTCTACGGAGGTCGACGGCAGTCGTGGACGCTGGTCGGAGCAACTGAGGAAGGCCGGTCGAGGCGGAGGTCGATGATGATGACAGTGAAGCTCAGCGAGAGGATCGAGGGGGGTAGTCATTGTTGGAGCCGATGCTGGCGTTGTCGGTGGAGTCGTAGAAGGGCGGCGAGGACAGGCGGAGATGTCCGTCGTTGGTGATGGCGATGGAGTCGGAGATGGTGCTAGTGGCGAAGAAGGCTCGATGGAGGAGTCGATGTTGTCGGCGGCGAAGGCGACGCTGGAGATCGTCTGGTCGGTGGGATCTCCTGGGCAGAGGGAAGCTCGACGGAGCGAAGCTTCGCAAGATGCTTAGCGGCGTAGTCGGAGCAGATGTGGTTCGGAGATGATGACCGCGAGAAAGGGAGATCGGAGATGGAGATAACGTGGTCGATGGGTTGATCGGAGTGAGGTGAAAATGGAGGAGATGAGGCGGAAGAAGGAGGTGTACCTGGGGAACGAAGGGGGGCTCAACGACAAAGTACACGCCGGAGCTGAAGCAGCGCCAGGAGGAGGGGGTTGCGACGAAGTTGGGAACTTCGTATCTCACCGGTGAGGGAGTACGTGCTTTCACTTCCAATGGGGGGACCTCGAGTCGAATGACGGATAAGGGATCGGGGGGGGGGGGGGGGGGGATCAGAGTCCTTTAAATAGGAGAGATGGACGGGGCCGGTGCGAGATAGGGGGTGGTGATTGGCCGTTGCGACGAAGTCGGGGTGGTCAAATGGCGAAGTTTGCGGCGGCTGTTGGCGTAGAAATCGGGGATGGTTGGCGGCGAGGCGGCGAGGCGGCAGAGGTTGCGAGGGCAGGAGGTTGAGGATGAAGGAGGATGGCCGTCCGATCGGCCGAGATCGGACGGCCATAGAGGTGACACGTAGCAGGGAGGAAAAGGGGGACGCGGGGCACGTGCGGAGCACGTGCCTGGGAGGCACGTACGACGTACGTGCGGAGGATTTATTTTTTTGATAAACGAATAAATAAAAGGGCTAAAAAAATGCTCACACGTGGTGGCCTCTGGGGCTGCCACGTGTCAGCACCAGAAAAATCGAAGATAAAATATTTTGTAAAATCAAAAAGAAATGGTAAATGACCTCGAATAAAAAAAATCCTTCACAAAAATTGCTCGTCTCGATGAGATCTATAACTTTTATGAAGACATCAAAGCCAAAATCGATCAAATGCACAAAGTGATAATTTTGGGGTATCCCATGTACATAGAATACCTTGATTTTTGGGTTTTATATTTTTTATCATTTTTAAATCAGATAGAAAATTCGGAAAAAATATGGAGAAATTAAAGATAAATAAAGACACCTAAATCTATTTTTTTTATTTTTATTAATTAAGAAAATATGTACATAAAGTATCAGGTCAAAATTCGCTAAAATACACAATCTACAAAAGAGGCCCAAAACCCAACTTTCACATATGAGCTCCGATTCACTTGAACAGGATCTTGTTTTGAAGGTAATTGAATGTACATTAGTTCAAAAGTGAGTAGGATCAAATCAGACACTGTATGGAGAAGATATGTGGCTTTTAGTCTGAAAATCCTGAAACTAGGGTTTGGGTTTTTGGTCAACTTATTTAGATTAGTGATTTTTTTGTATTTTTCATTTATTCTTGTTAGTGATATGTACACAGTGGAGATTATTTTGGGTTATTCGGACTAGCATGAAGGAGTTAAAAATCAGGGAAGTTAGGCTATTTACAGGTCAATTTTTGCTAAGATTTTTGACTTCTTATTTTATGCAGAAATTATGGATAAAATGCAATCTTTATGCAAACATGCATGAATGCTAATTATGTAGAATAAATGCAGGAATGCTGATGATTTTGAGGGATTTGAGCTTAATAAATAAGATTTAGAGTGATGAATCTGAGATTCATCAATGAGATTGATTTGTGTTTCTTTCAATGGCTAAGATGTTGTTGTAAAATACAACAAATAATGATTTAATTTAAATTAATTTTTATTGATAAATCAATAAAATTAATTTCAAATTAAATCATCTTTGATAAGAGAAAAGATAATGAAGAGAATAAACCAATATCCTAAAAAGAGGGGACGGGTACTCTTCTCCTCATGGAGAGTTGTAGCCGTCCACTTCTCTTTGGTGGACTTGGTCCATCTCTTCTAATTATCGTGAGATCTCATTATCTCATGACACACATATATATATATACACACATATATATATCATCTCTTGTCGAGAATATTTCACCCAAAAATAATTCCAAATTATCTTATAGAAAATATCAACCATGCCATTGAAATTATGTGAATCTCATTCGCAACCCAAAACTAAATGTAATTATATTTTCAATTAATCATTCAATGTGAATTCAATTCATATTAACAATTAATCAACAAATATAAATCACAATATGCTCTCTCTAGTATATTATAAATCATATTTATTATACATATGATTAATATGGATAGTGTTATATATATTATTCATATCCACGATAATTAAACCACATTTAATCATCTTGGATCTCTTTTTCTCATGTGCCCAAATAATATTAATCACATTCACATTATTCACATCTTTAATAATTAAATCACATTTAATTATCTTATATAACTCTCCAAATAATATGAATCAAATTCAAATTATTCATGATATTTAAATCATATTTAAATATCAATTTTCTCAATGCTCGGATACATGTATCAACAATGAAATTATCCATGAACTCTTTCAAGGATAATGCGCTTTCTCCGCTGATATTTGGAGATAAGGACATGGCAATTGTATTGCTCCACGTATAGTGACTTGGATATTGAGATCACATCTCAAATCCAGATCTCACGGATCTCTCATAGATGCTTGATTAAATCAAGATCACAAATCTAATCTTCTCATTATATCTAGATCATATTCAGATCAATGTCTAACAATTGGACCAAGATCAGATCACTTCTCTACTGAGAGGAGTCACTAAAATCCAGACCCGTTTCATCACTCCCTAGGAATGGAAGCGTCATGGTTATACAATCGTTTATGATCACGTCACCCTCAGGTATTCCTAATACATGTACATCCTGCATACTGGAAGACCTAGATTAAACCCAAAGTTTTAGAATCTCTTTTAGATTGTCTCCTTAAGGGTTTTATCATTAAGTTTCTCATTTGATCATTAGGAGTCGACATCGATCATATACTTTCCAAAAGAATTTATCATACCTAGGTGTTGATCATATACTTTCCAAAAGTATATATCAAACCTACAAATTTAGTCAAGCTTCCAAAGCGAGACGACCGTGCATGGAATTGATTCTTTCCAATATCTCATGAGTGAGCTCATGTCTTCCGGTTCAGTAAATGAACATGTATGATCCCTTTGAGAGATCGTATTACTCATATGCCCTTATATGCACACCAGCGCATCGGTGTATCGAGACCTTGATTAGGTCATCAACCTATTGGTCTGCCAAATGTACATACTCAGACATATAGTAACACATCTGTCTCTGGTCAGAGGATGTGTGCCTATACGTGCATACGACATAGTCCTTTGGTTATCTCGATCTCATTAAGTCAACTCTTTGACCTAACTAATCTGACACCTCCCTCTGAATCTCTATTCCTATGCAGAGGACCTGCATCAAGAGGTCGGTCAGATATCATCCTTTAGAGATAAGGATTGCCATCTCATACTCAGGCTAGAGTCACATCTTAACAATCATTTGATTGGTGGCTTGATAAGTCCTCAATCTAACTCTTTAGATATTCATCCAAGCACACCAGCCTCTATGATTCAATAATTGAATCAATAGCTGTATGATCATTAAGATTGCCATGGTACATAACCCTAATTGTATTAAGGGACCTATTATGTAAATAAGTTATTCTTTCATTTCAGATTAAGGAGTGAATTGCAATGACATTTATTGCATAATGGCTCACCGTGGGCTCGCATGTCTAACACTTACAAGATCAACAGCCCTTGTGGTCTCCTCTAGGAGATCTACGGAGTAGAGAGGATGATCACCTACCTAACATCACTGAAAGGTGTGAGGCATCTCCGCCAGTACAGGGCTTCGAATGGTGCCATGTCGATACTGGATGATAAGTGTTGTTGTACGTGAATTCAACCAAAGGCAGATGGTCCTTCCAGGATCCCTTTCACTCAAAAGAGCATCCAGAAGCAAAATCCTCTAGCGCCTGAATGGTGCGCTCCACTCTGTCCATCTGTCTGTGAATGATAAGCAGAACTCATCTTCAACTCTGTCTGTAATGCTGACATGAATTGATGCCAATAATGTGATGTAAATCTCGAGTCTCTGTCAGACACCACCACTGGTAGTATACCATGTAGCCTGATGATGTTATGCACATATAGCTTGGCCAATCTGGATGGAGTGTAAGTCGTGGTTGACAGGTATGAAATTATCTGACTTGGTCAGTCTGTCAACAAACACCCAAATGGAATCATGGCCACTTGGCATCTTCGGCAAACCAGTGACCAAAATCCATAGAGATACCTCTCTCACTCCACTCGGGAATGGGGAGAGACTGCATTAATCTGGTGGTCTTTTGTGCTCGTCCTTGACCATATGACAATTCATGCATATGCTGACATGTTACGCTACATCAGCTTCATTCCATCCCACTAGAAATGTTGATGCAAATCACGATACATCTTCGACTGCCGGGATGAATGGATGATCGTGAACTGTGTGCCTCATCGAGGATGTCTCTACGAAGCTGCTCATCATCAGGTACAATGACCATCCAGCCTTCCATAAAATAAACTCCGTCACAACAAAATCATCAGCCTCATCCTTAACGGCGTGCATGTATCTATCTCGAATCCATGGATCTGTCTTCTAACCTTTGATGATGCGATCCCACAAACTGCTGAATCGTAGAGGCACGACGGGAGAAATGGATGCACTCTCCTGAGGATGCCAATTAGTCAAAGCTGTAAGCATATCCCACATGTATAGCTAGTTTGATGTACCATCTACATGAGTTCTCCTGCTACGTGCATCAGCCACAATGTTTCCCTTAGCGGGATGGTAAGAGATCGTGCAGTCGAGTCCTTCAGTAGCTCGACCACCTGCGTTGCCTCATGTTCAACTCCTTTTGAGCAAAGATATACTTTAGGATCTTGTGGTCTGTGAAGATCTCAAAGTTCACCCCTTATAAATAGTGACGCCAAATCTTCAAGGCAAGGACAACTGCCGCCAACTCTAAGTCGTGTGTGGGGTAGTTCTGCTCATGCGGCCTCAACCGTCGTAATGCATAAGCAATCACATGACCTCTTTGCATCAATACCGCTCTTAGACCTTCTCCAGATGCATCAGTGTATAGTGCATAGTCCTGAGTGCCTAAAGGAAGAGCAAAAATAGGCGTTGTAGTCAATCTCTCCTTCAGTGTCCTGAATGCCTACTCACAGGGTGAAATTATCCAAAATTAATGGAACTCCCTTCTGTGTCAATCATGTCAAAGGGCGAACAATGCGTGGAAATCCAGTGACGAAGTGTCTGTAATAACCTGCTAATCCAAGGAAGATTCGAATCTGAGTAATTGTCTTGGGCTGCTCCCAAGACATGACTGCCTCTATATTCGCAGGATCAACTACGATACCTGCTCCAGAAATAACATGCTCCAAAAATGATACCTAAGATAACCAGAACTCACACTTGCTCAACTTGGCATATAGCTTGTGCCCTCGCAATATGTCTAGGTCAATCTGTAGATCATTTTCACGATCCCATTCATTCCCAGAATATATGAGCACATCATTAATGAATACTACCACAAACTTGTCCAAGTATGGACGAAAATCCCTGTTCATCATATCCATGAAAGCCGCAGGTGCATTGGTTAGCCAAACGACATCACCACAAACTAGTAGTGCCCATAGCGAATCTCGAAGTCTGTCTTCGAAATACCAGACTCTCGATTCCTCAGCTAATGATAGCCTGAAGGAAGATCGATCTTCGAGAACATTGAAGATCCCTGGAGCTGATCAAATAATTCATCGATACGCGACAATGGATACCGGTTTTTCACCGTTCTCTTGTTCAGATGCCCATAATCAATGCATAATCTCATGGATCCGTCCTTCTTCTTGACAAATAGATCTGGATCACTCCAAGGGGAAGTTCTCAGCCTCACGAATTCCAAATCAAGTAACTCCTGCAACTGCACCTTCAACTCTCTCAACTCAGCTGGTGCCATGTGATATGGTGCCATCGAGATCGGTTGTGTATCTGTAGCAAAGGAATCTCGAACTCGATCTCTCTCTCTCAGGAGGTAATCATGGTAGCTCATTAGGGAAACACATCTGGGTAGTCTGATACTACTCGGATGTCATGTGCCATTGGCTCATGATCAGATACCTCTCGAACAAATGCTAGATAGGAATCACAACCTTGATCAACAAGTCTTTGAGCTCTTAACACTGAAATGTACTCCATTTTGGAGTCATGTAATGTGCCCTCAACTGTCTTCCTAAAGCAATCAACTAGAGCATGATGAGCGGACAACCAATCCATGCCTAGAATCAACTCAAACTCATCAAGCTGTAATAGTAAACAATCTACATTCATCTCGTGACCGCCAATCTGTACTGGCAAGTACCTGACTATCAATGAAATGACGAACAATTGGCCACCAGACCCACGAATGTGACATGGAGAAGATAGAAACTCCTCGAAGCAAGGAAAGAATGTATCGCTCCGGAATCAAATAAAACATGGAAAGGTCAGCCCAAGACTGAGACTATACCTTCCACCACAGTAGCTGCTGAATGTGCAGCTCCTCGGTCCTTGCGTGTAGCTGACCCTGCCTGACTGGTGCAGTACTGGAACATGCCACACTCTGTGTTTGTCTCTGCTGTTGCCTCCTGAAGTTGGAGTTCCTACCACGGAAACTCTTTGAACGTTGTGTTTGAGGCTGTGAAGGCTGTAGTTGAGGCTCACCTGATCTCTAGGGACACTGATGCCGGTAATATCCCCACTCATAGCACAAGTAGCAACGGACTGGCCAGGTAGATGGAGTGTTGTGTCTGTGCTCCGAGCCGATCCTGCTGGTGGTTTGTCTTCTCACTGCGATCCATATGGTCGAGCGGAATCTGTGCCACATCCAGCTAGTGCACCTCCTAAAAGTAGTCGATGGAGATGAGTGAGCACTGCCTGTGAATGATGAACCTATAGGTCGGAATGTCTAGCTGACCTATGCTGCTGAAAATGGTCGACAAATCGGCCTAAAAGATCGCTATGTGCTGCTACAGATGAACTACCAAAACGTCTCCTACGGATATCCTTAAACTTCTCCGCTGCGTCAGTAGCCTCGGAGATGGAAATGATGTGCAATCCGACCAACTTCTCATGTACTTCTTCCCTCATGCCTCTCATGAATTTTTCCAGATTTTCCTTTGGAAATGCACCAGCTGCTGGTGTATGTCGTGATAACTCTGTGTTTTGGACAAAGTAATCTCTGGTTGTCATATGTCCCTGATGAACTCTGCAAACAAACGGCGCTGGGACTCCTTCCATTCTGCAGAAAAGAAGCAGGATCTGAATCGCATCTCAAAAACATCCTATGTAGGCTCGCGACCTAACTCTGAAATTACAACATTCCCCCATCTCTCGGCAAAATCTGTCAGTGAGTATTCCATGAAAGATAACCACGTATCTCATGATGCGCGAATCATCCTCAATATCTTCATCACTCTCTTGAGCCACTGCTGAGCAATATCTGACGTACCGGTGCCCTCGAACATTGGCACATTGGCTCACTGGTAGGAAGTAAAAACTGACAGGTGAATGTGGATAACAGAGTACTCGCATGCATGCTCATCTACAAAGTCAACAGGGTCTTTCTCCATGTCAAAGTTTGCATCCTCATCTCCATGCTCTAGTATCTCCTCAAGTGGATCATCGAAATGAGGCTGTTATACCTTGACTGATTGTCGTTGGTCCTGGCGTGTGCCGTTGTGCGATGGATAGTAAGTGGAGTCTGATAGCTCCTCAAATCTGAGCTCCATGTCTGTCTATCTGTCTGTCAGCAATCTCCATTTGCTGAGCTAAAATATGATCCTACTGATCTCTCATAGCAGCTTGCTGCTGCTGAAGGTCAGTGAGAGTGGTCGGTATGCGTGCTAGCTGGTCATTTGTCTCCTGTTCTGGTCGGGATGCCATGGCTCTGCATGAGAACTAATTTAGTCATAAAAATGCTATTTGCATATACTTGTCATATATGCTTTTTCTCTTCTTAGGATATAATATGAAAATTAATGAAATTGGTGACATTTGTGGTGATTGAATTTGAATGTGATATTTCTCTTAATGCTATCAGAATTGTAATACTGCAAATGTGTGTATCAAGGTACCATGACTCTGATACCAAACGGTGTCACCCTAGGATCGGGTGCTCGTTTACACTGCATTCACATTATTTCACTCACATGACATCGCATTAAGCGAAATTTTGGGGAAAATTTTTCGTGTTGAGCTACATACGACATTCACATTCAAATAACATTGTGTCACTACAGAATAACATATCAACAAGAGCCACCAATTTTTCTTTTCATTAATTTTCATATATAAATTTACAACATGTACATAAAGCTGACAATACATTCACATATCCCAATAACAGACTGAAGATGAAATAACATCTATAATATAACAGTACAAAAGTTGCAACAAAATAAGTTGAACCAAAAGAGATCGTATCGTCCAGTATATGCACGATCTTCTGAAATCATCAACAATTGTTAAGCAGCAGGCTCCTTGCCTGCCAAAACATGTTAGAAAGAAGAGGTATCAACTTTCATATTATAAAATAAGCAGGCAATTAATATGAATATAGAAGAAATAAGTAGAAAGGTATAACAATCAAAAGTTGCAACTACTTGTTTGAGAAAGAGGTTTTCATGTTACAGTGATGTATGCTTAAGTTTTCCCATTTCCACATGTATTTCACATTATTACGTAGTAGTTAATGACATATGCAAAAATTCCGCAATTTCCTTATAGCCATATATATATTTTTCGGTAATAGTTGATGACTCATATGTATATATATACACATATAGTTATTAATCTCGTGTTATATAGAAAACTAAAATATGAAGTTTTATAATGGGGATGATTTATGTTTTAACTTATTCTTGATTCTATTTAAACTCTTAAGTTAGTGGATAGTATGTGGTCTTAGTGTTTGTATAACCTCACATTATGATTCTAAGACGTGAATAATGCTTTAGGGTTGGGGTGCCTCCGTAGACAAATGGCATTGTATAATGCATCCTAAAAGTTCCCAATACGTCCACTAGCTTATGGGGATTTCGAATTTAATTTTAGTCACTTTCTGCTAACTCAACTTTAATTGTTACTCCTCCAACACTCAATTGTAACTGTCTCAGATGTAACTCTAGATGACTTAGATGTAGACATGGATGATTTGAATGTAACATTGCCAAGTCTGTTGGCGGAAAAGAATGAAAACTTAAGCGGTGAAGTAGCCTCATAAGGGATAATCCATCTCGCCCTCTAATTGGAAGTGTGGTCCAATAGAGGGAAAGGTCTACTCCAAAACTACGTCCCAGAGACGGGTGAGAGAGACTCTCCAAAAAAGTCACTCTAAAATCTGGCCCGACCGGTAACGGGAAAACGAGCTCGTACGAAAATTGAAAATCGAGGATCCCCCGCATGGGTCCTAAAACAAAAGGTCAACGAAACTGTTCAAAAGTGGGATCCCACGAGACGTAAAAACACCGCGAGGTCGCGTAAAAATCGTGAAAAGGACTGTGACCCTAGACCTGTACACTTGATGGTCGTTGCCCTAACCGGGCTTCCTATCTCCCGCCCAGTTGAGTGTCACCACTCCCTCGTACGGTCAGGTGTAAGGATCACCATGACCAGCACTCTTAATTATAAGTCATAAATTATAAGATGTTAAGTCTAATAAGGCACTGAGATTCTTGATTCCAATTGATTTTTGTATATTGATATATATATATATATATAAGTCATTTGTATTCAAATAACCTAATTAAAGTGTTGGTAATTCTACGTATACTCATAATGGGTTCTACTGAGTTGCGAATAAAGTATGCAAGTCCCACTTATTGGAGTTTATATATTAAAAAATTACTGATATAGGAATGTTCCATTTTGGTATCTGACACTAGAAGATCTTCTGAATATGTTATATTTATTTATTTAGAACTCAAAATTTTGGAATATCCGATCTAAAAAGATATGGCTCACATTAAGTATTAACAAAATACCATCAAGATTATGACTCTGCAGTATGCTTATTATTATTATTATTATTATTATTATTATTATTATTATTATTATTATCCTATCATACTTTAATTCACGAGTATAGTTCTTGATAGGGAGTAACAGGAAAAAGAGCATGTATAAGTCCTTTGCATTTTAAAACACTTATAACGGGCGGAAAGCACTGTTGGAAACACCCATTTTTTTATATCTCACAAGTCTCGTGTATTTCTTTGAACCATAAAATCCAACCGGAACACACTAGGATGCCAATATTTCAGTTCCTATAAGCTCACCAGGATTGCTTTCTAAATCATGGTAAGTACTTGGAAACTATATTGTCAAAGCACTAAAACTCTTTGACGGAATTTACAGAAAAGTATACAAGCATCATTAGTATTCTTTTAATGTGTTAGACCTTTAATATATATCTAAGCAACTTAAATAAATTTCTTATTCTACAAAATGTATACAGTTGATAAACATATATATTAAAGGATTTCTAGTTCCATGTTATCTTAAGGATAAATTATAACATTATTTATCAATAAAATTGTAAGAGACAACTTTACAATTGCAACTTAATCTTTCCTGTTAAACTTTATGAAATTGTCTACAACTTATTTGAAATCTATAATTTAAGTGAACTTAATATTTCCCTTTAATCTAGACATATCAGAAAAATCATTATATGCATTTCCTCATTTGATTTACATAAAAATTTTTTGATTATAATAATCATAGCGACACAACAGATAGTTCATAAATTTTTACCATAAACATTTTATTAACCTCAATTTGATCAATTCTCAAACCCATGTGGAAACATGAATAGGTGGTTACCATTTTGCAACTTTATCTTGATGATTTATTTATATCACAGGAGGTTGATTATCACATATAGATAGAAAAACATCTGTAGAGCTTATCATTATTATTCATACTACTAATAAAACTGATTTGTTCTACTATGAATATAGGTGTAAAATCTATATGAGCAGATTTCTGGAAGGCATGGTTTTTATACTATAATAAAAATGTCATTTTTAAGTAAAGATAAAATTTTGTAACAATCTCATGCATGACAGCAAAGGAGATGGATAGGGATTGTACCTAATTATATCAAAAATTGAAGAGAATCCTTGATACTTGAGATTGAGTAGATGCTGGACATCAGCAGAAAGATGGAGAATATGACTTCTTTGGTTGGAATTTGGAGAGGAAAGGGGGGAAAAGTGGTGAAGGCTGTGGCTCCTCACGTTGGAGATAGAAAAAGGGAGATTTTGGGGTAATTTATAAGGAGAGAAAGCTCTTGGGATGTTGCTAAGAAGAATTAGAAAATTGCCAAGTGGAAATAGAGAAGGAAGCCATGTGGATGTCTTAGAAATTACTGTAGCAAAAAAAAATTTAAAATTTCTTTTTTAACAGCAGTCTGCTGCCATCTGGTTTAAGTTTAACTTTTATATTTTAAAATTATTTTTTTATTTATTTAAGTTACTAAAGTCTTCCGTATTCACGCCTCGGATGAAAATTAAAGCCTTAAATTGGTCAAGGGACCAATTGAAGTATATTGTGATATTAACATTGCGATAACCTTGAGCAATAGTGGGGCTAACACTTTCAAAGGAAATGATATTGAGACCCACTATTACTATATCCATTATATAGTTGTAAAATAAGAAAGTTGACTAACTTACATGCCTACAAGTGACATGTTAGTTGATTATTTAACTAAAGGAATAAAATCATTAACATAAAATAAACATTTTGATTTAATAAAACTCAGAAATGAATGAGTCAAGATATAAGCATTCATAAACATTAAATATATCTTCAAGCAACCTCGACCACTTCAGCTAAGTAGGAGATATTTGAGCGACTCACCTCGGGAGGGAGAAGAACCATCAATCCACCTCGCCACTAAAGAGTCCTTTTACTCTCTCTCTCTCTCTCTCAATTCACCTCACTATTCACTTGGGAAATGTCAAAGGAACACCCTACAATTCTTGATGTAAGCATCTCCTTCATTTGCATATATTCCAATCTAAATCGTGCTAGGTGAAGATGGAGGTTATCCATACTCAAAAATGGATTGCATCATCGACAATGGGTTTATCTTTTAGTGAACAAAGGCTAAGCTCTCACACTGATACACAAATTTCAAAAATAAGCACGAACGCAAAGATTGATGGATCACCGCATGGACTCAGACATCACTGAATTTCATTGCATTATTTGATATCATTGATCAGACATCTGTTGATATTGGTAAAATATGTACTCCTTGGTAAAATTCCCAATTTTGTCCGACAAAATTTCACCTTATTTTTGTTACATTGCTTTCTGATGCTACGGTGGTGAGCTCTCTTACTCTAGTAAGAAACTTGAAATCGAAACCTTTCTATATGGCATTATACAACGAACTTGTTGAGATATTTGTATCTCTAAATCCTTTATTTCATTTTTCATATTTCTCCGGTCTACTTTATTTAGTTCCTCCAATAGAACTTTTCTCCTATACAAGAGAGCTGTAGAGCTACAATGAATAAACAATTCTCCATTCTACGCCTTTCCACAACTTACATAGCAACTCCTGATTCTGATCGGGTTGCAGGCCTCACCAATGAAGGAGGGAGGCAGTGAATATGCAACCCTACCACCACTGAATTAGACTAACCAACAGGTTAGGATTTAACAATAACACTTCCACAAGTATAAGTACTTATCCTCATATCAACTCCTTCCACAGATATGATCAATCATGAGCAAGAGCCCAAAGTATTTGCTCTTTCTTAATTCTTTTTTAAAAATGCATTATCTAATATTTCATTTTCTTTTGTTAATTGCATATTACTTTTCAAGCCTCACCAGTATTTCAACAAGAACTAGATGTGCGGTACAAGTCAAAGCTCCTGAATACAACTTGTTTGTTTGCCAAGTGTTTATTATTACCTTATTTATTTATTAAATAACAATGACCACACAATATTTAATATAAAAATATGGGTTTAAACTGCTCTATGATTTCCAATGATCTCAGCAAGATATAAGCAATATTTTCCCGACATTTCCCATGCCAGACTTGAGCTTCCTCTTTGCTTCCCTTGCATGTGCAATCCCAAGTATAACACCCCACATTCAGCAGAAAAATGAATCCAAAACACTATCAAAGCGTACAGTAGCCATTATGTCTCTATAAAGAATGACATGGTAGATTTTTCAAAATATATTGAAATAAAATAAAGACAAATAAAAGTACCCCACATCCTGTGGTACATTTATGACCCAAAACTGTAAGAACCACAGTGGCGGTGGCTGATTGTATGACCATCAACTCACTACTGGTTAGTTCCTCGCTATCGCACGTGCACAAATGAACTTGAATGATGGACAGAATGTGACATTACTGAGCATCTTACCTACGGCATGAGAATTCACCAGCTGCAGATATGATGATCCAGGCTATTGGTCAAATTACCAAACCGGTCCTAGCCATGATTCACCTCTACTCTCATTTTTACTTCTACAGAGATTCTCGTCATTCTGACCTCCCATGTTTAGATACACAACAGAACAAGAGGACAATAACATGGCGAGCTCAAAAATCTTAACAAAGGTTGTCATGGTGATGGAGCAGTTCAACAGCTGCAGCTACAACACTTCGGCCCTCGGCAAGGGTATCCAACTCCGGCTCCTCAATCTTCTTCTGAAGAAGTCTGTCAAGCTCCCCTCTCAGTTTCTGAAAAAACACAAGCAAGAACATTAAACTTTATTTGAACCAAAACCCATAGACCAATGTTTTTCATAACGTGTGTTTTCTACCATAAGCACTGTATTATTTACATATCTTCCAAAATTGCATGTATGATGATAATGCATGAGCATATATTTTTTTCATCCCTTGTAACGCTGAGCCATTATCGATGAAAACTAGCTCCGATAACTTATCGGAATCGAGATCTACTTAAACCTATTGACACACCGAAAAAACTTAAACCCAAGTTATCAAGTACAAAACCAAACTACTTATAACCACACTATCACACTTTGTGATGATTAGATGTGAGATTATATTTAGGGTGTTGTAACGTTCCAAACATAGTCATGACTTGTGCTTAAGCATTTCAGATGGTTATCAATGGGTTCAATAAGTCAAATCCAACCAGTTGTCATAGCTAGTTTTTGTTGATAAGAACTCAGGTCTAGGTTTGAGACATTACAAATGATATCAAATTAGATTCCTTCTAAGATAAGTGAGAGGCGTAGCCATCCCTACAAAGAGACAGGAGGAAAATGCGATTAAGAGTGCATAACCACTACTATTATTGGGAATAAGTAATGAGACATATTGCAATGAAGATATTTTATGAATACAAGCGAGGGAGCTTACAACACCCCAAAAGTCCCGCGTGTAATAACCACAAAGTGAGAATGAGTTATAAGAATGTGAAAATATTGCTTAACAACCTGAGTTCTAAAACGGGCTTTTATCACTTGTGCCCTTATTAGATGTTGCAATATCAGTTATACCCCTAAGGACATCTTACAATTTTATCACTTGTGCCCTTCTGATAGTTTGGCCGTCAATATGTTAAACTAAACCATGGTGTGGGTAAGAAGGGTAAAACTGGAAATCCCTCACGTTCTACACCGTTCCTGATCCTCCTTCCAATCCCTCCTCTGTCGTTCATGTTCCTCCTTCTGTCGCTTCTCCTCCGCCCTCGTCGCTCCTCTGCCGCCCCCTCTCCATCCACCCATTTAATCTACCTCTCACCCCCACAATTTCACGACAAAGGTTGTTGATCAGTGGCATGTCTTATGAAAGGTGGAGAAGATCGGTACTTGGCATTGACCTGAACGTGCAATTTCTACACACATCTTGATGATGCTCACGGATCTTCAACTGATCGAGGCGAAAGACGAGGATGTTGATCCAAGCATTGATCGCTTCAAGCGTTGATGATCTTGGAGAAACTAGGCATCAATAGAATTCGAGATCAAGCTCCAGGTTGTGGTGGTTGCTGCCGAAGATTAGGGCTCCTGTCAATTCTTTGCTCGTGACCAACACCAAAGAGGGATGCTCTGATCAGACTCATGTTGGAGACGATGAGACTCTCGTGGCGGATGCTTGAGTTAAAGACATTGAAGGACTCATGTCCTCTAGGTGGTTGACGCTCCAAGAAGATTGGTTGCAGGTGCTGGAGGTCGAGGGAGGGTCGAAGGAGGTGGAGGGCGGTATTAGAGGTTGAGGTGGGGACGAAGGAGTTGGGGGCCGTCATTAGAGGTCGGGGGAGGAGGCGGAGGAGGAGAAGGGCAGTGCTAGAGGTCGGGGGAGGGGGTAGTGCTGGAGGTTAGTGGGAGGGGTGATGGAGGCAAGGGCGATGCTGGAGGTTAAGGGAGGGATACATGATGAAGGAGGAGGTTGACGTCCCCTATGGAGGAGGGGGTGGAATATTATTCTACCCTAGTTGCCCTAGCTATTCAATCTCATGACCCTTGTATACCAACAGTTAACATCTGTTCGGGACACGGATGGACATCAACTAACTTGTGGGCATAAGTGGTAAAACTGCAATAAGTCAAGGGCACAATTGATATTCCAAATAAAGGAGGGACATAATTGATGCAACAACTAGGAATGGAATAAGTGATAAGATCCTTCACATTTTTTGGGTAGTTATCAATGCGTCTAGATGGATCTGGATCCAATAAGTTGTCTTGAATGGTTTGGTCTAGGCTTGGAACATTACTTTACTTCATGTATAAGATGATTTTTACTTGTCCACAAGCAGCAGCAACAACAACAACAAAGCCTTTTCCCACATTAAGTAGGGTCGGCTACATGGATTCTTTGCCTCCATTCAGATTTATCTAGGGTCAATCCCAGGCTTATATCAAAAAAAAAATTAAGATCCCTTCGTGTAGTCTCTTTCCAGCACATCTTGGGCCATCCTCGCCCTCTCTTAGCCGGCTCAACACCCCAAAACTCACATCTCCTAACTGGTGCATCAGGTGATCTTCTTTGTAAATGACCAAATCATCTTAAGCGGTTTTCTCGCATCTTATCCTTGATCGGAGCAACACCAACTTTCTTTCTGATTGCATCATTCTGAATCTGATCTTTACGTGTGTGTGTGTCTGTCCACACATCCACCTAAGCATTTTCGTTTCTTCTACAACCATTCTCTGCACATGTCTATGGTTCATAAGCCAACATTCATATCCATAAAGCATAGCAGGTCTCACATATGCTTTGTAAAACTTTTCTTTGATTTTTTAAGGAATTTTCTTATCACAAAGAATAACAGAGGTTCCTCTCCACTTTAGTCCGCCTGCATTTATTCTATTAGTAACATCTCCATCAATTTTCCTATCATATTGCAAAATAGATCTCAGGTATCTAAAGAATCTTTCTTCCGAATGTTATTGACACCAATCTTCACCTCGATTCCTTCACCATTACTTCCATCAAAGATGCACTCCATATATTCAGTCTTAAACCTACTTAAACGAAATCTTTAAGTCTCCAATGCATGTTTCTAGAACTCAAGCTTCTCATTTAGTCCATCTTTAATCTCATCAATCAACACAATATCATCAGGAAAGAATATACACCAAGGTATCTCATCCTGAAGAGAGACAAATGAGATATCTATTCCATAGGACTAAGATCTCTTATATAGAGAGAAAACCCTAGAGAGTACAAGGGGAAAAATACATAAATATCCCTGAGGGGTTACGGAACTCGAAGGGTTAAGGGTTACAGAACCCGAAGGATAACAAATATAATTACAATAATAATTCTAACACTCCCCTCAGGTTGGAGCATATCTGTCGCTCATGCCCAACTTGGATACTAAGTACATGATGCGCTTCCTTGGAAGAGCCTTTGTGAGGATGTCTGCAATTTGATGTTCAATGGAGATGTGTAGAGTGATGATTCGTCCTCCTCGTACTGCATCACGAATAAAATGGCAATCAACTTCAATGTGTTTTATCCGCTCATGGAAAACTGGATTGTTGGCGATGTACGTGGCAGACTTGTTGTAGCAGTATAAGGGTACAGGAGTGGCGACTGACATGTCATGTTCTGTTAGGAAAGAAACAAGCCATGTGATCTCACATGTGGCCTGAGCCTTTGCCTTGTATTCTGTTTCCGCACTGGATCTGGAGACCACTATCTGCTTCTTGATTTGCCAAGTGACAAGGTTATCCCCAACAAACATGGTGTATCCTGTAGTGGATCGACGATCCTCAAGAAAGTTACATAGTCAGAATCTGTATAGGCGGAGATATTAATGTGTCCATTCACCCCATAAAAGAGTCCACGTCCAAGAGATTTCTTCAAATATCGAAGGATCAAAAGAACATCCAGCCAGTTATCGTAAAGAGGCTTCTCCATATGCTGACTGGCTTTGCTCACAACATATGATATATCTAGCCTAGTAACAGTGAGATAGAATAATTTTCCCACTAAGCTTTTGTATTGTGTTGCATCCTCAAAAGTAGGATCAGTAAATGTTGAATATTTTCTCACTTCTGCAGGGATGCCAAATGGCTTGCATCCAAGAACTCCTGCCTCAGTCAGACTATTGAGGAAATACTTTCTCTGTAAAAGATGGAGCCCCTTTGTAGTGTATATTACTTCGATGCTCAGAAAATAACGAAGTTGGCCGAGATCTTTCGTGACTAAGACCTTCTGGAGGAAGGTCTTGGTCTCCTGAATACCATTAACATCATCTCTTGTGATAACCATATCATCAACATAGACAGCAAGGTTTATCGTGCCAGTACACCGTCGTTTAACAAAGACAGAGTAGTCAGATGTTGTCCTCTGAAAACCAAGTGTTGATCTCCGTAGTGAGCCTGTCAAACCATGCTCTTGGGCTCTGCTTCAGGCCATAAATGGCATTGTTTAGTCGACATACATGCTCCCCCTCGACAACATACCTCGACAATTGCATCATGTAGACCTCCTCAAGATCACCATAAAGAAAGGTGTTTGTCACATCAAGTTGATAAATGGGTCAAGCCTTGTTGGTAGCAACAAAGAGAATGGTATGTATCGACTCCATTCTGGCAACATGCGAGAAGGTCTTAAAATAATCTACTCCAAAGGTTTGTGTGAAACCTTTGGCAACAAGTCTGGCTTTCAACCTGTCAATAGAACCATCAGGCGACTGTTTGGTCAAGAAGACCCATCGACAAGCCACAGGGCGAACTCCCGGCGGGCAAGGCACAAGATCTCACGTGTCCCGGGAGGTAAGTGCAGCCATCTCCTCATCCATGGCTTGTCGCCGACCATGATCATGCATTGCACTGAAATGATCTCTTGGAACAGGAATAACATTCAGAGTATAAGCAAATATCTTGTCACAACTAGATAAACCATCAGTAGAAGTAAAATGTGACGTGGGGTGATACATATATCGTCTTTTTTGCTTGCGTAGAGCTATAGGAAGCTCCCCAGGTGCATCCGAGACAATGATGGTGGGAGCACTCGAAGTGGTCACATCATCCTGCATGAAAGGGACAAGCAAAGGTACATACACTGGTGTAGAAGATATAGATTTACGCTGGCGAGTATAGACGATTGACAGAGGAGGGAGGTCCAGATGAATCTCACTCACAATCTGTGTGAAATAACTTGTTTTCTCAAAGAATGTGACATCAGCAGAGATATAGTATTGGCGTCCAAGAGGTTCATAGCAGCGATAGCCTTTTTGAGTACGACAGTACCCAAGAAAGACGCATTTGATGGAATAAGAGGATAATTTGTCAACTGCATGGAAGTTATGAACAAAGGCTGTGGAAAGCGAAAGGAAAAGTTATATTCAACGTAACCCTAGAGTTCTGTTATATAGGAGAAAAGCTATAGGGTAAATTACATAGATAACCAAAAAGAAATATGAAATTACAGGATAACATATAAGGAGATAGAAATATCTCAACACTCGCCCTCAAGCTGGAGCATAAATATCTATCATGCTCAACTTGGAACAACGATGAAATAATCCCTTTGCAAGTGCTTTGGTGAACATATCAACAACCTGATTGCCTGAAGTAACATGAGAAGTGAATATAAACCCTTTCTGAATCAAATCACGGGTGTAGTGGCAATCAACTTCAATGTGCTTTGTCCTTTCATGAAAGGCTGGATTATTTGCTATAAATAGGGCAACTTGGTTATCACAATGTAGATGCATAGGAAGAGGCACCTCCATAGTTAGGTCAGTCAGGACAGACCTGACCCACATCATTTCTATGCTCCCTTGGGCCATTGCCCTATATTCTGATTCTGCACTAGATCTGGCCACAACTGTCTGCTTCTTGCTCCTCCATGAAACTAATGAGCTGCCTGCAAACACAGTGAAGCATGAAGTTGACTTCTTGTCCTTGGGACACCCAACATAGTCTGCATCTACAAAACCTAATACTGTCAGGATCGTGTCTCTTTTGAATATAAGTCCTGCACCTAGAGATGACTTGAGATACCTCAAGATCATGTTGACTACATCCATATGAGACTGCCTAAGTTGATCCATGAATTGGCTAACTCTGCTTACTACAAACGATATATCAGGCCTGGTAATGGTGATATACAATAGTTTCCCTACCAGCTCTCTGTATTGTCTCTTATCCATCTCTGCAGAGTCATCATCATATAGCCGAGCATTGGGATCCATTGGAGTAGTAACCAGTTTACAGCCTGTCATAACCATCTCAGATAGGAGGTTAACGGCGTACTTTACGTCATTACCATTCCCTACTAGTTTCTTGCAAATTCTAGTCCAAGAAAATACCTCAGCTTACCAAGATCCTTGGTCACGAACTGTTGTCCAAGAAAATCCTTGGTTGCCCGAATTCCTTCGTTTCCTATGACAACAATATCATCCACATAAATCAAAATAGCAACAATACTTCTCTGAGTTCTCTTAACAAAAAAAGAATGGCCTGCAGCAGATCTGGCAAAACCTTGTAGTTCAATCAACTCTGAGAGCTTCTGAAACCACGCCCTCGAACTCTGCTTAAGGCCATATATAGCCTTATGAAGTTTACACACCATACTAAACTCCCCTCAGCAGTAAACCGTAGTGGCTGCTACATGTAAACTTCTTCTTGGAGGTCGCCATACAAAAATGCATTCTTGACATCTAATTTGAAAAGAGACCAATCCTTCACCACCACAACAACAATAAGGATACGGAGTGTAGAGTGACGTGCGGCGGGAGAAAACGTGTCTTGATAGTCCACCCCATAAGTTTGAGTGAATCCACTTGTATCTGTCCATCGATCCGTCTGCACGGTGTTTAATGGTAAACACCTATTTACTGCCAACAACAGAAGCACTTGGGGGAGCGGGTACAACACTCCACGTGCCTCGAGACTGTAAGGCGACCATCTCTTCTTCCATAGCAAGACACCAAGGACCACTTTGTAATGCCTCCTGATAGGATATCGGTATCTGAACAACAGATAAGGCAATAACAAACCTCAAAAAGTTGCCAGATAATCGCGCCAAAGAGACATGAGAAAAAAGAGGATGCATCGTACGCGCACGCCTCTTCCGTCGTAAAGCAATAGGGACATCCAAGTCCTCTGTATCCTTAGAAGGAGCATCATCAATAACATCCCGCACACTCAGATCACCAGTGCCATCAGAGGAACTCAAATGCTCAGGACATACCTTAGGCATGTTGGATGATGATGGAGGCACATGAGCATGAGACCGGCATAGGTAAACCTGTGGAAAGAAATTAGGTGTGGCAGGAGGTGGAGGCGGTGGTGGTGGTGGAGGTGGTCGTGGTGAAGTGAAAGAGAGACACGAGGTAGTGGCACATAAACCTCTTTCCCACGTTCTGACGAAATGAGCTTGTCACCTGTAGGAGAAAAATACATGATGGATTAAAAAAAGGTGACATCAATACTAATATAGTACCTTTGTCGGGCAAGATCAAAACAACGATACCCCTTTTGGATCTTGGAATACCCAACAAAAACACACTTGATTGCTCTAGGAGAGAGCTTGTCAAGACCTGGAGACATCTGATGAACAAATGCAACACATCCAAAAACACAAGGTGTGAGAGAAAAAAGATCATTGTCGAGAAATGTAGTCGAGAATGGAATTTTCTCCCCCAGAATCGATGAAGGCATACGATTCACCAAATAACACGCAGTAAGAACAACGTCTCCCCAGTAGGAATAAGGAGCACAACTCTGAATTAGAAGAGTCCTGGTGATATCCAAGAGATGGCGATGTTTTCTCTCAACCACTCCATTTTGTTGGGACGTATAACACATGACGTCTAATGCACAATACCATGAAATTAAGAAACCGAGAAAGCTGTGTACTACATAATTCAAGTGCATTATCAGAACGTATATACTTGACATTTGCAGAAAAAACATTTCTTATTTCATTAATAATAGACTAAATGATAGGACTAGCATCAGATTTGTTTTTAAGTAGAAAGACTCATGATAATCTAGAGAACTCATCAACAGCAAGAAGATAAAAATGTTGCCCCTGAAGACCAGGAAAACGACTTGGACCTCAAATATCCAAATGAATCAACTTAAAGAGACCATAACTACTTTGACCCTGGCGACTCTAAAAGGTGGACGTATGATATTTCCCAAGCTGGCAAGCCTCACATTGAAAGTAAAGCGAGGAGAAATATGAGGACGAACATGGCACGACTTTTGCAGAGAAAGATGACCAAAGCGAAGATGCCACATATATGGAGAGACAGATCCAGTGCGAAGAGAGGAGACAACAACATACGGAGATTGCACCAGCCTGTATAGGTCTCCTTGCTCACGGCCAGTACCAATCACCCTGCTCGATAGAATATCCTGAGACACAAGAGCAGAGGGGTCAAATATGACACGACAATGCAAATCCTTGACGATTTAGCTAATAGATAATAAATTTATAAAGAATTCAGGAGCGAAAAGAACATTCTAAAGCCGCATTTAAGGGGTTAACTGCACCTCCCCCTGACCAATAATGGGGGAATGTGTCCCATCAGCTATCACCATAGATCTACCTGACTGAGTCGAGCTATAGGTATTGAATTGTCCTCTGTCACCACAAAGGTGATGCGATGCTCCTGAATAAGTCTACCCTGTAACAACTAGTAAAAGTATATGTCATACCTGATGTGGATGTAGTGGCCGAGGCTGCTACCTTCGAAGACCCTGACTGTGTGCTGGTTGACCCGCGAGACGACATAATTTCCCTAAGCCGTGCAACTAACTCATCAAACCTCTGGTTAGATGTGCTGGACCAACTGATGCCTGACTGGATCTGTTCTGCCACACGAGCTAAAGCGGGAAAACAATGCTTAGAATAACATGTTTCCTCATAATGACCTGACCTATGATAATAGGTGCATGGTTGATGAGGGGGTCTATTGCACCCCTTCTACGACCACCTCGACCACGAAACTGTGTAGTACTTCCCCTGCCACCAGATGCTACCATGGCTGAAGAAGTCGGAGATGCAAAAGAACTACTAGAAGATATGGAGAGTCTGCTCAACCGGCGATATGCTTCCTCCATCGGAGGAATAGAGGCATCGGTAAGAATCCATGCTCTAGCTGTATAATACTCAGGATCCAGTGCTGCTAGAAAGACTCCTAACATCACAGAATCCATGTATGCCTTGAGTTGAGCTGGTGTAGTGATGAATCCACATTTCATCATCTTTATTCTATCATTTTGGCACCAAAAACCCTAGCAAATGTCTGTAAATACCCTTAAATTCATCATCTTAGCATCCATGCATGTGCATCATATTAATGTGTAAAATGCTGTAATTAAAGCCAAAATAATAGAATAAATAAAGAAAAGAAAAAGAATAAAATATTGTAAATATTTTATGACCCAAAATCCCCGAGACCTAGGCATCTTGATGAATGGGTCGACCAGGAATAAAGTAGGGGGAGATAAGGGTCAAATACCTATTTTATTTCATTCATTCTTTATTCATTTTGGGACCTATTTTTGGTTCCACTTTCTGTACATCAAACAAATAAACTTTGTACATGAAAGTTGTAGATAATTTCATAAAGAAAAATACAAAATTGATTTCACAGGAAAAGAATGTACAGACAAAAAGATATGGTATGAATAAGAATCCAAAATCCCAACTTTCCAGACCCGTATCTCACAAACGACAACTCCAAATGTATCAAACTCACCTTTAATTGTATATAGAATAAAATAATCTATCCAATGGCGGTGGTTTCGCATTTGGCAGAGCTACGGTTTGAAAGTTGGCTTTTGGACCCACATGGTATACTTGTACATATTAAAATATTCAATTTATTATTTATTCATTATTTTTATATTTTTATATTTTTATAATATTGTACATAATACTTATAATAATTATGTACAATAAAATAAGAATAAAAGCCTAAATAAAATACAAAATAAAAATACTGGTATAATAGAGTACATAGATACATTACCTGTATAAAACACCTTTATATTTTATTAAATATACAAAACATATCATAAAAATAAAATAAAAATATATTTGTGTATATAAAAGTATCCTATAATTTTAGAAAATAATAAACAAAAACAAATAAATTAAATACACAAAATAAAAATAAAATACTAAAATATATAGATAATATACCTATTAGGGGTATAAATGTAAACTTGTAAAAATATCATTCATAAAAATAAATAAAAATCGGAATAAAATACTACATAAAAAAATAATATTTTTTATTTTATAATAATAATTTAATTCGGCTTAATTCTATTTTTAATTTAATTAATAAAACATTTCTAGGGGATTTTTCCTGATTGGTCCACGTGGACCAATCAGGAGAAGGCGCCAGTTGACCTAGGTCAACTGGACGTCCTTCGTCCACTGTAGCTCTGTCGCGCCTGGGTTTTTGCTCGCCTTGGTGGACTTTCCTAGGCCGACTCGTCCCTCCTTTGCCGCCGCTTCCTTCATGGAAGTTGTGCCTCTTTGATCCATCTCCATCGCCGACTTCTCAGATCTGCCTAGATCTTCTTCCTCTACCCGTGATCGCACCTCGAAAACACGCACCCACCACTCTTCAAATACGACCCCCCATCTTCCTTTCTCGGGTTGAACCGCAATTCATCCAGCTCCCTTCCCCCTTGGAGTCGCTCCAGCACCGTGGAGGTGACAGCTCCTGGTCCACACCTTCGAGGAGGCGGAATCACGCGAGCTGAGCGCGTTCCACCACCACCTCCGGCGGGTACCCCCGTGAGGTATTCACCTTCTGGCCCTTGGCCATCGAGGCTGCCATTCGTCCCATTTTCATCCCTATCTTATTCCTGTTAACATTAGGATCATTTCGCCCTTCACTCCGCGTTGAGTCGATCACTTCATCACCTAATCGATCACCTCGCCGGAGCGCAACTCCGGCGAGCCCCTATCTCGCCTCCCCGTCCATTTCGAGAGCCATCCAAGGTCGAGGCATTTTGCCCTCGCCCTCCCTAACTTTTTGGTGCAGGTACTGAAGCTCATCGAAGTGTCTGGAGCGATTTTGCTCTCTCGCCGGAGCACCTGGGGCCTTGCAGCTCCGCCACCTCCGTGTGAGAGCACCGGCGAACGCCGGTGGCTTTTGCGGCTTCCAGACGTCAGCTGACACCTGCAGGAGCATCCTCGACCACTTTGCAAGCTCAATCGTCGCCGTGGCCGGACGGAGGAGCTCGGAGAAGTTCGCCCAGCAGCAGCTCCTCCGTGTTCTTCCCTCTGCCTCCGGCGCCGTCGGATCAGCGAGGAGCGCCCAGATCACACAGGAGCCGTTAGATCTCCCCGCGCGCCCACCGTCCGATCATCGGGGGAGCTCTAATCTCAGCCGCACAAGCCAACCGTCATCGGCCGCTCTCGTGCTGCCACGTGGATAAGTGGCCCGCTTCCCGCCGTTGGATCGTCCATCGCCGCCAGCCGTTGGATGCGCGCCACGCGTCACCTGCAGAGCGCCTGAGCGAGGGTATTTTGCATCCCCACCCTCGCAACTTTTGTATTGACTTTTTAGTCTTTAAACTTTTGTTTGTAGTTTAAATATTTTGTAATATTTGCAAAGAGGCCCCCAGACTTTCGATATTTGCTTCCAGGTCCTCGCCACGTCACCTCACGTGACCAGTTCACGTGAGGGGGTGGGCATTTTGCAAGGACCCCCTCGGGCTTTTGTGTATTTCGTTTCAGTACAAAAACTTTCGTAGCAAGTGTAATATTTTTGGATACTTTGCAAAGAGGCCCCCAGGTTTTCGAGATATTGCATTCCAGTCCTTCCCAGGCGCGTGCGAGTCACGCGCCCTGGTGGGTAAATTGCTCAGATACCCTTGCGGGTTTTGTTATTCATCTTTAATCCTTGAAATGCAAGTTTTAGTGTAAACTTTTGTGGAAAAATTGCATGTATGCCCCTGGATGTTTTATTATTTGCACTTATACCCCTGCCAGGACTGTTTAATGTTTGGATGTTTGCTCTAATTAGTTAAACCATCATTTTAACTCCAAAAATTCCGCAAAAATAGGTTTATGCTCCTGTTATCCTGTGCTTTCACGCTGTATTTTTAGATTTTGATTTTCTAACTTTTTAATATTTATAAAAAATCAAAAACATGCATTTATTTCACTGTTTGCATTAGAAAACCCCTAAAAATTATAAAAACGTTTTGAAAAATTCCAAAAAAATTAGCTAGTGTCTACTTTATCCTACTTTAGTGTCAGTCCAAAAATCACTAAAAATCTCAAAAGAAAAACACTAAAAAGTTAAAAACACTCCAAAACTTCAAAAAAATATATAAAATCAAGGAAAACTCCAAAAATTACAAACTCAGGTTCTGTTTGTTCCTCATTTTGTTCTTCTTATTCGAAAAAAAAGTGTGAAAATTTTGAGTACTGGTTGCTATTTTTTAAATCTCATTTTATTCACAGCCAGCCTTATTTGCACTGTTTTGCTTTATTTCAGTATTTAAAAATACCAAAAACACCTTGAAAATTTTCCAAAAATCACAAAAACAGTAAAAAACCCTAAAAAGACTAAAAACAATTTGTTTCTGAATTTTTGGTAATTTTTACTTAGTTTTATAAATATTCTATCTTGTCTTTTATTCCATTGTCTTTAAATTCCAATATTGAAAAAGAAAAAAAGAAAAATATAAAATATAAAATTATAAAAATCAGAAAATTAAAAATCAAAATACAAAACAAAAAAATAATAATAAAAAAAAATAAAAATTAAAAACCCACAAAAATTTCTTTGCTTGCTTAGTGTAGACACATCACATATACACACACTTGTGCACACTCTTGTGAATTGCCCTGCTTGCTCCCTGTGTCCGAACTCTCTGCATACTTGCTTGCTATACACCATTTGCGCAGAGTTAAAAATAAATTTTAACTCCACATTACTTCTAATTATTGATCTTTAGTGTGGGTTAATTGTTGATTAATTTCGGAATTTGTGTGGTCAAACATCGACTGTTGACTCGCCTTGTGAGTCGATATAACGCATCGATTTCCGAGATTATCATGTAGCAGTCAAAGGAATGTAACCGTGTAAATTCCCAAACATACCCCTTAATGAAGTGTAAAGGATATGGAGAGGACGATCATTCTGCTTCGAAGTGAAGATATCATGCCGAAGTTGTAGAATCTGACTCATTCTTTGCCGTAGAATATGTAGCGGCGAGAATCTCCTGCATAGCCTTTGTCGTGGGCTGGATCAAAATGTCACTGGCTATCTCCATGGATATTGTTCTAGAAAGCCATATTCGTGCATACGCATCATTTGCCTCCCATGAGGCATTAACCCCAGTCTTGTCGACATGCTCCTCATGTGTGAGGATATGCTTCTTGCCATTACACTGCATTAGACTCATGAACTGCATGGACCATAGTTCATAATTGATTCCATCCATCTTCACAACGGGTGTTGGACCTTTGAAGGCACCTAGGGATGGAATATCTGCTTTGTTGTCCGACATGATGACAACAATCTCTCAAAACAGGGGTTATAAACTTGGACAGAGAATGTCTACACAGATATATAGGAAGATGGTTGTGGGTGTACACTCATACCACAACCACTTCCATTCTTTGAAGACTCCCTTGGAAGGCTAGGATCTTTTAGAAGATCACGTCACACCTTATGAGATCTGAATAGAGCCTCCTGAGAATGTAGGGCACGCGAGGGTGCACTGGCACACGAGGGCACGTGAAGGCGTGCGTGCTAGGGCACGCGTAGGCGCACTGAGACACGATAGGGCGTGTGCAGTTGCACTGGAGCGCCGATGCGCGAAGGTGCACAGGCACACACAGACGCACAAAGGTGCACATGCATCCGTGCTAGAGCACTAAGGTGCGCAGGTCGCGTGCGCGTGGTGTTGCGCAGGTGCGCAGCAGCACAGCGACGCGATGGCACAGTAGGACGAGCAGCGGCGTAGGCACGCAGGAGCAAGGCGTACAGCGGTGCGTGAGAGTTTTGGTGGGGGACATGAATTTAGGGCACAAGCCCCGGTCTAAGATCGTCGCTCTGATACCATGTGGAAAGGCGAAAGGAAAAGTTATACTCAATGTAACCCTAGAGCTCTCTTATATAGGAGAAGCTCTAGGGTAAATTACATAGATAACCAAAAGAAATATGAAATTAAATGATAACATATAAAGAGATAGAAATATCTCAACAAAGGCAATATAACCAAAAATTCGCAGAGGTATGGGAAAATAAGACTCAGTAGGGTAAAGTAAGGAAAATGGAGTTGCCCCTTTGAGAACAGATGAAGGAACACGATTGATAAGATAAGCTGCAGTAAGGATAGCATCTCCTCAATAATGTTTAGGAACCCTCATTTGGCTAAGAAGAGATCCGGTAACATTTAGCAAATTTCGGAGTTTCTCTCATCTATACCATTCTGTTGTGAGGTATATGGACATGATGTTTGGTGAACAGTTCCCTGGGATGCAAAGAAAGAGTTCAAGTCGTGTTGGGTTAACTCAAGAGCATTATCAGTACAAATGATCTTAACAATGCTAGAAAAGTAAGTTTTAACATATTGAAAGAAATTTCTGACAATTTGATTAATCTCTGAATGCTCCTTTATTAGATATACCCAAGAAGACCGACTATAATCAACACAAACTATAAAATAGCGATGACCACTTAATGTGTGGATCGGACAAGGTCCCCAAACATCACAATGAACAAGATGAAAAGCAACAGTACTACGAGACTCAATACGAACATGAAACGAAGCTCGATGGTGTTTCCTGAATTCACATGCAACGCACTGAAAGGGCTTTAGAGCAGAGAGTTCAAGAAACATCATGGAGATGGCCTTGGCAGAGGGATGCCCAAGGCGCAGATGCTATAGGAGCGGATCTTCGGAGATGGAATGCAACATCAACAAAATTGGAGTCCGAGGGTATAACAAGATGATATAGGTCGTTCTTCTCATAACCCTGATCAAAAATCCGCTTCGTCCGAATGTCTAGAAAATAACAACAAGACTCATCAAATATCACACGACAATGAAGCTCAACACAAAGCTTGTGAACTGACAACAAGCTAAGTGAAAATCAAGAGCACGGTGAACCCCTGAAAGTTGGAGCTTGGAAGAGAATTCTATATTTCCGACAGTAGTAATTTGTGATTGAGTCCCATTAGCAACTTGAACTGACTTCACAGAGGTAGATGGTATGGAAGAGGTGAGCATACTACCTTCTCCAGTAAGATGAGTAGAGGCACCAGAATCAGTAATCCAAGCTGGAGTAGGAGTGATAGCAGAGTTGACTATTGTACCTGAATGAGTAGCCAGGGCAGCAGTTGTAGTGTTACTAGTGGTGGTAGGCCCTTGGAGTCTGAAGGATCTGCATTAGGCGGGAGTAATCTGCATCATTAAGATGAACAGTCTTGCCACTGGAGGTAGGCGATGCCTCTTCCACATCATAGGCATCCTCATAAGCATTATTGACGTGATAAGAAGGTACGCCAAACTTCTGCCAACATCATTCAGTCGGGTGATTCCGCCTACCATAGTGAGTGCATGGTGCAGTAGAGTTACGCTCACGACCTCGTCCAGATTCCCGTCTACGACCATGACTTGGATCACGACCGTGTCCTCTTCGTAAGCCGTATCTGCCTCCTCGCCCAGATGAGGCAATGTGTGCAAAGTTTTCTGTTGAAGGTAAGATGAGATGCCGAGCAACATATGTCTCGAGCTCATCAAGTCGGCCAAAGATGGCCTTCATTGTTGGTAGTATGTCTAATATAAGAAATTGCTCCTTCGCTGCATGGTATCTAGAATGCAGGTCATCAAGGAAGCGGTATACCTGCCAGTCAAAACACTCTTGTATCTGTTTGGTGCAACATGAGGGTTGGAATATTGCAAGCTCCTCACACATGCCAGATAGATACATGTAGTATTCAATGAGGGTGGAATCACCCTGAGATGCCGACCAGATTCGCTTGTAAATGTCTGCAAGGCATGATTTTGTCTTCTTCTGGGAGTATGTTTGCTCGAAATCCTCCCACATTTCATTGGCCGTATTTTTGTAAAGAAGATTTGAGGCAATGTGAGAATCAACACTGTTGGTCATCCAGTTGATAACCAAATAGTAGTCAGTCTACTAGTTGTCGTACTCTTTGTCCTTTTCATCTAAAGGATCTTAGTCAAAATGTAGAGTTTCCTCTAACCACCAATGGATACCATGAAAGATCGAGACCAGAGTACGTAATTTTCTGTGCCCGAATCTTTGCACCTCAACCACACAATCCTTTAAATCCTTATGAACAATCACTCCAACATCGTTTCTGCCCTTATTTTTACATGATTACCAAAGTTTAAAGCATGTCTTCTCGATCTCCCTTACTTTCTCTCCAACCTATTTAGTCTCCTGAAGACATGGTATATAAATCTTCCTTCTTTCCATCGTATCCACTATCTCCATCAATTTTCCAATTAAAATGCCAATATTCCAACTACCAATCCGTAACTTCCTTTGCAACATCTTTTGGACTATCTTCTTTACTCACATGCGTCCATCATGCGAGAACCCTTGCAACAAATTTTGGACTGCATCCGAGTGGTGATGTAGCAGAACTAGCTTATTTATTCGTATGTGTTCCTCATGCAAGAACCCTTGTAAAATTTGAACTACATCCAGGCTGCGATGCAATGAACCTTGTCAATTTTTCATTTGCAACGCGTCGTAAGTCGGGAATACCCCAATAAAGTCTAAATGTTTTCTTAAATCCATGTTGAAAAGATCCGACTACCATGAGGCAACTTCCTAAATAGTATTTTTTAAAAAATACTATTTAGTAAGTTGTCTCTGACCGTTTAAATTGGTTGTCGGCTACCTAACGTAACCTTCCTCATTTACTCGAGCTTGGGACTGACCATGGCTGAGTTAAAATACCAATAAAATATTATCAATCCCTGACTATTTTTCTTACTTCTCTACAAGTGTAAGAAAAAATACCAATAAAATATTATCAATCATCGAACTAAGCAGTAAAAAAGTAACCAAGAGATATAACGATGAAATGAGAAATTATCTACATCGACCTACATGATATTAGTTAACCAATTGACACAAGAGAAGCCCATGAAACTCCATTATTTTTAGGTGCCTCAATAACAACAAAGCATTTTCCCACATTAAGTAGGGTCAGTTACATGGATTCTTTGACTCCATTCAAATCTATCTTCGGTCATTTTTGGATTTAGATCCAAAAAACCAAGATCCCTTCGGATAATCCAAGTCCAACACTTCTTGGGACTTCCTCGCCTTCAATTAGCCATCTCAACATCCCAAAACTCGCATCTTCTAATTGGTGCATCGGCCGACCTCATTTGCAAATGGCCAAATCATCTTAAAAGGTTTTCTCTCCTCTTATCGTCTATCGGAGCTCCACCAACTTTCCTTCTGATCACATCATTCTGAATCCGATCTTAAGTGTATGACAACACATCCACCTTAGCATTTTCATTTCTGATACTGCCATTCTCTGTACATGTCTATAGTTCACATGCCAACATTCAGATCCATAGAGCATAACAGATCTCAAGGTTGCTTTGTAAAACTTTCTTTCGATTTTCAAATGAATTTTCTTATCCAAAAAGTTGCCTCCTATCCTTACGTGCTATGTTCCTAGTATCAAACTCAATAAGCTTGTAGGCATCCATGCATGCATACAACCAACAAAATGGGACAAAATACATGTCCCAACCAAAGTCGACAGATTATAGTAGCAATTGCTGGAATGAAGTACGCCGCCAATGTCTGGTTAGAGACAACATGAGAGAGATGGGTTTTATTAGGTGAGGACTCCCCTTGGCGAGGCTATGTCCAGTAATTCTCCGTGTATCTCCCATGAAGGGAATACAGAGATTTGGCGTTCGTGGCAAGTTGGCGCCGTGATATATTGGACCTTTTGAGATTCTTGCTAGAGCGGGGAATGTGGCATATCGAGTAGCCCTTCCTCCATATCTTTCAGTTATCCATGATGTCTTCCATGTATCCAACCTAAGGAAGTATGTACACGACCCTCGACACGTCATCAACTACGAGAATCTGATACCAAAAATGTGAACCCCCGAGGATCCGGGTACCTGTTTACGACACTTTCGCAACATTTCATTCGCCTTAGATCACATAAGTTACGGAAAATAGGGAAAATTTTTCGCGCTGCTATAATTGCATATGACATTCACATTCATTTCATAAACCACAAGGACAAGAAGAACAAATGTCACCACCACTTCATTTCATAAATTTTCATATAATTACATTATGTACAAGAAGTCTTCCAGTACAAACAGTATATCCCAAAATCTTGTATAAAAGAGAAAATCCAAAAATATTTCTTGTCCTCCATACTCTGCTTTCATCCACTTAATGATAAGGACATATTGGCTCTATAATACCATCAATTTCTTCCACATTGAAATTCTTGCAGAAGTAACATGCAACAGAAAGGCGCCTATAATCCGATGAATTATCTACATCCCATGCGAGCTTTAACTTTACACTTATATTTCTGTCTCAACAATCATCAGCTAAGTTGCCACCAAACATTTTGCTCACACACTATATTCCAATCAAGACCTTAAGATTCACCAAAACCAACAACTACTACTCCAATCAAATCTGAATGCATGCTAACTTATAGATGCCTCACCCGTAGCTCTAGAAGGCAATAATCTATAAAGTTTCCTCTTCTTTATTCCAGAGTTTCCCTCTATAGTAAAAGAACGCTTAAACAAATCAAAATGAATTTATCATTTGAGTTTCCTGTTCTTGGGAGACATTCACATTGTACTTAGTTAGGCTCAATGCTGATATGGATTCCTTTTTAACGAGGTCCATATGCTTTTAGATCTAGATGCGGTTGGTTTTTATGTTTTCTTACCCCACCATTAAGTTATATAAATATTGGAAATCAACTTTTATGTTTTCTTACTCTGATTAGGAAGCTCATCCGATGTGGAATGATGCTTAGGATTAATTATTGATAATCACAAGGTCCAACAAAATTTATTGCAAATTTTACACTACATACACGACTGGAATAAAATGACAGATTTCAAGAATGTATGAGAGCCTGTAATTAATGTAACATTCTATCATTTTGATCTCTTAAAATTCTATTTATTAAGTTGTGGTAAAGATCATAGGTTTCTCCCCCTTTCTGAAATATTTGCCTCAAATTTGTTGAGAAGGAAAACATGTAGATGCCCTTTGTGTCAATAAGCTGAATGGAATTAAAAAAAATACTTAAGACTCTGATGTTATAGTAAGGCAAAATATCCTAAGATAGGTGGCATCATTTATGCTAGAATATGGTATCTTACTTGAAATGCATGATTTTCAAAGAAGATCTTAACATAGAATCCAGTCTATCATCAAACCAATCAAGCAAAAACTGAGATTTAAAACCCGTAGATAGATGTGCCTTTCCCAGGAGAGACTTTAGAATTGAAAGAATACACGTGGGAATAACAAAAGGGAAGGATTTAGATTATACATGTACAAAAAAATATCAAGTTTAATATACATGCATGGCAGCAAGGGATGGGGAAGGAGGTATCTTGATTTTCCCCAAAATCTGGAGATAAACAAGCATGCAGTGGGTCTTCTAGCCTTGCATTCTGCTGGAAAAATGTTGGAGGAGATCTTCGATCATACAATAAGGGCTTCCAACACCCTTGGTGCTATAAAAGGAGCAGCAAAGCAACTCCCAAGGCTGCTGGAAAAAAATTCAGCAGAAGATTTTTGTTGAAATGGAGTAGGAACAGGACCTTTGGTGGAGAAAATTTTTGGAGAAATAGAGGGAAGAAAGGAGAGAGCAACAGCTAGAGTTAGAAGGAATGAAAGGGGTTTTGTGTTGATATATATACAAGGAGGGAAAACAAACCTCCTTACTTGACATGTGGAAGGATGTTTAGGCCCAAGTGGATCTATAGAATTTGCATGTGGATGCTGCCGTCCAACAACAGTCTTGCTACTGCAATAAAAATTGACATTTTATTATTCTTATTCTTTTTTTATATATTTGATACGTTTAAAATGATTGTATTTGTGCCTCGAGCATCGAATTTCGACACACAATATCTCGATTTGACCGTCTCGGAATGACGATCAATATGAGTAATATTGATATACTTCCGTTCGAGTTTTAACGCCCGAAATTTTTGAGATACAGTTTCAGTTTGGGATTAAATTTTACGAATTAAAAATATCAAATGACCTCCGATTGATGAACGGTTGATTCCGTTTGGTCTTGTTTCGTCGAATCGGATCTACTGTCTCGGATTTACATCATGGCTTTTTCGCGGTGCACACTATGATGCGATCGATTTTTTGTCGATTTTACTTGAATGACTTTTGATTCACGATCAATTGATCGTTTTAGGTTGTCTAATGTCGCCAAATAACTTTATTGGGTTAATCCCTAATCGGGTCGGGTTCGAGTTTGTTTGGAACCTGGATGTTACATTACCTCTTGAAGCATGGTTGCGATTGAGTCTCTAAACAAAGAGACATCCTGTCTCAAGTCCGATCCAACGGAGGAGACGCTTGCGAGCGCGTTGATGAGATGTGTGCTCCTCGCAATCCATGTTGATGATCCAAGCAACAGATGTCCTGATCTCGTCACACGAGATACAACATCTTCTTCACGAGCGAGACACACCGAAGGAGATAGAGATCTATGAGTAGATGATCTGACAACATAACAACGATGCTGCGTCGATGATGACTCTCACATGGGCTCCATGGTAGACGGCCACAATGGGGGAGAGATAGAGGCTTGGTGTGTGGAGAAAGAGAGAGGGAGAGAGAGCATTTGTTTTACATTGTAAACCTGTCACTCGAAGAGCAAGGGATGCCTCTTCTTATATAGGGTTTTGGGACCCATAGATCTCAATCCATGGACAACACACAATCAATGGATGAGTGATGATTCCGGAAATCGTGGCTTTAAAAAGATGTTTTTATTGTTTGTTCGTGTTTAAAAAATGGTTGAGTCGTTCGTTGTAGGCGGCGATCGGAATCGATCAAGAAATAACCACAAATATTTATTCAATTTCAATCACGTGATTTTTATGTTTATTTTACTTAGGCAAGTCCCAAGGTAGATCACAAGGAGGCAAAGGAACAACCTAGTGTCTATCAAAGTTCGTACACGGTTTTCAAGGCGGTCTTTTTTTGGGAAATTTTAATGCAACAATGGGTGCAAGATGCAATTTCGGCCTATTTTAGGGGCTAAAATGTAAAATTCAATCAAACGATGTCCGAAAAAATATGAAACTTGGTCGAGATGATAACTATGACAAAATGAATGCACTGTAATTTTTTTTTGAATTTTTGGGTGCAATATGATTTTTTTATGAATTTTTAAATACAAACAGAATGATTTTCAATATTTAATTATAATAAATATTAAACCTACTTATTTTCAAGATATAAAATTATCTAAAATCTATCAGTAGGTGATAAACCTCAGAAAAATCCTAGACCTCGAAAATGTAGGGTTTAATACCTATTAAAAATTAAATATTGAAATATAAAAAAAATGATTTTTACAGAGCAAATTATGCATGTAAATGCAAATCTTTTTGGAAACAATGTCAAGCAAACTTAACTCTACAATATGTGATTTTTGGGGAATTTTTAGAGAAATGGTTAATCAAATAAAAATTGAAGTGCATAAAATGGGCAAAGTTTACAATTTTCCACAAAGTAATTAACTATTAATTAATCATTGGTCAGAAAAATATCCACCAAGTGTCAAACTGTAGAGTGTTAAATGATAAACATCATGCATTTTTTTGGATTAATAAAATAATGTAAAAAAGAGTAAAAAATAACTGGGGAACAAAGGGGTATAATTGCAAGAAATAAATATAAAAAGAAATTTGCAGATGGGGACCTATTTGAAATTACCAAGATTAAAGGGGATTTGCTGCAATTTTTCCAAGGAGGCACGTGCTATGCACGTGCCCTTGGAATGGAGGGCTTATGCGCATAATAGAGGTTCTCCAAGGGGTGCCTTGCAAATTACCCCCACGTCACGTGGCCTTCACGTGATAAGGTGGCTCGGGGCGATAGCTCCACGTGGCACCGCTTGATGGCTTTGGGTGGCCCGAGGCGCCTGGCTTGGAGGGAGGTTCGGTTACAGGCTCGGGGCGAATCAGTACCATAGGTGCAGATGGAATCGAATGGCTGGAGATCTGCGATTGCGTCAATGGCTCAGATGGAGGAGGCTTGAGGGTCAAACGACTAGAGTTGGCCGACACACGGCCAGGGTACGTCGGAGGAGCGGCGGCGTTGAGGCAGAGGTGTATACGGAGGTCTATGGCGGACGTGGATGCTGGTCGGAGCAGCTGAGGACGGCCGGTCGAGGCGAAGGTCGATGACGATGACGGTGAAGCTCCGCGAGAGGCTCGAGGGGGGGGGGGTAGTTGTTGTTGGAGTCGATGCTGACATTTTCGGTGGAGTCGTAGAAGGGCGGTGAGGACATGCGGAGATGTCCATCGTTGGTGATGGTGATGGAGTCGGAGATGGTGCAAGAAACGAAGAAGGCTCGGTGGAGGAGTCGATGTTGTCGGTGGCGAAGGAGACACTGGAGATCGTCTGGTCGGTGGGAGCTCCTGGGCGGAGGGAAGCTCGACGGAGCGAAGCTTCGCGAGATGCTTAGCGACGTAGTCGGAGCAGATGTGGTTGGGAGATGATGATCGCGAGAAAGGGAGATCGGAGATGGAGATAACGTGGTTGATGGGTTGATCGGAGTGAGGTGAAAATGGAGGGGATGAGGCGGAAGAAGGAGGTGTACATGGGGCACGAAGGGGGGCTCGATGGTGAAGTACACGCCGGAGCTGGAGCAACGCCTGGAGGAGGTGGGCTGTGACGAAGTTGGGAACTTCGGATCTCGCCGGTGAGGGAGTACGGGCTGTCACTTTCGATGGGGGGACCTTGGGTCGAACGACGGATAAGGGATCGGGGGTGGGGGGGTGGATCAGAGTCCTTTAAATAGGAGAGATGGACGGGGACGGCGTGAGATAGGGGGGTGGTGGTTGGCCGTTGCGACGAAGTCGGGGTGGTCAAACGGCGAAGTTTGCGGCGGCTGTTGGCGGAGAAATCGGGGATGGTTGAAGGCGAGGCGGCGGAGGTTGCGATGGCGTGAGGTTGAGGATGAAGGAGGATGGCCGTCCGATAGATCGAGATCGGACAGCCATAGAGGTGACACGTAGCAGGGAGGAAAAGGGGGACGCGGGGCACGTGCGGAGCACATGCCTGGGAGGCACGTGTGACGCACCTGCAGAGGCTTTATTTTATTATTATTATTATGATAAACGAATAAATAAAGGGCTAAAAAAACGCTGACACGTGGTGGCCTCTAGGGCAGCCACGTGTCATCACAAGAAAAATCGAAGATAAAATATTTTGTAAAATCAAAAAGAAATGGTAAATGACCTCGGATCAAAAAAATCCTTAACGAAAATTGCTTGTCTCGATGAGATCTACAAATTTCATGAGACATTAAAGCCAAAATCGATCAAATGCACAAAGTGATATTTTTGGGGTATCCCATGTACATAGAATACCTCGATTTTTGGGTTTTATAATTTTTTGTCATTTTTAAATCAGATAGAAAATCTGGAAAAAATATGGAGAAATCAAAGATAAATAAAGACACCTAAATCTATTATTTTTATTTTTATTAATTAAGAAAATATGTACATAAAATATCAGGTCAAAAATTGCTAAAATACACAATGTACAAAAGAGGCCCAAAACCTAAATTTCACATATGAGCTCTGATTCACTTGAACTTGATCTTGTTTTGAAGGTAATTGAATGTACATTAGTTCAAAAGGGAGTAGGATCAAATCGGACACTGGATGGGGAAGATATGTGGCTTTTAGTCCGAAAATCCTAAAACTAAGATTTGGGTTTTTGGTCCACTTATTTGAATTAGTGATTTTTTTGTATTTTTCATTTATTCTTGTTAGTGATATGTACACAGTGGAGGTTATTTTGGGTTATTCAGAGCTAGCATGAAGGAGTTAAAAATCAGGGAAGTTAGGCTATTTACAGGTCAATTTTTGCTGAGATTTTTGGCTTCTTATTTTATGCAGAAATTATGGATAAAATGCAATCTTTATGCAAACATGCGTGAATGCTAATTTTGCCGAATAAATGCAGGATTGCTGATGATTTTGAGGGATTTGAGCTTAATAAATGAGATTTAGAGTGATAAATCCGAGATTCATCATCCCCCTATACTTAAACCATGCTCGTCCCTAAGCATAAAAAAGAAATGCCATGAGGTGAAATGAGATTGGGTTTCATACCAAGACCATGAACTGAAGGTGAAAGTGAAACTAAACTCGACCTTTGATTTATTTGTGTGTCGGAACTTATGTGAGACTCAGAATTTTAAAATCAACAGCCCTCAAGTTCTACACATCATTGTCATAGTTTCGGCTCAGAAGTCATCTTAGATCAATCCTCTTCCCAAAGTATACCCTATGAACATTGAACAACCGACTCATGTATGTGAAAAGATTTTAGCTCTTCCCATCCAGAATGCCGGACTACCATGTTCCTCTCCTCTCCAGTAACTCGTCCTCGGGGAGTCAGGTATTTCCTTCTAAGGTCTGTCGTGCTGTGTTCACAATCGAATTGGGGGAGAAGTTAGAAGAATGGGAAAAGAACTGGAGGGTGGCCAGTGTAGTCACCTCTCCTTGTGGAGCTAGCCAGTGTAGCCGAGTCTTCACCAAGATCTGCAGGTTTCTTGAAGCTTGGACCTTTTTGGTTAGATTTTATTTGGTAGAATGCTTCTTTGTATTTGGAATTTTTGGTGCTTCTGCTTGGATCTTGTTGTGCCACTACGCATATAGAATCTTTTTATTCCGTACATTTTTGGGGTCTTAGAAAAAATTGTGCCCAGCCGTCCATCCCTTTTCCGAAGCTTTATTTCAACCCCTACTCCGGTCTTTAGATTTCCACGCTACCAGAAAAGAAACTCACAAAGTCTTCCAACATCCCGTCTGAGCTGAGCTAAGTGCATAGTGCGAGAGTACAAATTAATTCCCTATTCCAGAGTTGTACTCAGAATGAGGAGACCAGGTTAGACACTAAGAGTCAAACACTGCACATTGTCATGTGAAACTCAAAGAATTAAGTCACAAGACTTGAAGCTCTTAAAATCCTATTTCTTGGTGAAGTTCCTCTGAAAATTAGGTGGATTAAGGTCAAGTCCAAACCACTCTCGGTTTCTGCTCATAACTTGGTTCAGAATCCAATGACTTTTCACAGATGCAGATGAATGCGATGCTGGATGAAGTGCAGGTGTGAAATGCAGACACACATTTTTCTTTTTATGCAAGGTATTTTTTTATGCAAATAAGAAGCCATTTTCAAAAAATTTTTGGGTAGAATCAGTGTTAGTAGCAAAAATCCTCTTTCTTTTCTTTTCTTTCTCTCGATTTTTTTGATTACCCACCCTGTAAATACATATAGACTTACGCGAAAGTACGAGATATGGGTAAAATATATACAAAGTATATACAGACCCCTCTATACTTAGCGAGTGCTGTGTCCTCAGAGCACAAGAAGCGTAATGAAGACATAGCTCGGGCTAAGTGGAAGAGAGTTAAAAATTTATATACAATGGGTTAAGAAGAAGAGCGGAAAAAAGGCATTCATGATATGTGAATGAGGAGAGTATATACAGGTGAGTGTCGGTTCCTCCTATACTTAGGCTATGATCAACCTAAGTTATAAGAGAAGGGTGGAAATGGAGTGATCGATAGGGCAAAGTGTGATGAGAGAAATGGTATATACAGATGTCATCGGTCCCCCCTATACTTAGGCCTTGGCCTAAGTAGAGGAAGAAGCTGTACAAGGGGATCGATGTAGTTGGGAGGGAGGGTGGGACTGATCTGATTAATCTTCAATATCCTCGCTCTACGTGAAATAGATGGCCTCAACTTCAACTGTCTGCTCTTTGGGTGATTCAATATATGGCTTCAGCAACTGTCCATTTACTGAGAAAGGTTGTGCATCCTCTTTGAGTTCGGCAATATCTACACTTCCATTGGTATGCACATCGATGACAATGTATGGACCCGTCCATTTTGATTTTAGTTTCCCATGAAAAATCTTTAATCGAGCATTAAATAACCAAACATTCTGCCCAGGGACAAAGGTCTTGTCTCGAATGTGTCTATCATGCCATCTCTTGACCTTGTCCTTATAAATCACACTGTTATCATATGCCCGATTTCGGATTTCAATTAGCTCATTCAGATTTAGGTCTCGACATAATTTCCCAAGGTGACAACTCCAATTCAACTTTTTGATCGCCCATTCTGATTTGTGAATCAATTCTGCAGGTAGATGACATGGCTTGCCATAGATCATCTTAAAAGGTGAAGTACCGAGTGGAGTCTTATAGGCTATCCTATAGGCCCATAGAACTTGGTCCTACAGCTTCGACCAATTCTTCCTATCTGGACAGACCAACTTCTGAAGAATACCCTTCACCTCTCTATTAAAAACCTTTACCACGCCATTAGATTGTGGATGATATGGGTTGGCTATTCTATGCTCAAATTTATACTCCTTACCCAAAGATCTCATCTCCCTGTTCACAAAGTGGCTACCTCCATAAGAAATCAAAACTTTTGGTATCTCGAATCTTGCAATGATATTATCCTTGATAAACTTACAGACGGTTTTGCTATCTGCGGTTCGGGTTGGAATAGCCTCTACCCATCTTGATAAATAATCAACCGGTAGCAAGATGTACTCAAATCCATTGTTTTGGAAAAAGGACCCATAAAATCAATCCCCCATGCATCGAAAACATCATAGAAAATCATTGGTTGCATGGGCATTTCATCTCTATGACCGACAATCCCTCCCATCCTTTGGCAAATCAGGCATGACCGTACAAATTCATTAGCATCTTTAAATAAGGTCTGTCAATAAAATCGACATTGGAGTACCTTGTACGCGGTTCTCTTTCCCAAATGGTGTCCTCCAGCCTCGAGAGAATGACAATGTGTGAGGACACTTTGATATTCCTCCTGAGGAATACATCTTCGCCAGACACAGTCCGGTCCTTCATAGAAGAGGAAAGGATCGTCCCAATGGTATTTTCTCGAATCTGACTTCAATCGACCAATCATTCTCTTGGTCCAACCAAAGGGAACCTTCTTGGAGACAAGATAGTTCGCTATGTCGGAATACCATGGGGTTGAATCAATGATGCAAACTGTTTCATCTGGAAAAGTCTCCTTAATTGGTCCGGTGTCAGGATGATCGTTTTGCTCGATTCGGAAAGGTGATCAGGAACAACATCCTTTATTCCAGGTTTATCCTTGATCTCCAAATTAAATTCTTGGATTAACAAGATCCATCTCAAAAGTCGTGCTTTGGCATACTTCTTATCCATGAGATATCTAATTGTCGTGTGATCTGTGAAAATTGTCACCTTGGAGCCCAATATGTATGATCTAAATTTTTCAAGGGCCTAAACAACCGCGAGCATTTCCTTTTCAGTCACTGTGTAATTTCTCTGTACAGGATCCAACACTTTGCCCGCGTAGTGAATCGCATAAGGAATTCCATCTCTTCTTTGTCCAAGTATCCTCCGACAGCAAAATCCGATGCATCAGTCATGATCTCAAAGGGAAGAGACTAGTCGGGAGCTTGTAAGATCGGCGACTCACATATTTTCTTTTTCAGGAGCTCAAAGGCCTCTAGACACCTGTGATTTACAATAAACTCGGTGTCTTTTCCGAAGAGCTCAGTCAGCGGGCGGGCGATCTTTGAAAATCTGGGATAAACCTTCGATAAAATCCAACATGCCCTAAGAACGTCCTCACTGACTTGATGTTGGTTGGTGGCTCAAGTTTCTTGATCACATCCACCTTGGCAGGGTCGACCTCCATTCCCTTTTTGGAGATGACATGCCCCAACACGATACCCTCAGTCAACATAAAGTGACTTTTCTCCCAGGAGAGTACCAAATTAACCTCCCTACATCTCTGGAGGACTCGGTCCAAGTGCGCTAAACATGTATCAAATGAATCGCCATGAACCGAGAAGTCATCCATGAAGACTTCCAGGAAATCACCAACCATTTCAGCAAATACGACAATCATGCACCGCTGAAATGTGCCTGGGGCATTACAAAGCCTGAATGGCATGCGCTTGAATGCGTAGGTACCGAAGGGACATGTGAACGTGGTCTTTTACTGATCCTCAGGAGCGATAAATACTTGATTGTAGCCTGAGTACCCATCAAGAAAATAGAAGAATGCTTTCCCTGCAAATCTCTCCAAGATTTGATCAATAAATGGCAGTGGAAAGTAATCTTTCTTGGTCGCAGAATTCAGGCGCCTGTAATCGACACATACGCGCCACAACGTGGGTACTCGGGTCGCGATCTCTACCCCCTCCTCGTTGGTGACCATCTGGATTCCCGACTTCTTCGGGACGACATGAAGGGGGGCACCCACTTGGAGTCAGAAATGGGGTATATAAATCCTGCTTTGCACCATTTTCTATCTCTTTCTTAACCACTTCCCGAAGATTAGGGTTTAATCTTCTCTGAAATTCACGGGAAGATCTTGCATTACCCTCAACATAAATTTGGTGCGAGCAGAGAGCGGGGTTTATTCCTACGAGATCTGACACAGTCCAACTGATGGCTTTTCGATTTCGCTCAAGGACTTCGAGTAATCTAGACTCCTGATCCATGGTTAAGGATGAGATAATGATCACAGGGAATTTTTCTTTGGGTCCATTGAGAAATGCATACTTCAGCGTGGGAGGTAGTGGTTTCAGCTCTGGCAATTCTGAATCATCAATTAAATATGGCTGAATGACTTTTGCATCTGGCTCAGTGTCGGTTGGTGGTGAATCACAGTGTGAGGTGCTATCTACCAATTCTGAAGAAAGGTGAGTCTGATCGCTAAAGTAAAGCGGTAATTCGGCTAGAGTCGTGTCTGACTCGTCATCGATATTTCTTGACTGTCCCAAAGATGATGGGACTGACAAATCCGAGAGAATTTCTGTGTCATCAAGAGTGTAATAATCTGGTTGTTGAGATATGTTTGGAAATTTCTCGCAAACTGCATTCTTCTTCTGAGGATGTGCTTTCCATCTGTATGTCTGGCAGTTGGTCCCACGACCCAGTGGTTCTCAGAAGATTGCATTCTGATGTTTCGGCATCTTCAGTGGTGGATTCGGAGTCTGGCCTTTGCCACTTTGTTTGTTTCATCTCCAAGTCTACTTCTCCACCTGGAGAACAGAATTCCATCATGCCAGAACCGTTATCGAATACAGCCTTAACGGTTCTTAAGAATGGTCTTCCGAGAATGATTTGCGATTCCTTCCAATGGTTAGGGGTCCCCATATCAAGGATAGTGAAGTCCACTGTGTATTCCGTACCCTCGATAATGATGATGACATTCTTCACTTCTTCCTTAGGTCTTTTAGTGGATTTATCAGCAAATTGGAGTAAAGATGATGATTTCTTGAGAGGGCCTAACTCCAATCTATAATATAAGTCTAAGGGTAGAAGATCTATGGAAGAACCATTGTCGAGAAGTGTGCGTGTGAACGCAATGCCGCCAATTCGACTCTCCACATAATGGGCGCCCAAATCCCTTTTCTTTCTTGGCAGGTTTGGTTTTTGACACATTTAGTAGTGGCAACTGTCAAGATATGAGTCTCCACAAATTGACTTGTTCTCTTTGTACGAGTCCTGGTGGGAGTGCATTTTGCCTTCAAATATTTCTGAAAAGCTGGATTAATGGCCACATACTGATCAAATGGTACTTTGACTGTGATGTTTTGCTGGCAGAATCTTTCCATTACCGGGTCATCCTGAATGTTTTTCTTTTGTTTTCCTTTCTTGAGAGCATGGGGGAAAGGAATGGAAGCATTTGAGACAGGAGATAGAGGGCCATAATCATAAATAAGAGCATCTTAGACTTGGAGTTTTTATTACAATCACAAGATTTTTGATAATAATCAAAATCAGGTTGCTGAAAAGGTGACAAAGGTATTTTTGCAGCAACAAGAGGTTCAAGGTCCTCTGCAGACTCCATAGATGCTTTCCCTTTTTCTTGTGCTAGGATCTTCAGGCGTTCTTCTTCTTCCTCCTCGGAAACATCCTCCGGCTGATCTTCCGAGTCTTCATGGTCCGATTCCCTTTCTCGATCAGGTACGACCACGGTCCTTCCGCTCCTGAGTGACATGGCATGGATATTGTTAAACAAAAGGATCTCATGTTCAGATGTGGAAAACTCTGAATAGTATACCTGGCCATTGTGTTGAGATGATTGGGATTTGTTCAAGTTATTGGGGTTAGCTTGAACTTGGGCGGGAATGGTTGTGGCTGGGACAGTCTTCTCATCCTTCCATCGGGATAGACGATTAACATCTACCCATAGATCATACAACTCATTTCGGAAACTGCGAATTTCTTCAAGCATTTGCCGCTGGATATCAACGGTTCTTCTGGAGGGTTGGATGATTGAGCTGATGGTATGGGAGCTTGTTGTTGCTGACGGTATTGCTGAGGTTGGTTCAGGCGATTGTAGGGCTGCTGCTGCTTAGGATGCTGGAAAGATGCAGTGTTCTGAGTGTGCTGTGGAGGCGGAGGAAATGCATCATTATAGAAAGTGGGCGGACATTGATAAGGCTGACGGTCCCCCATACTACCCTGTCGGGTAGTGTCCTGTGTGTACCAAATGCCATTTATTTCGAATGTCAGGGGTGGGGCTTCTTTGACTGTTTCGGTCGGCGGGGGTGGTTGCTGGGAAGCTTGGGTATAGGATTGATCCTGAGCCCATGGTTGCTGTTGCTCCGATCCTGGCTGCTCCTGGACATGATGCACATGGTAGATCGGAACCGTTGGTGCAGTAGATACTCCCATCTTGTACACCTTCGTAGTGAGCTCCTCCATCTGCTTTGGGAATTGGGAGATCCTGTTGTCGTTGTTTCTCATTCTCTTGTCCACTATTGTCAATTTATCAGCTATGAAGTGCATGTTTGGAATTAAATCCTCTGCTATTTCTGCGACAGTCTGCTTCCCACCTTTGGCTTGAAGTGTGTTCAAGAAGTCAGTGTATGCTCTACTGGCAATCTGAGAACGCCTTATTTCGGCCATCTGCTCCAGTACTTTCCAAACGGTATCAGCTCCACGCGATGTGTAATCCCTCCGCAGGCAACACTAACTAACCCTTAAGTCTCGTAGTTGAGGCCAGAGTAGAGTGACTGGACTAGGATGTTGTTGTCCAGGTCATGGCAGGGGCATTTCTGTAGTAGGTCTTTAAACCTATCCCAAGCCTCACAGAGTGGTTCATTGGGCATCTGAGAGGAACTAGTGATGCGGGTCCTCATTTGATTGGTCCGACTCAAGGGGTAGAATTTCTTCAAAAATAGATTTTTGAACCTCTCATAAGTAGTCACAGTCACCCCCAAGTTCTTCACCCAGTAGTCTGCTTTCCCTTTCAAGGCGAAAGGTAGTCCAGTGAGATGAATGTAGTCTTGGCTAACTTGTGGGTGCCTCAGATTAGAACATATCAGCTCTAAGTCACGCATGAATTCATATGGCTCTTCAGTCGTATTACCATGGAATTGTGGTAATTGACTTACAAAATGTGGTTTCAGTTCATAGTGAATCTCTGGTTGTGGTGGCTGCAAATAATTCTTCACTATGTACTGTCCAGGGTTGTATGCGGCTTCCATTGGCAGTTCTTCCCCCACATTCAACTGTTCTAGCTGCTCCCTCAGTAATTGCTGTTGTTGCTCTGATGTAGCCAATCTTGCTAGAATCATCTGAATAGCATTGTCATTGATTTCATCTTCAGGATCTTTCTTGGAAGACATCTTGGGAGGCATCTCTTCTTCTTCACCTTCAGAATATAAGGGGTTCCAGTTAATAGAGTGGAAAGAATTGACGTAAAAGTTTTTCTCGATCTGTTTTGGTGAGAAAGAGACAGTGTGAGTCTGTCCTCCCTTCAGGAAGAAGAAGGAATCATAAGAATATGGTTCTTGGGAAGGGTTTCCCGGAGGCCAAGAAGATCCAGAGTAGGAGTCTCTCTGGACTTTTGAGATTGGAGAGTTTGTGGTAGTGAGAGGAGGGTTTGTGGAGTCCGAACGAGAATTGCCACAATATTCCATTCTCGATGTCAACAAAAGGTTGGCGGTTTATGATGTAGGCACAAGTGTGTGTTATTCATTGATTGCTTACTTTCTACGCACAAACCAAACACAATACAAAGATTTCTTTCACCAACTCACTCAGTGAAGGCCGTAAGAGTTTGGCCAATTATCTTGTCAGTTTTAATTGGTGAGAATTCAAGTCTTGCAAGCCGTTTAAACGAGCTGTTAGGTGCCAATATTTCCTTAAAGACTATCCCGAGTTCGTACGACTAGTTGCATCCACTTTCAGCCAGTATAGGTGTAAGTACGGACCGTAAAACGGCTACCCGTGTTACTTAAGGACGGAGCCTTACATAGTGTCCTTTAAACCACCCACTCTGCTAAGGAAGTCCGGACCGTAAAATGGCTACCCGTATTTCTCACTGAGAAGTAGCTAATCGTTTTTAAAATCAGTAGTCTATATGAAGATCTTGGCTTGGCTCTATCCTAGTGTGCGTCTATCTCATCGTGGCAAGATAAAATCAAACAATGTCGGGGTTGCTCTCCCGCAGGAATTCTTGATTTTATGGGTTCTTTAAGATCGACTATATTTAGCAGTCCCAATTTTAGTTAAGTGATCAATGAAGAATTTAAATGAGCACAAATACACGTCTACTGTCCATTCCCAATTTCCTTTAGAATTATGCGATAAAATAGGAGGGAGGAGTTCGGGAAAAGCCGATGCACGCGAAAACAATGATGCATGCTCAGTTAGAAGTCTTACAGTGCTTCCTCGCAATCTCCATGTCGGATGCAATACAGAATTGAAAAATTATTCTAAATGCGTGTAAGCCGATAAAAACCGCACCTAAGTAGAAAGTTCTATTAGCGGGAAAGAATTGATTTAAATTTTGGCTAAATTGAACGATCTATGTGCGTCTCAGTTAAAGTGCAGTGTGGCCTTAGATCCTACGAGCACAATCAAAAATGTAAATGCTCTGAGAGCCGTATGTGCAGATCTATCCTAATCGCCACTCAATTGGGCCCCACCCACACGAGAGAGTGAAACAGGCCACGACACACCACGGAAAAGTTCAAGGTCTTTTTACATGCGCGAGAATCCGAACGGACACCGCTGTAAATGAGCAGTTAAATAAAATTGCAGAAATTAGAAACCTAAAACTCTACGCTCTCTCACGACTCAACTCGATCTTATATTAATTGCAGCTTTTTCGGATGTCGGTGAAGATGCTTCGGTATCTAGAAAAACTGTTCCACGTATGCCAGGTACCTCGCAAGAAAAATAAGAGAGATAATGTAAGAGAGTGACTCAAAGATACTAAAAAAGACAAGAAAAATAAATGCTGAAAATAAATGCAGGAAAATAAATGGAATTTATAATGAACAATTCGAGGGTCAGACTACCCGAATGCGGAAAACTGAACGAAAATTTCAAAACACAAAACTAAGCCGTTTGCCTCTCCGGCAACGGCGCCATCTGACGATTCCGAAAATCACGGCTTTAAAAAGGTGTTTTTATTGCTTGTTCGTGCATAAAAAATGATTGAGTCGTTCGTTGTAGGCGGCGATCGGAATCAGTCAAGAAATAACCACAAATATTTATTCAATTTCAATCACGTGGTTTTTATGTTTATTTTACTTGGACAAGTCTCAAGGTCGATCACAAGGAGGCAAAGGAACAACCTAGAGTTGTGTCTATCAAAGTTCGTGCGTAGTTTTCAAGGCAGTCTTTTTTTGGAATTTTTAATGCAACAATGTGTGCAAGATGCAATTTCGGCCTATTTTAGGGGCTAAAATGTAAAATTCGATCAAACGATGTCCGAAAAAATATGAAACTTGGCCGAGATGATAATTATGATAAAATGAATGCACTGTATTTTTTTGAATTTTTGGATGCAATATGATTTTTTTATGAATTTTTTAATGCAAACAGAATCATTTTCAATATATAATTATAATAAATATTAAACCTACTTATTTTCATGATATAAAATTATCTAAAATCTATCACTAGGTGATAGACCTCAGAAAAATCCTAGACCTAAAAAATGTGGGGTTTAATATCTATTAGAAATTAGATACTAAAATATAAAAAATGATTTTTACAGAGCAAATTATGCATGCAAATGCAAATCTTTTTGGATACAATGTCATGCAAAATTAACTCTACAATATCTAATTTTTGAGGAATTTTTAGAGCAATGGTTAATCAAATAAAATCGAAGAGCATAAAATGGGCAAATGTTGCAATTTTCCACAAAATAATTAACTATTAATTCATCATCGATCAGAAAAATATCCACCAAGTGTCAAACTATAGAGAGTTAAATGATAAACAACATGCATTTTTTTTGGATTAATAAAATAATGTAAAGAAGAGTCGAAAATAACTGGGGAACACAAGGGTATAATTGCAAGAAATAAATATAAAAAGAAATATGCAGATGGGGACCTATTTGAAATTACCAGGACTGAAGGGGATCCGCTGCAATTTTTCCAAGGAGGCACGTGCTATGCACGTGCCCTTGGAATGGAGGGCTTATGCGCAGAATAGAGGTTCTCCAAGGGGCGCCTTGCAAATTACCCCCGCGTCACGTGGCCTTCACGTGATAAGGTGGCTCGGGGCGATAGCTCTACGTGGCGCCGCTTGATGGCTTCGGGTGGCCCGAGGCGCCTGACGTGGAGGGAGGTTCGGTGACATGCTCGGGGCGAATCAGTATCGTAGGTGCAAATGGAATCGAACGGCTGGAGATCTGCGATTGCATCAATGGCTCAGATGGAGGAGGCTTGAGGATCAAAGGCTGGTGTTGACTGACACACGGCCATGGGACGCCGGAGGAGCGACAGCGTTGAGGCAAAGGTGTCTACGGAGGTCGACGACGGTCGTGGACGCTGGTCGGAGCAACTGAGGAAGGCCGGTCGAGGCGGAGGTCGATGATGATGACAGTGAAGCTCAGTGAGAGGATCGAGAGGGGTAGTCGTTGTTGGAGTCGATGCTGGCGTTGTCGGTGGAGTCGTAGAAGGGCGGCGAGGACAGGCGGAGATGTCCGTCGTTGGTGATGGTGATGGAGTCGGAGATGGTGCTAGTGGCGAAGAAGGCTCGGTGGAGGAGTCGATGCTGTCGGCGGCGAAGGCGACGCTGGAGATCGTCTGGTCGGTGGGATCTCATGGGCAGAGGGAAGCTCGACGGAGCGAAGCTTCGCGAGATGCTTAGCGGCGTAGTCGGAGCAGATGTGGTTCGGAGATGATGACTGCGAGAAAGGGAGATCGGAGATGGAGATAACGTGGTCGATGGGTTGATCGGAGTGAGGTGAAAATGGAGGAGATGAGGCGGAAGAAGGAGGTGTACCTGGGGCACGAAGGGGGGCTCGACGACAAAGTACACGCCGGAGCTGAAGCAGCGCCAGGAGGAGGGGGTTGCGACGAAGTTGGGAACTTCGAATCTCACCGGTGAGGGAGTACGTGCTTTCACTTTCAATGGGGGGACCTCGAGTCGAACGACGGATAAGGGATCGGGGGGGGGGGGGGGATCGGAGTCCTTTAAATAGGAGAGATGGACGGGGCCGGTGCGAGATAGGGGGTGGTGATTGGCCGTTGCGACGAAGTCAGGGTGGTCAAATGGTGAAGTTTGCGGCGGCTGTTGGCGTAGAAATCGGGGATGGTTGGCGGCGAGGCGGCGGAGGCTGCGAGGGCGGGAGGTTGAGGATGAAGGAGGATGGCCGTCCGATCGGCCGAGATCGGACGGCCATAGAGGTGACACGTAGCAGGGAGGAAAAGGGGGACGCGGGGCACGTGCGGAGCACGTGCCTGGGAGGCACGTACGACGCACGTGCGGAGGATTTATTTTTTTGATAAACGAATAAATAAAAGGGCTAAAAAAATGCTGACACGTGGTGGCCTCTGGGGCTGCCACGTGTTAGCACCAGAAAAATCGAAGATAAAATATTTTGTAAAATCAAAAAGAAATGGTAAATGACCTCGAATCGAAAAAAATCCTTCACAAAAATTGCTCGTCTCGATGAGATCTATAACTTTTATGAAGACATCAAAGCCAAAATCGATCAAATGCACAAAGTGATATTTTTGGGGTATCCCATGTACATAGAATACCTTGATTTTTGGGTTTTATAATTTTTTTATCAATTTTAAATCAGATAGAAAATTCGGAAAAAATATGGAGAAATTAAAGATAAATAAAGACACCTAAATCTATTTTTTTATTTTTATTAATTAAGAAAATATGTACATAAAGTATCAGGTCAAAAATCGCTAAAATACACAATGTACAAAAGAGGCCCAAAACCCAACTTTCACATATGAGCTCCGATTCACTTGAACGTGATCTTGTTTTGAAGGTAATTGAATGTACATTAGTTCAAAAGTGAGTAGGATCAAATCAGACACTGTATGGGGAAGATATGTGGCTTTTAGTCTGAAAATCCTGAAACTAGGGTTTGGGTTTTTGGTCAACTTATTTAGATTAGTGATTTTTTTGTATTTTTCATTTATTCTTTGTTAGTGATATGTACACAATGGAGGTTATTTTGGGTTATTCGGACTAGCATGAAGGAGTTAAAAATCAGGGAAGTTAGGCTATTTACAGGTCAATTTTTGCTAAGATTTTTGACTTCTTATTTTATGCAGAAATTATGGATAAAATGCAATCTTTATGCAAACATGCATGAATGCTAATTATGTAGAATAAATGCAGGAATGCTGATTATTTTGAGGGATTTGAGCTTAATAAATAAGATTTAGAGTGATGAATCTGAGATTCATCAATGAGATTGATTTGTGTTTCTTTCAATGGCTAAGATGTTGTTGTAAAAACACAACAAATAATGATTTAATTTAAATTATTTTTTATTGATAAATCAATAAAATTAATTTCAAATTAAATCATCTTTGATAAGAGAAAAGATAATAAAGAGAATAAACCAATCCCCTAAAAAGAGGGGACGGGTACTCTTCTCCTCATGGAGAGTTGTAGCCGTCCACTTCTCTTTGGTGGACTTGGTCCATCTCTTCTAATTATCGTGAGATCTCATTATCTCATGACATATATATATATACATATATATATCATCTCTTGTCGAGAATATTTTCACCCAAAAATAATTCCAAATTATCTTATAGAAAATATCAACCATGCCATTGAAATTATGTGAATCTCATTCGCAACCCAAAACTAAATGTAATTATATTTCCAATTAATCATTCAATGTGAATTCAATTCATATTAACCATTAATCAACAAATATAAATCACAATATGCTCTCTCTAGTATATTATAAATCACATTTATTATATATATGATTAATATGGATAGTGTTATATATATTATTCATATCCACGATAATTAAACCACATTTAATGATCTTGGTTCTCTTTTTCTCATGTGCCCAAATAATATTAATCACATTCACATTATTCACATCTTTAATAATTAAATCACATTTAATTATCTTATATAACTCTCCAAATAATATGAATCGAATTCAAATTATTCATGATATTTAAATCATATTTAAATATCAATTTTCTCAATGCTCGGATACATATATCAACAATTGAATTATCCATGAACTCTTTCAAGGATAATGCACTTTCTCTGCTGATATTTGGAGATAAGGACATGGCAATTGTATTGCTCCACGTATAGTGACTTGGATATTGAGATCACATCTCAAATCCAGATCTCACGGATCTCTCATAGATGCTTGATTAAATCAAGATCACAAATCTAATCTTCTCATTATATCTGAATCATATTCAGATCAATGTCTAACAATTGGACCAAGATCAGATCACTTCTCTACTGAGAGGAGTCACTAAAATCCAGACCCGTTTCATCACTCCCTAGGAATGGAAGCGTCATGGTTATACAATCGTTTATGATCACGTCACCCTCAGGTATTCCTAATACATGTACATCCTGCATACTGGAAGACCTAGATTAAACCCAAAGTTTTAGATCTCTTTTAGATTGTCTCCTTAAGGGTGTGTTTGGTTCGTGGGTTATCCAGGGGTGGATAACCCGGTTTTGTGTTTGTGTGTTTGGTTGGTGGGTTAAGGGTTGGGAGGGTTTGTGTGATGTGATTGTATTGGAATTTGAAAAAGTTGGTAGTTATTATGATATGATTGCATTGGAATTTGAAAAAGTGGGTGGTTGTTATGATGTGATTGTATTGAAGTTTGGAATGGTGAGTAGAAGTTGAGTATTTTATGATTTTTAGATGATATGATGGTATAATATATATTTTTTTTGATGGGAAGGGAGTGGGCCCCATTAGTGGGTTAAAAGTGGGGGTTTTGGAGGGTTACCCAGCCAAAGTGGGGGGTAACCCACCAAAAGAACGCACCCTAAGGGTTTTATCATTAAGTTTCTCATTTGATCATTAGGAGTCGACATCGATCATATACTTTCCAAAAGAATTTATCATACCTAGGTGTTGATCATATACTTTCCAAAAGTATATATCAAACCTACAAATTTAGTCAAGCTTCCAAAGCGAGACGACCGTGCATGGAATTTGATTCTTTCCAATATCTCATAAGTGAGCTCATGTCTTCCGGTTCAGTAAATGAACATGTATGATCCCTTTGAGAGATCGTATTACTCATATGCCCTTATATGCACACCAACGCATCGGTGTATCAACCTTGATTAGGTCATCAACCTATTGGTCTGCCAAATGTACATACTCAGACATATAGTAACACATCTGTCTCTGGTCAGAGAATGTGTGCCTATACCGTGACAGCATACGACATAGTCTTTGGTTATCTCGATCTCATTAAGTCAACTCTTTGACCTAACTAATCTGACACCTCTGAATCTCTATTCCTATGCAGAGGACCTGCATCAAGAGGTCGGTCAGATATCAGCCTTTAGAGATAAGGATTGCCATCTCATACTCAGGCTAGAGATCACATCTTAACAATCATTTGATGGTGCTTGATAAGTCCTCAATCTAACTCTTTAGATATTCATCCAAGCACCAGCCTCTATGATTCAATAATTGGATCAATAGCTGTATGATCATTAAGGGACCTATTATGCAAATTAGTTATTCTTCATTTCAGATTAAGGAGTGAATTGCAATGACATTTATTGCATAATGGCTCACCGTGGGCTCGCATGTCTAACACTTACAAGATCAACAGCCCTTGTGGTCTCCTCCATGAGATCTACGGAGTAGAGAGGATGATCACCTACCTCACATCAACTGAAAGGTGTGAGGCATCTCCGCCAGTACAGGGCTTCGAATGGTGCCATGTCGATACTGGAATGATAAGTGTTGTTGTACGTGAATTCAACCAATGGCAGATGGTCCTTCCAGGACCCGTTTCACTCAAAAGAGCATCCAGAAGCAAATCCTCTAGAGCCTGAATGGTGCGCTCACTCTGTCCATCTGTCTGTGAATGATAAGCAGAACTCATCTTCAACTCTGTCTGTAATGCTGACATGAATTGATGCCAATAATGTGATGTAAATCTCGAGTCTCTGTCAGACACCACCACTAGTGGTATACCATGTAGCCTGATGATGTTATGCACATATAGCTTGGCCAATCTGGATGGAGTGTAAGTCGTGTTGACAGGTATGAAATTATCTGACTTGGTCAGTCTGTCAACAACAACCCAAATGGAATCATGGCCACTTGGCATCTTCGGCAAACCAATGACAAAATCCATAGAGATACTCTCTCACTCCACTCGGGAATGGGGAGAGACTGCATTAATCTTGGTGGTCTCCTGTGCTCGGCCTTGACCATATGACAAGTCATGCATATGCTGACATGTTACGCTACATCGCGCTTCATTCCATCCCACTAGAAATGTTGATGCAAATCACGATACATCTTCGACTGCCGGGATGAATGGATGATCGTGAACTGTGTGCCTCATCGAGGATGTCTCTACGAAGCTGCTCATCATCAGGTACAATGACCCATCCTGCCTTCCATAAAATAAACTCCGTCACAACAAAATCATCAGCCTCATCCTTAACGGCGTGCATGTATCTATCTCGAATCCATGGATCTGTCTTCTGACCTTTGATGATGCGATCCCACAAACTGCTGAATCGTGGAGGCACGACGGGAGAAATGGATGCACTCTCCTGAGGATGCCAATTAGTCAAAGTTGTAAGCATATCCCACATGTATAGCTAGTTTGATGTACCATCTACATGAGTTCTCCTGCTAAGTGCATCAGCCACAACGTTTCCCTTAGCGGGATGGTAAGAGATCGTGCAGTCGTAGTCCTTCAGTAGCTCGACCACCTGCGTTGCCTCATGTTCAACTCCTTTTGAGCAAAGATATACTTTAGGATCTTGTGGTCTGTGAAGATCTCAAAGTTCACCCCTTATAAATAGTGACGCCAAATCTTCAAGGCAAGGACAACTGCCGCCAACTCTAAGTCGTGTGTGGGGTAGTTCTGCTCATGCGGCCTCAACCGTCGTAATGCATAAGCAATCACATGACCTCTTTGCATCAATACCGCTCTTAGACCTTCTCCAGATGCATCAGTGTATAGTGCATAGTCCTGAGTGCCTAAAGGAAGAGCAAAAATAGGCGTTGTAGTCAATCTCTCCTTCAGTGTCCTGAATGCCTACTCACATGAATTATCCAAAATTAATGGAACTCCCTTCGGTGTCAATCATGTCAAAGGGCGAACAATGCGTGAAAATCCAGTGACGAAGTGTCTGTAATAACCTGCTAATCCAAGGAAGATTCGAATCTGAGTAATTGTCTTGGGCTGCTCCCAAGACATGACTGCCTCTATATTCGCAGGATCAACTGCGATACCTGCTCCAGAAATAACATGCTCCAAAAATGAGACCTAAGATAACCAGAACTCATACTTGCTCAACTTGGCATATAGCTTGTGCTCTCGTAATATGTCTAGGTCAATCTGTAGATCATTTTCATGATCCCATTCATTCCCAGAATATATGAGCACATCATTAATGAATACTACCACAAACTTGTCCAAGTATGGACGAAAATCCTGTTCATCATATCCATGAAAGCCGCAGGTGCATTGGTTAGCCCAAACGACATCACCACAAACTAGTAGTGCCCATAGCGAATCTCGAAGTCTGTCTTCGAAATACCAGACTCTCGAATCCTCAGCTAATGATAGCCTGAAGGAAGATCGATCTTCGAGAACATTGAAGATCCCTGGAGCTGATCAAATAAATCATCGATACGCGACAATGGATACTGGTTTTTCACCGTTCTCTTGTTCAGATGCCCATAATCAATGCATAATCTCATGGATCCATCCTTCTTCTTGACAAATAGAACTGGATCACTCCAAGGGGAAGTTCTCAGCCTCACGAATTCCAAATCAAGTAACTCCTGCAACTGCACCTTCAACTCTCTCAACTCAGCTGGTGCCATGTGATATGGTGCCATCGAGATCGGTTGTGTATCTGGTAGCAAAGGAATCTCGAACTCGATCTCTCTCTCTCTCAGGAGGTAATCATGGTAGCTCATTAGGAAACACATCTGGGTAGTCTGATACTACTCGGATGTCATGTGCCATTGGCTCATGATCAGATACCTCTCGAACAAATGCTAGATAGGAATCACAACCTTGATCAACAAGTCTTTGAGCTCTTAACACTGAAATGTACTCCATTTTGGAGTCATGTAATGTGCCCTCAACTGTCTTCCTAAAGCAATCAACTAGAGCATGATGAGCGGACAACCAATCCATGCCTAGAATCAACTCAAACTCATCAAGCTGTAATAGTAAACAATCTACATTCATCTCGTGACCGCCAATCTGTACTGGCAAGTACCTGACTATCAATGAAATGACGAACAATTGGCCACCAGACCCACGGATGTGACATGGAGAAGATAGAAACTCCTCGAAGCAAGGAAAGAATGTATCGCTCCGGAATCAAATAAAACATGGAAAGGTCAGCCCAAGACTGAGACTATACCTTTCACCACAGTAGCTGCTGAATGTGCAAGCTCTTCGGTCCCTGCGTGTAGCTGACCCTGCCTGACTGGTGCAGTACTGGAACATGCCACACTCTGTGTTTGTCTCTGCTGTTGCCTCCTGAAGTTGGAGTTCCTACCACGGAAACTCCCTGAACGTTGTGTTTGAGGCTGTGAAGGCTGTAGTTGAGGCTCACCTGATCTCTAGGGACACTGATGCCGGTAATATCCCCACTCATAGCACAAGTAGCAACGGACTGGCCAGGTAGATGGAGTGTTGTGTCTGTGCTCCGAGCCGATCCTGCTGGTGGTTTGTCTTCTCACTGCGATCCATATGGTCGAGCGGAATCTGTGCCACATCCAGCTAGTGCTCCTCCTAAAGTAGTCGATGGAGATGAGTGAGCACTGCCTGTGAATGATGAACCTATAGGTCGGAAATGTCTAGCTGACCTATGCTGCTGAAATGGTCGACAAATCGGCCTAAAAGATCGCTATGTGCTGCTACAGATGAACTACCAAAACGTCTCCTACGGATATTCTTAAACTTCTCCGCTGCGACAGTAGCCTCGGAGATGGAAATGATGTGCAATCCGACCAACTTCACATGTACTTCTTCCCTCATGCCTCTCATGAATTTTTCCAGATTTTCCTTTGGAAATGCACCAGCTGCTGGTGTATGTCGTGATAACTCTGTGTTGTGGACAAAGTAATCTCTGGTTGTCATATGTCCCTGATGAAACTCTGCAAACAAACGGCGCTGGGACTCCTTCCATTCTGCAGAAAAGAAGCAGGATCTGAATCGCATCTCAAAAACATCCTATGTAGGCTCGCGACCTAACTCAGAAATTACAACATTCCACCATCTCTCGGCAAAATCTGTCAGTGAGTATTCCATGAAAGATAACCACGTATCTCATGATGCGCGAATCATCCTCAATATCTTCATCACTCTCTTGAGCCACTGTTGAGCAATATCTGACGTACCGGTGCCCTCGAACATTGGCACATTGGCTCGCTGGTAGGAAGTAAAAACTGACTGGTGAATGTGGATAACAGAGTACTCGCATGCATGCTCATCTACAAAGTCAACAGGGTCTTTCTCCATGTCAAAGTTTGCATCCTCATCTCCATGCTCTGGTATCTCCTCAAGTGGATCATCGAAATGAGGCTGTTATACGTTGACTGATTGTCGTTGGTCCTGGCGTGTGCCGTTGTGCGATGGACAGTAAGTGGAGTCTGATAGCTCCTCAAATCTGAGCTCCATGTCTGTCTATCTGTCTGTCAGCAATCTCCATTTGCTGAGCTAAAATATGATCCTACTGATCTCTCATAGCAGCTTGCTGCTGCTGAAGGTCAGTGAGAGTGGTCGGTATGCGTGCTAGCTGGTCATTTGTCTCCTGTTCTGGTCGGGATGCCATGGCTCTGCATGAGAACTAATTTTAGTCATAAAAAATGCTATTTGCATATACTTGTCATATATGCTTTTTCTCTTCTTAGGATATAATATGAAAATTAATGAAATTGGTGACATTTGTGGTGATTGAATTTGAATGTGATATTTCTCTTAATGCTATCAGAATTGTAATACTGCAAATGTGTGTATCGAGGTACCATGACTCTGATACCAAACGGTGACACCCTAGGATCGAGTGCCCGTTTACACTGCATTCACATTATTTCACTCACATGACATCGCATTAAGCGAAATTTTGGGGAAAATTTTTCGCGTTGAGCTACATAGGACATTCACATTCAAATAACATTGTGTCACTACAGAATAACATATCAACAAGAGCCACCAACTTTTCTTTTCATTAATTTTCATATATAAATTTACAACATGTACATAAAGCTGACAATACATTCACATATCCCAATAACAGACTGAAGATGAAATAACATCTATAATATAACAGTACAAAAGTTGCAACAAAATAAGCTGAACCAAAAGAGATCGTATCGTCCAGTATATACACGATCTTCTGAAATCATCAACAATTGTTAAGCAGCAGGCTCCTTGCCTGCCAAAACATGTTAGAAAGAAGAGGTATCAACGAGAGCTGGTACACCCACGATTCATATTATAAAATAAGCAGGCAATTAATATGAATATAGAAGAAATAAGTAGAAAGGTATAACAATCAAAAGTTGCAACTACTTGTTTGAGAAAGAGGTTTTCATGTTACAGTGATGTATGCTTAAGTTTTCCCATTTCCACATGTATTTCACATTATTACGTAGTAGTTAATGACATATGCAAAAATTCCGCAATTTCCTTATAGCCATATATATATTTTTCGGTAATAGTTGATGACTCATATGTATATATATACACATATAGTTATTAATCTCGTGTTATATAGAAAACTAAAATATGAAGTTTTATAATGGGGATGATTTATGTTTTTAACTTATTCTTGATTCTATTTAAACTCTTAAGTTTAGTGGATAGTATGTGGTCTTAGTGTTTGTATAACCTCACATTATGATTCTAAGACGTGAATAATGCTTTAGGGTTGGGGTGCCTCCGTAGACAAATGGCGTTGTATAATGCATCCTAAAAGTTCCCAATACGTCCACTAGCTTATGGGGATTTCGAATTTAATTTTAGTCACTTTCTGCTAACTCAACTTTAATTGTTACTCCTCCAACACTCAATTGTAACTGTCTCAGATGTAACTCTAGATGACTTAGATGTAGACATGGATGATTTGAATGTAACATTGCCAAGTCTGTTGGCGGAAAAGAAATGAAAACTTAAGCGGTGAAGTAGCCTCATAAGGGATAATCCATCTCGCCCTCTAATTGGAAGTGTGGTCCAATAGAGGGAAAGGTCTACTCCAAAACTACGTCCCAAAGACGGGTGAGAGAGACTCTCCAAAAAAGTCACTCTAAAATCTGGCCCGACCGGTAACGGGAAAACGAGCTCGTACGAAAATTGAAAATCGAGGATCCCCCGCATGGGTATCCTAAAACAAAAGGTCAACGAAACTGTTCAAAAGTGGGATCCCACGAGACGTAAAAACACCGCGAGGTCGCGTAAAAATCGTGAAAAGGACTGTGACCCTAGACCTGTACACTTGATGGTCGTTGCCCTAACCGGGCTTCCTATCTCCCGCCCAGTTGAGTGTCACCACTCCCTCGTACGGTCAGGTGTAAGGATCACCATGACCAACACTCTTAATTATAAGTCATAAATTATAAGATGTTAAGTCTAATAAGGCACTGAGATTCTTGATTCCAATTGATTTTTGTATATTGATATATATATATATATATATAAGTCATTTGTATTCAAATAACCTAATTAAAGTGTTGGTAATTCTACGTATACTCATAATGGGTTCTACTGAGTTGCGAATAAAGTATGCAAGTCCCACTTATTGGAGTTTATATATTAAAAAATTACTGATATAGGAATGTTCCATTTTGGTATCTGACACTAGAAGATCTTCTGAATATGTTATATTTATTTATTTAGAACTCAAAATTTTGGAATATCCGATCTAAAAAGATATGGCTCACATTAAGTATTAACAAAATACCATCAAGATTATGACTCTGCAGTATGCTTATTATTATTATTATTATTATTATTATTATTATTATCCTATCATACTTTAATTCACGAGTATAGTTCTTGATAGGGAGTAACAGGAAAAAGAGCATGTATAAGTCCTTTGCATTTTAAAACACTTATAACGGGCGGAAAGCACTGTTGGAAACACCCATTTTTTTATATCTCACAAGTCTCGTGTATTTCTTTGAACCATAAAATCCAACCGGAACACACTAGGATGCCAATATTTCAGTTCCTATAAGCTCACCAGGATTGCTTTCTAAATCATGGTAAGTACTTGGAAACTATATTGTCAAAGCACTAAAACTCTTTGACGGAATTTACAGAAAAGTATACAAGCATCATTAGTATTCTTTTAATGTGTTAGACCTTTAATATATATCTAAGCAACTTAAATAAATTTCTTATTCTACAAAATGTATACAGTTGATAAACATATATATTAAAGGATTTCTAGTTCCATGTTATCTTAAGGATAAATTATAACATTATTTATCAATAAAATTGTAAGAGACAACTTTACAATTGCAACTTAATCTTTCCTGTTAAACTTTATGAAATTGTCTACAACTTATTTGAAATCTATAATTTAAGTGAACTTAATATTTCCCTTTAATCTAGACATATCAGAAAAATCATTATATGCATTTCCTCATTTGATTTACATAAAAATTTTTTGATTATAATAATCATAGCGACACAACAGATAGTTCATAAATTTTTACCATAAACATTTTATTAACCTCAATTTGATCAATTCTCAAACCCATGTGGAAACATGAATAGGTGGTTACCATTTTGCAACTTTATCTTGATGATTTATTTATATCACAGGAGGTTGATTATCACATATAGATAGAAAAACATCTGTAGAGCTTATCATTATTATTCATACTACTAATAAAACTGATTTGTTCTACTATGAATATAGGTGTAAAATCTATATGAGCAGATTTCTGGAAGGCATGGTTTTTATACTATAATAAAAATGTCATTTTTAAGTAAAGATAAAATTTTGTAACAATCTCATGCATGACAGCAAAGGAGATGGATAGGGATTGTACCTAATTATATCAAAAATTGAAGAGAATCCTTGATACTTGAGATTGAGTAGATGCTGGACATCAGCAGAAAGATGGAGAATATGACTTCTTTGGTTGGAATTTGGAGAGGAAAGGGGGGAAAAGTGGTGAAGGCTGTGGCTCCTCACGTTGGAGATAGAAAAAGGGAGATTTTGGGGTAATTTATAAGGAGAGAAAGCTCTTGGGATGTTGCTAAGAAGAATTAGAAAATTGCCAAGTGGAAATAGAGAAGGAAGCCATGTGGATGTCTTAGAAATTACTGTAGCAAAAAAAAATTTAAAATTTCTTTTTTAACAGCAGTCTGCTGCCATCTGGTTTAAGTTTAACTTTTATATTTTAAAATTATTTTTTTATTTATTTAAGTTACTAAAGTCTTCCGTATTCACGCCTCGGATGAAAATTAAAGCCTTAAATTGGTCAAGGGACCAATTGAAGTATATTGTGATATTAACATTGCGATAACCTTGAGCAATAGTGGGGCTAACACTTTCAAAGGAAATGATATTGAGACCCACTATTACTATATCCATTATATAGTTGTAAAATAAGAAAGTTGACTAACTTACATGCCTACAAGTGACATGTTAGTTGATTATTTAACTAAAGGAATAAAATCATTAACATAAAATAAACATTTTGATTTAATAAAACTCAGAAATGAATGAGTCAAGATATAAGCATTCATAAACATTAAATATATCTTCAAGCAACCTCGACCACTTCAGCTAAGTAGGAGATATTTGAGCGACTCACCTCGGGAGGGAGAAGAACCATCAATCCACCTCGCCACTAAAGAGTCCTTTTACTCTCTCTCTCTCTCTCTCAATTCACCTCACTATTCACTTGGGAAATGTCAAAGGAACACCCTACAATTCTTGATGTAAGCATCTCCTTCATTTGCATATATTCCAATCTAAATCGTGCTAGGTGAAGATGGAGGTTATCCATACTCAAAAATGGATTGCATCATCGACAATGGGTTTATCTTTTAGTGAACAAAGGCTAAGCTCTCACACTGATACACAAATTTCAAAAATAAGCACGAACGCAAAGATTGATGGATCACCGCATGGACTCAGACATCACTGAATTTCATTGCATTATTTGATATCATTGATCAGACATCTGTTGATATTGGTAAAATATGTACTCCTTGGTAAAATTCCCAATTTTGTCCGACAAAATTTCACCTTATTTTTGTTACATTGCTTTCTGATGCTACGGTGGTGAGCTCTCTTACTCTAGTAAGAAACTTGAAATCGAAACCTTTCTATATGGCATTATACAACGAACTTGTTGAGATATTTGTATCTCTAAATCCTTTATTTCATTTTTCATATTTCTCCGGTCTACTTTATTTAGTTCCTCCAATAGAACTTTTCTCCTATACAAGAGAGCTGTAGAGCTACAATGAATAAACAATTCTCCATTCTACGCCTTTCCACAACTTACATAGCAACTCCTGATTCTGATCGGGTTGCAGGCCTCACCAATGAAGGAGGGAGGCAGTGAATATGCAACCCTACCACCACTGAATTAGACTAACCAACAGGTTAGGATTTAACAATAACACTTCCACAAGTATAAGTACTTATCCTCATATCAACTCCTTCCACAGATATGATCAATCATGAGCAAGAGCCCAAAGTATTTGCTCTTTCTTAATTCTTTTTTAAAAATGCATTATCTAATATTTCATTTTCTTTTGTTAATTGCATATTACTTTTCAAGCCTCACCAGTATTTCAACAAGAACTAGATGTGCGGTACAAGTCAAAGCTCCTGAATACAACTTGTTTGTTTGCCAAGTGTTTATTATTACCTTATTTATTTATTAAATAACAATGACCACACAATATTTAATATAAAAATATGGGTTTAAACTGCTCTATGATTTCCAATGATCTCAGCAAGATATAAGCAATATTTTCCCGACATTTCCCATGCCAGACTTGAGCTTCCTCTTTGCTTCCCTTGCATGTGCAATCCCAAGTATAACACCCCACATTCAGCAGAAAAATGAATCCAAAACACTATCAAAGCGTACAGTAGCCATTATGTCTCTATAAAGAATGACATGGTAGATTTTTCAAAATATATTGAAATAAAATAAAGACAAATAAAAGTACCCCACATCCTGTGGTACATTTATGACCCAAAACTGTAAGAACCACAGTGGCGGTGGCTGATTGTATGACCATCAACTCACTACTGGTTAGTTCCTCGCTATCGCACGTGCACAAATGAACTTGAATGATGGACAGAATGTGACATTACTGAGCATCTTACCTACGGCATGAGAATTCACCAGCTGCAGATATGATGATCCAGGCTATTGGTCAAATTACCAAACCGGTCCTAGCCATGATTCACCTCTACTCTCATTTTTACTTCTACAGAGATTCTCGTCATTCTGACCTCCCATGTTTAGATACACAACAGAACAAGAGGACAATAACATGGCGAGCTCAAAAATCTTAACAAAGGTTGTCATGGTGATGGAGCAGTTCAACAGCTGCAGCTACAACACTTCGGCCCTCGGCAAGGGTATCCAACTCCGGCTCCTCAATCTTCTTCTGAAGAAGTCTGTCAAGCTCCCCTCTCAGTTTCTGAAAAAACACAAGCAAGAACATTAAACTTTATTTGAACCAAAACCCATAGACCAATGTTTTTCATAACGTGTGTTTTCTACCATAAGCACTGTATTATTTACATATCTTCCAAAATTGCATGTATGATGATAATGCATGAGCATATATTTTTTTCATCCCTTGTAACGCTGAGCCATTATCGATGAAAACTAGCTCCGATAACTTATCGGAATCGAGATCTACTTAAACCTATTGACACACCGAAAAAACTTAAACCCAAGTTATCAAGTACAAAACCAAACTACTTATAACCACACTATCACACTTTGTGATGATTAGATGTGAGATTATATTTAGGGTGTTGTAACGTTCCAAACATAGTCATGACTTGTGCTTAAGCATTTCAGATGGTTATCAATGGGTTCAATAAGTCAAATCCAACCAGTTGTCATAGCTAGTTTTTGTTGATAAGAACTCAGGTCTAGGTTTGAGACATTACAAATGATATCAAATTAGATTCCTTCTAAGATAAGTGAGAGGCGTAGCCATCCCTACAAAGAGACAGGAGGAAAATGCGATTAAGAGTGCATAACCACTACTATTATTGGGAATAAGTAATGAGACATATTGCAATGAAGATATTTTATGAATACAAGCGAGGGAGCTTACAACACCCCAAAAGTCCCGCGTGTAATAACCACAAAGTGAGAATGAGTTATAAGAATGTGAAAATATTGCTTAACAACCTGAGTTCTAAAACGGGCTTTTATCACTTGTGCCCTTATTAGATGTTGCAATATCAGTTATACCCCTAAGGACATCTTACAATTTTATCACTTGTGCCCTTCTGATAGTTTGGCCGTCAATATGTTAAACTAAACCATGGTGTGGGTAAGAAGGGTAAAATTGGAAATCCCTCACGTTCTACACCGTTCCTGATCCTCCTTCCAATCCCTCCTCTGTCGTTCATGTTCCTCCTTCTGTCGCTTCTCCTCCGCCCTCGTCGCTCCTCTGCCGCCCCCTCTCCATCCACCCATTTAATCTACCTCTCACCCCCACAATTTCACGACAAAGGTTGTTGATCAGTGGCATGTCTTATGAAAGGTGGAGAAGATCGGTACTTGGCATTGACCTGAACGTGCAATTTCTACACACATCTTGATGATGCTCACGGATCTTCAACTGATCGAGGCGAAAGACGAGGATGTTGATCCAAGCATTGATCGCTTCAAGCGTTGATGATCTTGGAGAAACTAGGCATCAATAGAATTCGAGATCAAGCTCCAGGTTGTGGTGGTTGCTGCCGAAGATTAGGGCTCCTGTCAATTCTTTGCTCGTGACCAACACCAAAGAGGGATGCTCTGATCAGACTCATGTTGGAGACGATGAGACTCTCGTGGCGGATGCTTGAGTTAAAGACATTGAAGGACTCATGTCCTCTAGGTGGTTGACGCTCCAAGAAGATTGGTTGCAGGTGCTGGAGGTCGAGGGAGGGTCGAAGGAGGTGGCGGGCGGTATTAGAGGTTGAGGTGGGGACGAAGGAGTTGGGGGCCGTCATTAGAGGTCGGGGGAGGAGGCGGAGGAGGAGAAGGGCAGTGCTAGAGGTCGGGGGAGGGGGTAGTGCTGGAGGTTAGTGGGAGGGGTGATGGAGGCAAGGGCGATGCTGGAGGTTAAGGGAGGGATACATGATGAAGGAGGAGGTTGACGTCCCCTATGGAGGAGGGGGTGGAATATTATTCTACCCTAGTTGCCCTAGCTATTCAATCTCATGACCCTTGTATACCAACAGTTAACATCTGTTCGGGACACGGATGGACATCAACTAACTTGTGGGCATAAGTGGTAAAACTGCAATAAGTCAAGGGCACAATTGATATTCCAAATAAAGGAGGGACATAATTGATGCAACAACTAGGAATGGAATAAGTGATAAGATCCTTCACATTTTTTGGGTAGTTATCAATGCGTCTAGATGGATCTGGATCCAATAAGTTGTCTTGAATGGTTTGGTCTAGGCTTGGAACATTACTTTACTTCATGTATAAGATGATTTTTACTTGTCCACAAGCAGCAGCAACAACAACAACAAAGCCTTTTCCCACATTAAGTAGGGTCGGCTACATGGATTCTTTGCCTCCATTCAGATTTATCTAGGGTCAATCCCAGGCTTATATCAAAAAAAAAATTAAGATCCCTTCGTATAGTCTCTTTCCAGCACATCTTGGGCCATCCTCGCCCTCTCTTAGCTGGCTCAACACCCCAAAACTCACATCTCCTAACTGGTGCATCAGGTGATCTTCTTTGTAAATGACCAAATCATCTTAAGCGGTTTTCTCGCATCTTATCCTTGATCGGAGCAACACCAACTTTCTTTCTGATTGCATCATTCTGAATCTGATCTTTACGTGTGTGTGTGTCTGTCCACACATCCACCTTAGCATTTTCGTTTCTTCTACAACCATTCTCTGCACATGTCTATGGTTCATAAGCCAACATTCATATCCATAAAGCATAGCAGGTCTCACATATGCTTTGTAAAACTTTTCTTTGATTTTTTAAGGAATTTTCTTATCACAAAGAATAACAGAGGTTCCTCTCCACTTTAGTCCGCCTGCATTTATTCTATTAGTAACATCTCCATCAATTTTCCCATCATATTGCAAAATAGATCTCAGGTATCTAAAGAATCTTTCTTCCGAATGTTATTGACACCAATCTTTACCTCGATTCCTTCACCATTACTTCCATCAAAGATGCACTCCATATATTTAGTCTTAAACCTACTTAAACGAAATCTTTAAGTCTCCAATGCATGTTTCTAGAACTCAAGCTTCTCATTTAGTCCATCTTTAATCTCATCAATCAACACAATATCATCAGGAAAGAATATACACCAAGGTATCTCATCCTGAAGAGAGACAAACGAGATATCTATTCCATAGGACTAAGATCTCTTATATAGAGAGAAAACCCTAGAGAGTACAAGGGGAAAAATACATAAATATCCCTGAGGGGTTACGGAACTCGAAGGGTTAAGGGTTACAGAACCCGAAGGATAACAAATATAATTACAATAATAATTCTAACACTCCCCCTCAGGTTGGAGTATATCTGTCGCTCATGCCCAACTTGGATACTAAGTACATGAGGCGCTTCCTTGGAAGAGCCTTTGTGAGGATGTCTGCAATTTGATGTTCAATGGAGATGTGTAGAGTGATGATTCGTCCTCCTCGTACTGCATCACGAATAAAATGGCAATCAACTTCAATGTGTTTTATCCGCTCATGGAAAACTGGATTGTTGGCGATGTACGTGGCAGACTTGTTGTAGCAGTATAAGGGTACAGGAGTTGCGACTGACATGTCATGTTCTGTTAGGAAAGAAACAAGCCATGTGATCTCACATGTGGCCTGAGCCTTTGCCTTGTATTCTGTTTCCGCACTGGATCTGGAGACCACTATCTGCTTCTTGATTTGCCAAGTGACAAGGTTATCCCCAACAAACATGGTGTATCCTGTAGTGGATCGACGATCCTCAAGAAAGCTACATAGTCAGAATCTGTATAGGCGGAGATATTAATGTGTCCATTCACCCCATAAAAGAGTCCACGTCCAAGAGATTTCTTCAAATATCGAAGGATCAAAAGAACATCCAGCCAGTTATCGTAAAGAGGCTTCTCCATATGCTGACTGGCTTTGCTCACAACATATGATATATCTAGCCTAGTAACAGTGAGATAGAATAATTTTCCCACTAAGCTTTTGTATTGTGTTGCATCCTCAAAAGTAGGATCAGTAAATGTTGAATATTTTCTCACTTCTGCAGGGATGCCAAATGGCTTGCATCCAAGAACTCCTGCCTCAGTCAGACTATTGAGGAAATACTTTCTCTGTAAAAGATGGAGCCCCTTTGTAGTGTATATTACTTCGATGCTCAGAAAATAACGAAGTTGGCCGAGATCTTTCGTGACTAAGACCTTCTGGAGGAAGGTCTTGGTCTCCTGAATACCATTAACATCATCTCTTGTGATAACCATATCATCAACATAGACAGCAAGGTTTATCGTGCCAGTACACCGTCGTTTAACAAAGACAGAGTAGTCAGATGTTGTCCTCTGAAAACCAAGTGTTGATCTCCGTAGTGAGCCTGTCAAACCATGCTCTTGGGCTCTGCTTCAGGCCATAAATGGCCTTGTTTAGTCGACATACATGCTCCCCCTCGACAACATACCTCGACAATTGCATCATGTAGACCTCCTCAAGATCACCATAAAGAAAGGTGTTTGTCACATCAAGTTGATAAATGGGTCAAGCCTTGTTGGTAGCAACAAAGAGAATGGTATGTATCGACTCCATTCTGGCAACATGCGAGAAGGTCTTAAAATAATCTACTCCAAAAGTTTGTGTGAAACCTTTGGCAACAAGTCTGGCTTTCAACCTGTCAATAGAACCATCAGGCGACTGTTTGGTCAAGAAGACCCATCGACAAGCCACAGGGCGAACTCCCGGCGGGCAAGGCACAAGATCTCACGTGTCCCGGGAGGTAAGTGCAGCCATCTCCTCATCCATGGCTTGTCGCCGACCATGATCATGCATTGCACTGAAATGATCTCTTGGAACAGGAATAACATTCAGAGTATAAGCAAATATCTTGTCACAACTAGATAAACCATCAGTAGAAGTAAAATGTGACGTGGGGTGATACATATATCGTCTTTTTTGCTTGCGTAGAGCTATAGGAAGCTCCCAGGTGCATCCGAGACAACGATGGTGGGAGCACTCGAAGTGGTCACATCATCCTGCATGAAAGGGACAAGCAAAGGTACGTACACTGGTGTAGAAGATATAGATTTACGCTGGCGAGTATAGACGATTGACAGAGAAGGGAGGTCCAGATGAATCTCACTCACAATCTGTGTGAAATAACTTGTTTTCTCAAAGAATGTGACATCAGCAGAGATATAGTATTGGAGTCCAAGAGGTTCATAGCAGCGATAGCCTTTTTGAGTACGACAGTACCCAAGAAAGACGCATTTGATGGAATAAGAGGATAATTTGTCAACTGCATGGAAGTTATGAACAAAGGTTGTGGAAAGCGAAAGGAAAAGTTATATTCAACGTAACCCTAGAGTTCTGTTATATAGGAGAAAAGCTATAGGGTAAATTACATAGATAACCAAAAAGAAATATGAAATTACAGGATAACATATAAGGAGATAGAAATATCTCAACACTCGCCCTCAAGTTGGAGCATAAATATCTATCATGCTCAACTTGGAACAACGATGAAATAATCCCTTTGCAAGTGCTTTGGTGAACATATCAGCAACCTGATTGCCTGAAGTAACATGAGAAGTGGATATAAACCCTTTCTGAATCAAATCACGGGTGTAGTGGCAATCAACTTCAATGTGCTTTGTCCTTTCATGAAAGGCTGGATTATCTGCTATAAATAGAGCAACTTGGTTATCACAATGTAGATGCATAGGAAGAGGCACCTCCATAGTTAGGTCAGTCAGGACAGACCTGACCCACATCATTTCTATGCTCCCTTGGGCCATTGCCCTATATTCTGATTCTGTACTAGATCTGGCCACAACTGTCTGCTTCTTGCTCCTCCATGAAACTAATGAGCTGCCTGCAAACACAGTGAAGCATGAAGTTGACTTCTTGTCCTTGGGACACCCAACATAGTCTGCATCTACAAAACCTGATACTGTCAGGATCGTGTCTCTTCTGAATATAAGTCCTGCACCTAGAGATGACTTGAGATACCTCAAGATCATGTTGACTACATCCATATGAGACTGCCTAAGTTGATCCATGAATTGGCTAACTCTGCTTACTACAAACGATATATCAGGCCTGGTAATGGTGATATACAATAGTTTCCCTACCAGCTCTCTGTATTGTCTCTTATCCATCTCTGCAGAGTCATCATCATATAGCTGAGCATTGGGATCCATTGGAGTAGTAACCAGTTTACAACCTGTCATACCCGTCTCAGATAGGAGGTTAACGACGTACTTTACGTCATTACCATTCCCTACTGGTTTCTTGCAAATTCTAGTCCAAGAAAATACCTCAGCTTACCAAGATCCTTGGTCACGAACTGTTGTCCAAGAAAATCCTTGGTTGCCCGAATTCCTTCGTTTCCTATGACAACAATATCATCCACATAAATCAAAATAGCAACAATACTTCTCTGAGTTCTCTTAACAAAAAAAGAATGGCCTGCAGCAGATCTGGCAAAACCTTGTAGTTCAATCAACTCTGAGAGCTTCTGAAACCACGCCCTCGAACTCTGCTTAAGGCCATATATAGCCTTATGAAGTTTACACACCATACTAAACTCCCCTCAGCAGTAAACCGTAGTGGCTGCTACATGTAAACTTCTTCTTGGAGGTCGCCATACAAAAATGCATTCTTGACATCTAATTTGAAAAGAGACCAATCCTTCACCACCACAACAACAATAAGGATACGGAGTGTAGAGTGACGTGCGACGGGAGAAAACGTGTCTTGATAGTCCACCCCATAAGTTTGAGTGAATCCACTTGTATCTGTCCATCGATCCGTCTGCACGGTGTTTAATGGTAAACACCTATTTACTGCCAACAACAGAAGCACCTGGGGGAGCGGGTACAACACTCCACGTGCCTCGAGACTGTAAGGCGACCATCTCTTCTTCCATAGCAAGACACCAAGGACCACTTTGTAATGCCTCCTGATAGGATAACGGTATCTGAACAACAGATAAGGCAATAACAAACCTCAAAAAGTTGCCAGATAATCGCGCCAAAGAGACATGAGAAAAAAGAGGATGCATTGTACGCGCACGCCTCTTCCGTCGTAAAGCAATAGGGACATCCAAGTCCTCTGTATCCTTAGAAGGAGCATCATCAATAACATCCCGCACACTCAGATCACCAGTGCCATCAGAGGAACTCAAATGCTCAGGACATACCTTAGGCATGTTGGATGACGATGGAGGCACATGAGCATGAGACCGGCACAGGTAAACCTGTGGAAAGAAATTAGGTGTGGCAGGAGGTGGAGGCGGTGGTGGTGGTGGAGGTGGTCGTGGTGAAGTGAAAGAGAGACACGAGGTAGTGGCACATAAACCTCTTTCCCACGTTCTGACGAAATGAACTTGTCACCTGTAGGAGAAAAATACATGATGAATTAAAAAAAGGTGACATCAACACTAATATAGTACCTTTGTCGGGCAAGATCAAAACAACGATACCCCTTTTGGATCTTGGAATACCCAACAAAAACACACTTGATTGCTCTAGGAGAGAGCTTGTCAAGACCTGGAGACATCTGATGAACAAATGCAACACATCCAAAAACACAAGGTGTGAGAGAGAAAAAAGATCATTGTCGAGAAATGTAGTCGAGAATGGAATTTTTCTCCCCCAGAATCGATGAAGGCATATGATTCACCAAATAACATGCAGTAAGAACAACGTCTCCCCAGTAGGAATAAGGAGCACAACTCTGAATTAGAAGAGTCCTGGTGATATCCAAGAGATGGCGATGTTTTCTCTCAACCACTCCATTTTGTTGGGACGTATAACACATGACGTCTAATGCACAATACCATGAGAATTAAGAAACCGAGAAAGCTGCGTACTACATAATTCAAGTGCATTATCAGAACGTATATACTTGACATTTGCAGAAAAAACATTTCTTATTTCATTAATAATAGACTAAATGATAGGACTAGCATCAGATTTGTTTTTAAGTAGAAAGACCCATGATAATCTAGAGAACTCATCAACAGCAAGAAGATAAAAATGATGCCCCTGAAGACCAGGAAAACGACTTGGACCTCAAATATCCAAATGGATCAACTTAAAGAGACCATAACTACTTTGACCCTGGCGACTCTAAAAGGTGGACCTATGATATTTCCCAAGCTGGCAGGCCTCACACTGAAAGTAAAGCGAGGAGAAATATGAGGACGAACATGGCACGACTTTTGCAGAGAAAGATGACCAAAGCGAAGATGCCACATATATGGAGAGACAGATCCAGTGCGAAGAGAGGAGACAACAACATACGGAGATTGCACCAGTGTGTATAGGTCTCCTTGCTCACGGCCAGTACCAATCACCCTGCTCGATAGAATATCCTGAGACACAAGAGCAGAGGGGTCAAATATGACACGACAATGCAAATCCTTGACGATTTAGCTAATAGATAATAAATTTATAAAGAATTCAGGATAGAAAAGAACATTCTAAAGCCGCATTTCAGGGGTTAACTGCACCTCCCCCTGACCAATAATGGGGGAATGTGTCCCATCAGCTATCACCATAGATCTACCTGACTGAGTCGAGCTATAGGTATTGAATTGTCCTCTGTCACCACAAAGGTGATGCGATGCTCCTGAATAAGTCTACCCTGTAACAACTAGTAAAAGTATATGTCATACCTGATGTGGATGTAGTGGCCGAGGCTGCTACCTTCGAAGACCCTGACTGTGTGCTGGTTGACCCGCGAGACGACATAATTTCCCTAAGCCGTGCAACTAACTCATCAAACCTCTGGTTAGATGTGCTAGACCAACTGATGCCTGACTGGATCTGTTCTGCCACACGAGCTAAAGCGGGAAAACAATGCTTAGAATAGCATGTTTCCTCATAATGACCTGACCTATGATAATAGGTGCATGGCTGATGAGGGGGTCTATTGCACCCCTTCTACGACCACCTCGACCACGAAACTGTGTAGTACTTCCCCTGCCACCAGATGCTACCATGGCTGAAGAAGTCGGAGATGCAAAAGAACTACTAGAAGATATGGAGAGTCTGCTCAACCGGCGATATGCTTCCTCCATCGGAGGAATAGAGGCATCGGTAAGAATCCATGCTCTAGCTGCATAATACTCAGGATCCAGTGCTGCTAGAAAGACTCCTAACATCACAGAATCCATGTATGCCTTGAGTTAAGCTGGTGTAGCAGTCAAAGGAATGTAACCGTGTAAATTCCCAAACATACCCCTTAATGAAGTGTAAAGGATATGGAGAGGACGATCATTCTGCTTCGAAGTGAAGATATCATGCCGAAGTTGTAGAATCTGACTCATTCTTTGCCGTAGAATATGTAGCGGCGAGAATCTCCTGCATAGCCTTTGTCGTGGGCTGGATCAAAATGTCACTGGCTATCTCCATGGATATTGTTCTCGAAAGCCATATTCGTGCATACGCATCATTTGCCTCCCATGAGGCATTAACCCCAGTCTTGTCGACATGCTCCTCATGTGTGAGGATATGCTTCTTGCCATTACACTGCATTAGACTCATGAACTGCATGGACCACAGTTCATAATTGATTCCATCCATCTTCACAACGGGTGTTGGACCTTTGAAGGCACCTAGGGATGGAATATCTGCTTTGTTGTCCGACATGATGACAACAATCTCTCAAAACAGGGGTTATAAACTTGGACAGAGAATGTCTACACAGATATATAGGAAGATGGTTGTGGGTGTACACTCATACCGCAACCACTTCCATTCTTTGAAGACTCCCTTGGAAGGCTAGGATCTTTTAGAAGATCACGTCACACCTTATGAGATCTGATTAGAGCCTCCTGAGAATGTAGGGCACGCGAGGGTGCACTGGCACACGAGGGCACGTGAGGGCGTGCGTGCTAGGGCACGCGTAGGCGCACTGAGACACGATAGGGCGTGTGCAGTTGCACTGGAGCGCCGATGCGCGAAGGTGCACAGGCACACACAGACGCACAAAGGTGCACATGCATCCGTGCTAGAGCACTAAGGTGCGCAGGTCGCGTGCGCGTGGTGTTGCGCAGGTGCGCAGCAGCACAGCGACGCGATGGCGCAGTAGGACGGGCAGCGGCGTAGGCACGCAGGAGCAAGGCGTACAGCGGTGCGTGAGAGTTTTGGTGGGGGACATGAATTTAGGGCACAAGCCCCGGTCTAAGATCGTCGCTCTGATACCATGTGGAAAGGCGAAAGGAAAAGTTATACTCAATGTAACCCTAGAGCTCTCTTATATAGGAGAAGCTCTAGGGTAAATTACATAGATAACCAAAAGAAATATGAAATTAAATGATAACATATAAAGAGATAGAAATATCTCAACAAAGGTAATATAACCAAAAATTCGCAGAGGTATGGGAAAATAAGACTCAGTAGGGTAAAGTAAGGAAAATGGAGTTGCCCCTTTGAGAACAGATGAAGGAACACGATTGATAAGATAAGCTGCAGTAAGGATAGCATCTCCTCAATAATGTTTAGGAACACTCATTTGACTAAGAAGAGATCTGGTAACATTTAGCAAATTTCGGAGTTTCTCTCATCTATACCATTCTGTTGTGAACAGTTCCCTGGGATGCAAAGAAAGAGTTCAAGTCGTGTTGGGTTAACTCAAGAGCATTATCAGTACAAATGATCTTAACAATGCTAGAAAAGTAAGTTTTAACATATTGAAAGAAATTTCTGACAATTTGATTAATCTCTGAATGCTCCTTTATTAGATATACCCAAGAAGACCGACTATAATCAACGCAAACTATAAAATAGCGATGACCACTTAATGTGTGGATCGGACAAGGTCCCCAAACATCACAATGAACAAGATGAAAAGCAACAGTACTACGAGACTCAATACGAACATGAAACGAAGCTCGATGGTGTTTCCTGAATTCACATGCAACGCACTGAAAGGGCTTTAGAGCAGAGAGTTCAAGAAACATCATGGAGATGGCCTTGGCAGAGGGATGCCCAAGGCGCAGATGCCATAGGAGCGGATCTTCGGAGATGGAATGCAACATCAACAAAATTGGAGTCCGAGGGTATAACAAGATAATATAGGTCGTTCTTCTCATAACCCTGATCAAAAATCCGCTTCGTCCGAATGTCCTGAAAATAACAACAAGACTCATCAAATATCACACGACAATGAAGCTCAACACAAAGCTTGTGAACTGACAACAAGCTAAGTGAAAATCAAGAGCACGGTGAACCCCTGAAAGTTGGAGCTTGGAAGAGAATTCTATATTTCCGACAGTAGTAATTTGTGATTGAGTCCCATTAGCAACTTGAACTGACTTCACAGAGGTAGATGGTATGGAAGAGGTGAGCATACTACCTTCTCCAGTAAGATGAGTAGAGGCACCCGAATCAGTAATCCAAGCTGGAGTAGGAGTGATAGCAGAGTTGACTATTGTACCTGAATGAGTAGCCAGGGCAGCAGTTGTAGTGTTACTAGTGGTGGTAGGCCCTTGGAGTCTGAAGGATCTGCATTAGGCGGGAGTAATCTGCATCATTAAGATGAACAGTCTTGCCACTGGAGGTAGGCGATGCCTCTTCCACATCATAGGCATCCTCATAAGCATTATTGACGTGATAAGAAGGTACGCCAAACTTCTGCCAACATCATTCAGTCGGGTGGTTCCGCCTACCATAGTGAGTGCATGGTGCAGTTGAGTTACGCTCACGACCACGACCAAAGTCACGACCTCGTCCAGATTCTCGTCTACGACCATGACTTGGATCACGACCGTGTCCTCTTCGTAAGCCGTATCTGCCTCCTCGCCCAGATGAGGCAATGTGTGCAAAGTTTTCTGTTGAAGGTAAGATGAGATGCCGAGCAACAGATGTCTCGAGCTCATCAAGTCGGCCAAAGATGGCCTTCATTGTTGGTAGTATGTCTAATATAAGAAATTGCTCCTTCGCTGCATGGTATCTAGAATGCAGGTCATCAAGGAAGCGGTATACCTGCCAGTCAAAACACTCTTGTATCTGTTTGGTGCAACATGAGGGTTGGAATATTGCAAGCTCCTCACACATGCCAGATAGATACATGTAGTATTCAATGAGGGTGGAATCACCCTGAGATGCCGACCAGATTCGCTTTTAAATGTCTGCAAGGCATGATTTTGTCTTCTTCTGGGAGTATGTTTGCTCGAAATCCTCCCACATTTCATTGGCCGTATTTTTGTAAAGAAGATTTGAGGCAATGTGAGAATCAACACTGTTGGTCATCCAGTTGATAACCAAATAGTAGTCAGTCTACCAGTTGTCGTACTCTTTGTCCTTTTCATCTAAAGGATCTTAGTCAAAATGTAGAGTTTCCTCTGACCACCAATGGACACCATGAAAGATCGAGACCAGAGTACGTAATTTTCTGTGCCCGAATCTTTGCACCTCAACCACACAATCCTTTAAATCCTTATGAACAATCACTCCAACATCGTTTCTGCCCTTATTTTTACATGATTACCAAAGTTTAAAGCATGTCTTCTCGATCTCCCTTACTTTCTCTCCAACCTATTTAGTCTCCTGAAGACATGGTATATAAATCTTCCTTCTTTCCACCGTATCCACTATCTCCATCAATTTTCCAGTTAAAATGCCAATATTCCAACTACCAATCCGTAACTTCCTTTGCAACATCTTTTGGACTAGCTTCTTTACTCACATGCGTCCATCATGCGAGAACCCTTGCAACAAATTTTGGACTGCATCCGAGCGGTGATGTAGCAGAACTAGCTTATTTATTCGTATGTGTTCCTCATGCAAGAACCCTTGCAAAATTTGAACTACATCCAAGCTGCGATGCAACGAACCTTGTCAATTTTTCATTTGCAACGCGTCGTAAGTAGGGAATACCCCAACAAAGTCTAAATGTTTTCTTAAATCCATGTTGAAAAGATCCGACTGCCATGAGGCAACTTCCTAAATAGTATTTTTTAAAAAATACTATTTAGTAAGTTGTCTCTGACCGTTTAAATTGGTTGTCGGCTACCTAACGTAACCTTCCTCATTTACTCGAGCTTGGGACTGACCATGGCTGAGTTAAAATACCAATAAAATATTATCAATCCCTGACTATTTTTCTTACTTCTCTACAAGTGTAAGAAAAAATACCAATAAAATATTATCAATCATCGAACTAAGCAGTAAAAAAGTAACCAAGAGATATAACGATGAAATGAGAAATTATCTACATCGACCTACATGATATTAGTTAACCAATTGACACAAGAGAAGCCCATGAAACTCCATTATTTTTAGGTGCCTCAATAACAACAAAGCATTTTCCCACATTAAGTAGGGTCGGTTACATGGATTCTTTGACTCCATTCAAATCTATCTTCGGTCATTTTTGGATTTAGATCCAAAAAACCAAGATCCCTTCGGATAATCCAAGTCCAACACTTCTTGGGACTTTCTCTCCTTCAATTAGCCATCTCAACATCCCAAAACTCGCATCTTCTAATTGGTGCATCGGCCGACCTCATTTGCAAATGGCCAAATCATCTTAAAAGGTTTTCTCTCCTCTTATCGTCTATCGGAGCTCCACCAACTTTCCTTCTAATCACATCATTCTGAATCCGATGTTAAGTGTATGACAACACATCCACCTTAGCATTTTCATTTCTGCTACTGCCATTCTCTGTACATGTCTATAGTTCACATGCCAATATTCAGATCCATAGAGCATAACAGATCTCAAGGTTGCTTTGTAAAACTTTCTTTCGATTTTCAAATGAATTTTCTTATCCAAAAAGTTGCCTCCTATCCTTACGTGCTATGTTCCTAGTATCAAACTCAATAAGCTTGTAGGCATCCATGCATGCATACAACCAACAAAATGGGACAAAATACACGTCCCAACCAAAGTCGACAGATTATAGTAGCAATTGCTGGAATGAAGTACGCCGCCAATGTCTGGCTAGAGACAACATGAGAGAGATGGGTTTTATTAGGTGAGGACTCCCCTTGGCGAGGCTATGTCCAGTAATTCGTTCCCCTCCTATGGAGATTAATATACAAGTGTGAAGCCCCTCGCTGAGTCCGCCCTCACCCTTCCACGCCTGAGATATGTGGTTTTGCGTGAAACCCAACCCTTGCGCAACTGCTGGCTCACACGACTGTTGGCGATGGTTTTGACCACTTGGTCATGCTGCAAGAATCATTCCAACATTTGCAACATGTGAAAAAGACAGTCTGAGGCGATTCCCAACAGATAAACTTCTGCGGATGTTTTAGTTGTCATCTATAACAAGGTTTATAGTATTCATGACTTCTGAATAATGCATGGAGTTGCATCATGTACCCAAGAGGTTCCAAACCCTGGTTGAGAACACATGCATGATTGATGTAAATTATAATGCAACCATGAGTACAAAGACAAATTAAAACATAATAAAAAAATCTGCAAGCTCAAAATTTTTATTCAACATAATGAATTCAAAGGAAAGCAATATCACACCTGAATCAACTGCAAGATACTCATTGATGCAGAGAAGTGGAGGTACCCATCTAACATCTCAATGCCCTTTCCAGTTTTGCTTGGCACGAGACTGCCCCCAAACAGTAATAAAGCATAATCCGAAATATTTGTTGAATCTCTAATATAAATGCTCGAAGTTTTCACCATTTCACTGTACACCAAGTATGGTAAAGGAAACAAATGGACACCAGCATTGACAGAAGAGGGATGGATATCGACTTTTCCAACATCCTTGCTGTAGAGTGCTGTTCTCTTCCCTCTTCGTTTGCACTGGACTACATTTGGGAAAAGCCCAGCACAGAGAACTGCTGATACCATTTCCATATCATCTCCATAATGATTATATGCCTGTGATAAGATGGGGGGTGGGAGGCAATACCATAAGCAAGGCAGTCAACAACTAGTGCCCAATTACTGTTCATTTTCAATAGTTGCCACAACTCAAATATCTCAAGTAACTCGGGTCTAAATAATGCATGGTAAATTATAGGACCACACAGCAGAATGCAAAATGAAACTGGTTTTTATAATTGAAATAAAAATCTGACATCTTTTCACATATTAGCTTAAGTTCGTCATATTATTATTTAAGAAATTTAATACTTGTACCTTTGCAAAAAAATGCAAATCACAATTATACCCATATATGTAGATTATACACCCATTGAGCCCCATTATGGTTGGTGTAAACTCAGAAGCTCAATAGGGGCCATGGTGTAAATATAAGGGTCACAATGTACATATGGAAAAATATAGCGGTACAAGTGTAAATGTAAAATCCTTTAAAAAAATCTTAATCTTCATTTTTAAATTAAGTTTTTTCAAAGATATCCTAGGGTGATGAACTCTCAAATGAAAAATAGCATGAATCTAAGCATGGTATTACCTCTCCATGCGAGATCATGCCATGTGATCAAGTCAATTCTAGTTACCCTGCCATATCTCTCCAAATATATAACTTAAAATAATGGACATGTAAGCACAAATTATTAAAACATGGTATATAAAAGAATGTGAATACTTGAACTATATTCCAAGGAATACTCGTATTTGCATAAATTGTTCAGTCAGGTTCTTGTAAACTACTCAGAAATTACTAATCAGAATTCATATTTTGAACAATAAAAGAGGTTATGATCCCTAAAAAAAAACTTCTTTCAGATCCAAAATTAATAAGTCCATCAAATGTCAATGACATATATGGTATTTAGAATGCTCGACAATAGCCATACATCATTTAAGGCATTTTTAGCCAATAAAAATAGCCCAATATGAATAATCCCATGCAAACAACATGCCAGGTGCAAAGCTGTCAAGATAGTAAGCTACAAAAAGACAAGAATCTCCTAAGTCCCTCGAGGCTAACAACAAGAAAAAGGTGATAATCCGATTAAAACGAAGCAATAAACTTATCTCCTTTTATAGATAAGTATATCATCTCTTTCATGTAAGAAATATGTGCTTGACAAACTAATACCCTACTTTTACAGAACACAAGCAATCAACATTGCCACTGATTTAAAACGATGAAAAAAATTCAGTGTATGTGGTATACAAGTACATATAACTTATATATAATCAGGTGAAAATCACATTAAAGCTATATACAATGATTTAATAACAGTAATATAAATCTAATATGCAATTGTATGAAAAAAGAAGAGTAAATTACATAGAAGTCCCAAACTTTACACAAATTTAATGTAGTCCCCAAACTTAAATAGTAATGGTTGAAATAAAAACGGAAGCAAAATCGATTAACAATGGAACGCTTAAGATTTAACGTGGAAGCAAAATCGATAAACAATGGAACGCTTAAGATTTAACGTGTAACCCTGCTCCGTGACGGAGCGGAATGAAACCATGGGAGAATGCCTCAAAGGGTCGGATCGTCTATTGCAATCTCTCAATGAGTACAAGAGGTGTGGGACTTCTTATACAATCCCACAGACAAACCAAACTCCTGCTGATAAAAGATGCAGGACTAAAACATGAGTGGGAATAATTAGATCTTGGAGAGATCCAATTACCCATCTATTACATACTTCAACACTCCCCATCAAGCTTGAGCCGAGCAAGTTGCAGCTTGCAACAAAAAGAAAATATGTACAACTCATCTTCACTCATACATCTGAGAGAGACGAGGATAGAGACACCCCACTCGAACGAGGATAGAAATATCCCATTTGAAAAACTGTTGCCGGTAGAAAACGTCGCTCGAAGACATGTTTGCGACTTTTAGGTCAACAGACAAGACCCTCAGTTGTGCATGTAGTAGTTGTGTCGTGCTTGTACTAGTCGCTGCGACACCAGGTCGTACCTGGAGTAGAGTTGTTGTAGAAGAAAATTCAGCGAGAAGTAATGCTCGAGGATAGAGACACCACGATAGTCGATGTTTGGTGAAGATAAGTAATAATAGTATTAGTGCGGAGTGTCGGTCTGTCAATCGTGGACGGACGGAAAATCTGTAGATGCATCTCAAAAAAAAAGAATGCATACCCTATCTAAATCCCCCTTTCTCCCATACTTGATAGAATAAGAGTATGCATCATCAAGTTGGGAGAAATCAAAACAAAACATCCATTTTTTGTGCTCTTCTTTTTGCACAAATCATTCTCTTTTTCTGTAGTCATTTCCTTCTTTCCGGCTATCCTTTTTTCATACATCTTCTTTTTGTACAATAGACTTTTTTTCAAAAAAATAAAAAACGCACTCTCCTTTTTTTCTCAAGTCATTCACTTTTTTAAAAAAATCAGAACTCTCTGTCTTTTTTTAGTTTACTCACGACCCACTTGGGTGTATAACAACAACAATTCTTTTTTTAAAAAAAAATCTGTTCTTCTCTTTTTTCTCTTTTTTTTCCTTCCGTACAACAGTGGCAGCCCAGTAGCCCACCTATGTGACGACTACGCTCTCCACCGCTCTTAATTTGATGGAATTCTCATCGTGGATGTAGCCGGTGATATAGAGCGAGTAATCAAAGCCACACGAAAAATAATTATTCAATTAATTATCAATATGACAATTTGTTTCTTTTACTTGAGCAAGTCCCAAGGTCGAACTTAGTGAGGTAACATGAGGGTTTAGAATCAATTTTCAAACAACTTATGGTTTAGGTTTTCAAGAGATTTTTTTATGATATTCGGATTTGCATAAGACAACTTAATGGTCTAGTGGTAGTACAGTGTGTCTACCACACAAAAGACCAGGGTTCAAATCCCACTCTTGCAGGGGTTGCAATAAGTAGTCGACGGCCAACGTAAAAAATAGTTAAATCTTTCAACATCCCTACTTATAGTGGGAGAAGGCTTAATACATTTTTTTCGGATTTGCAAATTTTGTCTGAATTTTTAAAAATAAACAGGCGTTCTATTTTTCCTTTCCACATGGTATTGGAGCGACGGTCCTAGACCGGAAACTGTAACCCAAAACCCTAGAGCTTCGGGTGCCGCCACACATCAACGCAAGTCGCTTAAGGCGCCGCCGTAAGTCACCGCAAGTTGCTGCACGTCGCCCCTGTGCTCACGCCTGCACGCTCTTCCACACCTGCACGCACACCTATGCGCCTGCATACGTCACCTGTGCGCCTGCACGCACACCTACACATGCATGTGCCTCTGCGCGCACGCCAGTGCGTGCCCCTGTGCGCCTGGGCGTTCCAGTGCATTGAACGTTGTGTGTTTTCTGCACGCACGTTAGCGTGCTCACACACATCTACTGCTCGGTTGATCCTCTAGGGTGTGACGTGATCACCTAATAACACCCTAGCCTCTAGTCTTTCGAAGGAACCTTCAGAGAATGGAAGTGGTTGTGGTATGAGTCTACACCCACAACCATCTTCCTATATGTCTGTGTAGATGATCTTTGTTCAAGTCTACAACCCCAGTTTTGAGAGATTGTTGTCATCATGTCAGGCAACAAAGCAAATATTCCATCTCTAGGTGCCTTCAAAGGTCCAACACCTATTGTGAAGATGGATGGAACAAATTATGAATTGTAGGCTATGCAGTTCATGAGTTTAATGCAATGGCAAGAAGCATATTCTCACCCAGGTGGAGCCTGCAGACAAAACTGGGATAAACCCCTCATGCGAGGCAGATGACGCATATGCACGAGTATGGCAGTCTGGAACAGTATCCATGGAGATAGCCAATGACATCTTGAGTCAGCCCACATCAAAGGTTATGTGGGACATTCTCGCTGCTACATAATCTCAGGCGAAGAATGAATCAAAGATTCTGCAACTTCAACATGATATATTCACTAATAAGCAGAATGGTTGCCCTCTCCATACCCTCTACACTTCTCTAAGGGTTATGTTTGAGAAGCTGCATGGTTACATTCCATTGACTGCTACACCTGAGCAACTCAAGGCATATAGGGATTCTCTGATGTCTGGAGTCTTTCTAGCAGCACTGGATCCAGAGTATGATGCCGCAAGAGCGCAGATCCTCACCGATGCTACTATTCCTCCAATGGAGGAGGCATATCGTCGACTGAGCAGACTCTCCATATCTTCTAGTGGTTCGTCTGGATCACAAACTTCTTCAGCCATGGTAGCATCTCGTGGTAGGGGGAGCTCGATGCAGTTCCGCGGTAGAGGAGGCCGTGGAAGAGGAGGGAGCAGTAGACCTCCTCGTCAGCCTTGCAGTTATTGTCACATGCCAGGTCATTCAGAGGAAACATGCTATTCTAAGCATGGGTTCCATGTTTTAACGTATGACAGAACATATCCAGCTGAGATGCAGTTCTCATGTCGCATCTGATAAGAGATTTGACGAGTTGGTTGCACGACTCAGGGAGATTATGCCTTCCCAAGGGTCAACTAGTTCCCAGCAATGCCTTAAATTTCAAAGAAATTCCACCGAATTTCTCCGAAATTTCCATTTCTTTAGGTCACCGAAATCGAAATGCTTCCTTATTTTTTCTAGGATTTTAATAAAATGTCAACGAAATCTCGTCGAAATTGCATGTCATTTATGTGAAACAATAAAAATTAGTGAATTTACCTTTCACTTTCATTGAAATTTGCATATATTAATGAATTTTGAACTATTTATTTGTTGATGTCTTGAGTTGTTAGAGTGCTTTTCATTATTTGAAGAAGTTTCTTTAGTTAGTTTCTAAGTTTTTGATCTAAATCCTAACCAAATTAATTAGACACTAGATTTAAGAGTTAAATTCAAGTTTTATCTGAAGTGTTTTATTTTTTTTATTCTTTCTTTATTTTAATATATATGATTTGATTAGTAGTTATTATGTGTCACCTCATTCTTATTGATGAGGTGGTTATCATCGCTTTTGCTTCCAGTTTAACATACAATTCTTACTCTAGGCAACACGTTGCTCTAAATAACATGTGATGATTGTGACGATAATATTAATTTAAAAAGAATATTTACAATTCTATACAAATAAGTGTGCACTTCTGTTTTATTTATTGACTTCATAACATTAAAAACCTTAGTTTTTGAAAAAAAAAGCCAAGAGTCATTTCCAAGATTTTCGACGATTTCACCAAAATTCTTCTAAATTTCTATTTCCGGATATGGTGAAATAAAACCGAAATCCAAAATTTAAGGCTTTGATTTCTTGCGGCTTTTGTCTACTAGGAGTACGCGTAGTTATACAGGTGCTAGTTTGTGTTTTGTATAACATATATTTTAAGATGACAAACTATATTATACTTCTATTAGATATACATGTTAAACAGATTTGTGTATATGTGTGTGTTTTATTTTATTTCTAAAATTTAATATTTTTCTAAATTGAAAGTATTTGGTTAGATATTTGTTTTAAATTATCATTTTGATTTTCAATTTCCTGCAAAATATCATTTTGCTCGTGCTTTTTGTTGGCCTATGTTATCCTATGTTATTATTGCACAAGTCACCATTCTCTTCATATTCAAGAGGTGAAACTAATGGCATCTAATTTTGGTTCCAAATCTGGTTATGATTCTTAGCAGTAGACTACTTTTTTGACTATTGGAGTGATTTGATGGAAGTTTAATGTAACATGTTAATATCATGCTAATATCTTACTAGTAGCAAAAACTATATATTTTATATCATTTATTGAGTTAAAGAATATTAGAAATCTTAATTTTAGAAAAACGAGTTTTCAAGCAATTTCCTCAATTTCGGGACATTTCACCGAAATTCCATCTAATTTCTCTTTCTTCCTTGACCGAAACGAAACCGAAATCCGACATTTAAGGCTTTGGTTCCCAGTCAGGATCGTCAGAGGTAGCAGCTTCAGCCACTACATCCACCTCAGATACAACATATGCTTACAGTTGCTGTTAAAGGGCAGATTTGTCAGAATGGATAATTGATTTAGGAGCATCTCATCATCTCTGTGGTGATAGAGGTCAATTTAGTACTTATAGCCCGACTCACTCTGGCAAATCCGTAGTGATTGCTGATGGGACACACTTTCCCATCATTGGTCAGGGGGAGATGCAGTTAACCCCTGAAATGCATCTTCAGATGTACTTTATGTGCCTGAATTCTCCATGAATTTATTATCTATCAGTCAAATCACCAAAGATTTGCATTGTCGTGCCATTTTTGACCCCTATGCTCTTGTGTTTCAGGATATTCTGACGGGCAGGGTGATTGGTACTGGCTGTGAGCAACTACAGACTGGTGCAATCTCCATATGCTGCTGTCTCTTCTCTTCACACTGGGTTTGTCTCTCCATATACATGGCACCTCCATTTTGGTCATCTTCCTCTACAGAAACTACGTCATGTTCTTCCTCAGATCTCCCCTCATTCTACTTTCCAGTGTGAAGCGTGCCAACTTAGGAAGCATCATAGGTCAACATTCCAGAGTCGTCAGGGTCAAAGAAGTCATGGTCTTTTTGAGTTGATCCACTTAGACATTTGGGGTCCCAGTCGTGTTCCTGATCTTCAGGGACATCGTTTCTATCTTATTGCCAAGGTTCAGAAAGTCGGTATGCGGTATTCGTTCGGTCAGGCGGTCTGGAGCGAGTAAGCGGGTAGGCGGAAGTACATGCGGATTATGCGGTTTCTATTATTTTAATTAAAATTAATTAAAAATATAATAATATAAAATCTGTGCAGTATTATATCCAAATTTTATTTTTTGGTAACAAGAATATAACATATAAACTATACCATATATTAGCTACATTTGTATGTTATTGTACATCATATGACAAATAAAAGACACATGCTAATGTACAACATATAACAAATAAAAAGGGCATGTGTTACAATATAACTTATGTTAATGTACAACATATGACAAATAAAAAGACATGCTACAGTACAACATATAACAAATAAAAAGGCATATGTTATTGTACAATTGTTACTGTACAACATATGACACATAAAAAGACACAAGTTACAGTACAACATATGACAACTAAAAAATATATATGTTATTATACAACATATGTTATAGTATTGATGTACAACATATAGCAAATAAAAAAACGTGTTATTGTACAACATATAACCATTCTTTTTAATAAAAAGACCAACCTATGTTACTGTACAACATATAACTACGTACTATGCAATATGCATATGATCGACCTAATTTTATGCCCAAAGTATTAAAACATTCTTACTGTACAACATATGACCAATAAATAAGACAAACCTAAAAGAGAAATGGGTGGCGATGAGTCTACAGGAGACAAGGAAGCTTCTGGAGCTGTGAGAATCATGGACGAGTTGTTGGAGCCAAGATGCGAAAGTTGTAGTGGCGGAAGAGCAACTACAAGAGAAAGTTGATGGAGCCAAGGTGATTTGGACGAAATTTTGGTGATCGCAACAGGTAAAAAATGGTTCAGGGAGGTCTCTCGACGCAAGCGAAGAGTTTTGGAAGGGTTTTTTTTCGGCTCATTTGGAAGATACCCGATTAAACCCTATCAGGTCATCTCAAAGCAGAGAAAAAAAGTCCAGGGAGCAATGCCGCATCCGTGGTGGAGAAGCAAAGAGTCATCTCTATTACATATGCGGCCGCATATGCGGATTACTCGGCCGCATATACTCCATGGCCCGCATATTGACCGAGTATAGTATACTCGGTGCGGTAGGGGGGCCGCCTACGCATATGCGGCCGCATATGCGGCCGCCTAGGCCGACTTTCTGAACACTGCTTATTGCGGTTGATGAGTATTCTAGATTGTCATGGGTCTTTTTGCTTAAGAACAAGTCTGATGCAAGTCCTATTATTCAGTCTTTTATTAATGAAATAAGGAATGTCTTTTCTGCAAATGTGAAGTATATACGTTCTGATAATGCACTTGAATTTTGTAGTACCCAACTATCTCATTTTCCTTAGATCATATGGTATTATGCATCAGACATCATGTACTTATACATCCCAACAGATGGAGTGGCGGAGAGGAAACATCGCCATCTCGTGGATACTACTAGAACTCTTTTAATTCAAAGTTGTGCTCCTCACTGGTACTAGGGAGATGCTATTCACACCACATGTTATTTGATGAATTGTATGCCTTTATCGACTCTGGGAGAAAAGATTCCATTATCAATTGCGTTTCCAGATAAAGATATTTTTTTCTCTTACACCTCGTGTATTTGGTTGTGTTGCTTTTGTCCAACAGATGTCTCCAGGTCTTGACAAGCTCTATCCTAGAGTAGTCAAGTGCGTGTCTGTTGGGTATTCCAAGACCCAAAAGGGGTATCGTTGTTTTGACCCTACTCAGAGACGGTATTATGTGAGTGCTGATGTCACCTTCTTTGAATCTATCATGTATTTCTCTCCTCCAGGTGACAAGCTCAGCTCTTCAGAAAATGGAGAAGAGGTATTTTTGCCACCAGCTCCTATCTCTGTTGATTCACCACCACCTCCACCACCATCTCCACCACCATCTCTACCTCCTGCCAAATCGTCTTTCCTTCTTCAGGTTTATCAGCGCTGGCCTCATGCTCGTGAGCCTTTACCATCATCCAACACGCCCAAGGTATGTCCTGAGTATTTGAGTTCTATTAATGGCACTGGTGATTTGAGTTTATACGATGCTTTGGATGACACTCTATCTGAAGAGACAACAGATATGGATGTGCATATTGCTCTACGCAAGAAGAGACGTGCGTGTACGACGCATCCTCTTTCCTCTTACGTCTCTCTCGCACGATTATCTGGGGGCATTCAGAAATTTGTGGTGACCTTATCAGCGATACATATACCTTGCTCTTATCAGGAAGCATTGCAGAGTGGACCTTGGTGCCTTGCTATGGAAGAGGAGATGGCGGCTTTACGATCTCGTGGAACCTGGAGTGTCATCCTTGATCCTCCAGGTTCTTCGACTGTTGGCAGTAAATGGGTATTTACTATTAAACACCGAGCAAATGGTTCTGTGGACAGGTACAAGGCCCGATTGGTTGCTTGTGGGTTCACTCAGACTTATGGGGTGGATTATCATGACACTTTCTCTCCAGTTGCGCGTCATTCTACACTACACATCCTTGTTGTTGCTATGGTAAAGGACTGGCCCCTTTTCCAATTAGATGTCAAGAATTCCTTTTTATAAGGTGATCTGCACGAAAAGGTGTATATGCAGCAACCACCAGGGTTTGCTGCTGAGGGGGAGTCTAACATGGTGTGTAGACTTCATAAGGTCATATATGGCCTTATGCAGAGTCCGAGGGCTTGGTTTCAGAAGCTTTCAGAGCTAATTGAACTACAAGGCTTTGTCAAATCTACTACATATCACTCTCTTTTTGTTAGAAGGACCTAGAAGGGTATGGTTGTTGTTCTAGTGTATGTTGATGATATTGTTGTTACAGGCAACAATAATGAAGGTATTCAGGCAATCAAGGACTTTCTTGGACAACAGTTCGTGATTAAGGATCTTGGTATGCTGAGGTATTTTCTTGATCTAGAATTTGCAAGAAACCAACAGGGAATGGTGATGACGCAAAGGAAATATGTCATTGATCTTTTATTCGAGACGGGTATGACAGGATGCAGATCCGCTACTACTCCAATGGATCCTAATGTACGATTGTATGATGATGACTCTGCAGAGGTAGATAAGAGACAATAGATAGAGTTGGTAGAGAAGTTATTGTATGCCACTATCACCATGCATGATATTTCATTTGTTGTCAGCAGAGTTGGCCAATTTATGGAGCAACCAAGGCAATCACACATGGATGCAGTTCACATGATCTTGAGGTATCTCAAGTCTTCTCCAGGAACATGACTTTTATTTAGGAGAGACACAACTCTGACAGTTTCAGGGTATGTAGATGCAGACTATGTTGGATGTCACAAGTATAGGAAGTCAACCTCAGGTTTCACTGTATTTGTAGGCAGCTCTTTGGTTTCTTGGAAGAGTAAGAAACAAAAGGTTGTGGCTAGATCGAGTGCAGAATCAGAGTGTAAGGCAATGGCCCAAGGGAGTATAGAAATGATGTGGGTCAAGTCGGTTAACTGACCTAACTATGGAGGTGCCACTTCCTATGCATCTACAATGCAACAATCAGACAACCTTACTTATAGCAAACAATCATGCCTTTCATGAAAGAAAGAAGCATATTGAGGTTGATTGCCATTACACCCATGACTTGATTCAAAAGGGATACATATACACTTCTCATGTTGCCTCAGGAAATCAAATTGTTGACATGTTCACCAAAGCCGTTGTAAAGGGACCTTTTCATCATTATTGTTCCAAGCTGGGCATGATAGATATCTATGCTCTAGCTTGAGGGTGAGTGTTGAGATATTTATATCTCTTGAGGTGTTATTTGTAATTGTCTTTTCTTTTCGGCTATCATTGTAATTTGTCCCTAAGACTTTTCTCCTATATAAGAGAGCTCTAGGGCAAAGATGAATGCAGACGTTCTATTTTCCCTTTCCACAAGAGGAATAGTAGAGTCTTCCAGAATTTGGGAACGAACCGGCTCATACTTAGGATCTAGGGCTGCCAGGAACACACCAACCATGGTGGCATTCCTATACATCTTATGCTGCTCAGGAGTAGATGTGAGAGGCATGAAGTTGTAGAGCTTCTCGAAAATCCCACACAAGGATGTGTATAACGAGTGAAGAGGGCGTCCATTCTACTTGATAGTAAAGATATCATGCTGCAGTTGCAAAATTTTTGTCTCATTCTTTTCCTGTGAGTAAGTGGCATCGAGAATATCCCGCATTGCCTTGGTTGTAGGCTGATGGATTGGCGATTTCTATTACCAATGTGCTTGAGAGCCAAACCTTGGCATACACAACATCTGCCTCCCATGAGGCGTTAACCCCAGCCTTCTCAGCCAGCTCTTCCTCGGTAAGAATATGTTTCTTACTCGTAGACTTCATCATGCTCATGAACTGCATAGCCCACACTTCATAGTTGGACCCATCCATCTTTACTATAGGCACATGACCTCTGAAGACGTCTGTGGAGGGAATATCAATCTTGCTTTCTGAAATTATAGCTGTAGAAGACTAGGGTTGAAAACTTAGACGAGGGTTTGTCTTCACGAACATAGAAGATTAAATTGCATGTGTAGACTCATGCAATCAATCTCATCTAGAAAAAATTATTCGCTGAAGGTGCTTCCAGTGGAAGGCGGTCGATCAACAACACTCAATCTCGGGCTACAGAGGAAGGACGATAGATCCGACCAGCAGAACTGCCGTGAGAGGCATGGGTGGCGGTGGAGCCCCGCTAGGATCTCCACGAGGGGCTGACAAGACCGTCGAGAGGGACCTGATTGGCAATGGAGTCCCGTTAAGGCCTCCACATGTGCTTGGGACCTGCAGGAGGAAGGGCCCACAGGGACTGGTGGGTGCCCGCTTGGGCCTGGGTGATGGTGGTGCCCCGCGCGGGCCGAGCGGTGACTGCGGAGTCCCGCGAGGCAAGGAGGAACCCCGGGGCGAGGAGGGCAGCAATGGTGGAGTCCTACGAGCCTTAGGAAGCAGAAGCCCTAGGTGCATGTGGGAGAGAGAGAGGCTTCGGGGTGGGATTAGGGTTTCGATACAGGGGCTCCGATCTAGGACCGTCGCTCTAATACCATGTTGGGAAAATAGAAAGATATGTTTATTACCTAGGTCCTAAGCTTTCTTATATAAGGAGAGACCTATGGGCAAATTACATAAAGTGGACAAAAGAGCTGAGCATATATAAATGATACATAAATGTAAAATATATCTCTACAAGTTTCAATGTAATACTTCCATTATCTCATCCGTTAAATGAGTCATTATCATATTTTTTTGTGTACAAGGCCGCCCTTACCCAATTCCAATCCTCAAATCCTTCCCCCTTTTGTAGCTCCACCATGTCTCGTGTGTAACTCCTCTTGTGAGCACTCAAGTTGTCGTCATCTTCTCCCTAAATGCACATATGCCCCCTGCTAAGATATGAACGCTACCAACACCCTCTAACTGTGTGTTCCATCTCCCATGGTAAATAGCCACCACAGAGAATTGCCCTTTCCACGATGATGAGAGTGGAGGGAGCTCTGAGTTCACGTTGAGGGAGCTCACATGTCATAACAACGAGAAGGGGTGGTTATAGTTTAAAAGATGAAGTCGACGACAGAATGGAAAAACTGATCTTCGCCCTAAAGCCCAGATTCCAAATGCCCAATGTACCCAAAGGAACCTTGCTGTTGATCATCTCATTCATCTTCCTATTCACATTGTCCATGAGATTTGTTCCCACATTGCTAAGATGTGTGGATGATATGAAAAGAAATAACCACACCTCCAGATTGTTGAAAGTTTCCTCCAAAATCAAGGTGAATTTCTTCCAAAACCCCCCACCGATGCCATCTCTAGGATTACACATCTCATGTACCACTACCATCTAATTTGCAACATCAACCCTTCATGCACTCTATGATGTATCACCAATGTCGATGTTGGGTTCGTCATTCACCGGAGGAACTGAAGGAATAGGAAGAGGAAGACCCAATCTTTGAACCCCATTTACCCTGCAGTGGCAGTTGGCAGTTAGACACTTGAAACAAGTCGTCGCCCAGCATGTATGTCAGTCTGCACAAAGGAGTCTTCATTGGTAGAGGAGATGGATGTGGTATCAACCACACATAGCAAGGGCTCTCCGATTTGCTTGGTCGAGGAATGTTAATGATGGTGATGTTTGCATCCATGAGAAGAGGGAGAGGAGGCGACATAGGAGGATGTTCACCATCTGCTGTCCGGACGATGTGAACGCACTGCTTACGAGGTGATGATGGATAGGGCTGCAGCAAGTAGAGAATTGTGACAATCAATCTTGAGAGGGTGGTTCCTACTGAGGAAGGCAGTGGTCGAACAACAGACAACTACCCTGACATGGAAGGTAAAAGACTTTTTTATAGATGTGGCATGCAACATTAGAAGAGTAAGCGAAGGAGATGCATCGAAGTGCAATCGTATCTGTCGTGGGGTGAGCAGGTGAAAACCCAATGAGGGCCATGGAGATTGTAAGTACAAGGTGGTACTTCCAACATTGAGGCCGCCAGTGGCGTGGGACTGTGGTAGCACTAGAGCAGTAGGTGGGACGATCTCGAGGTGGAAGATACTCGTTGGAGATATACGGGCATGTTGAATGGAGATGGTATAATTGTCTAAAACTAAAGAGCTAAATTTTCATTTAACACATAAGATAAATGAAGTACTACATTAATACTTAAACAATCAGGTACCATATTGTTACTAATAAAAGTCCGGGGACTACATTGAATTTGGGTGTAAAGTTCGGGGACTTTTACGTAATTAATTCAAAATAGTATAATACAACAAATAAACATACACACACAAGTCATTGTAATATGCATACTGTTATAAAATATGAAGAATGCGGAAGCGTAAACATAGAAAAAGATAAACATCAAAGAACGCGGGATTTAACGTGGAACCCTACTCCGTGAGGAGCGGGATGAAACCACAGGAGAAGCCCTCAAAGGGGCATGCTATGCATTGCTTTTTCTCAATGAGTACAGGAGGTCTGGGGCTCCTTATATAGCCTTCCCAGAGCCTCCAAGTCCCACCCACAGGCGGTGTGGGACTAAACACTGGATGGGGTAAATGGATCTTCTCCAGGATCCATTTACCCTGCTACAACTCAATGGGCACATACATGAATACTCCAACACTCCCCCTCAAGCTGGAGCATGCAATGCTCAGCTTGGACAAACAGAAATAAACTCAACTCAACGCTACAGGACACTACGGACAATATCAACCCAACGCGTACATTGCTACTGTCGAGGACGTTGCTTCTCATGCCGTGCAGGTGAGGAGGACAAACGGGCTGGAGTGTGAGTCAACTGAAGGCTCAGAATCTGACTATCGAGTCTGAAACTGCGCCTGAAGTCTCCTCGTCGGAGAACTGGGTCTCTCCCATCTGGCTCAGAGAATGGTGCACTGCTCCGGTGTACCTATGATACCACATGAAAACCCTTGCCAACATATGGCATAAGGAATGGTCCTCTGCTCTGGAGTCCCTATGGCTCACATGAAGACTCTGGCCGAACAACAACAAGAATGATGGGGACCTCGAACTGATGATGGCAACATATGCTCATCTGAAAATGACCGCACACTCGTGCGTGTCTGAAAATGGAGACTCAGAAACAATGATCGTCGAGTATGAATCTACGCATCACAGCTGTGGACTCGGAATCTGAACTGCGAGTCTGAATCCTGCGCATCTGAAACAACTGGTAGAGTCTAAACAATTGATTGGCCCGAAATCTGACATGTGAATCTGGATTATGAACAGGCCTGTGACTCTACATATACTCCCCCTTTCTCCCATACTTGTCGGAAAAACAAGGACGTCGACAAAGTTGGGAGAAGACCAGATAAATAGGGGTAAACAGAATACCAATAAGCCGTTCAGAATACTAATAGGGGTATATATGATACCATATATGTAGAGTCACAGGTATGTTCCTGGTGCGCCTGGTCGCCGTGAGTGAACTATTGCGCGCAGGAGTCGTCGTACACGCGCCGCCAGGATCGCGAGGTCGGGGAAGGTCCTGCGCGCCGCCTGGAGAAGAGGAGTTGCCGCCTTCGGGAGGCCTGAACACCAATGATGGGACTTGGAGGGGGGCGGAAGGAGATGCGCATGGGGATTCTTGAAGATGCGCCACCGCCGCCTGGGTGCATAGGCTGCGCGCAGTCTGCTGGAGCGTGGCGTGGGCGCGGTGAACTGGGAACTGCGGTGAAAGGGCACCGCCAGGGTACGCCGCCTCTGTGCAATCTTGAAGAGTGGCGGCGCAAATCGCCGCCTGGCTTGGGTCTGCGGCTGGAGGAAGGGCTTCACGCGCGTGAGGGAATAGCCAGGATATTCGCCTTGCGCCGTTGGCGCTCCTGCTAGTGCTTTGGAGATATACGATGCCGGGGATCAGCTGCGGGATGTATACAACGCCTGGAGAACTGCACCATAGAGGAGTCTTGCCTGCGATCTGGAGGGTGCAGGCATGAAGATCGATGTGCCAGCGAGATCTGAAAGGCTTCGATCTTCAGAAATACATGATCTTCTTGCAGAAATTAGGGTTTCAAAATAGAAACCCTATAACTTTGACTTGAGCAAATCACTCCATAAAAATAATCTTCAAGCAATAACAGGATCTTTAAAATCGATCGAATCTCGAACAAAATAAATAAAGAAAAAACGCCTCGAGAATCGACCCGCTCTGATACCATGTTATAAAATATGAAGAATGCGGAAGCGTAAACATGAAAAAGATAAACATTAAAGAACGCGGGATTTAACGTGGAACCCTACTCCGTGAGGAGCGGGATGAAACCACGGGAGAAGCCCTCAAAGGGGCATGCTATGCATTGCTTTTTCTCAATGAGTACAGGAGGTCTGGGGCTCCTTATATAGCCTTCCCAGATCCTCCAAGTCCTACCCACAGGCGGTGTGGGACTAAACACCGGATGGGGTAAATGGATCTTCTCCAGGATCCATTTACCCTGCTACAACTCCATGGGCGCATACATGAAAACTCCAACACATACTGCACGTATGTTACAGCTCAGCATTAAATATTACATATACATATGGTATACTTCATTAATGATATATTTTATCATGTAAGACGATAGTTTCTATATGATAAACATTGCCTAGAATAGAAGCACCAGATTACATAAAAGTAAAAAAAAGTTTTTTTTGACGCTCAAAAAAAAAAGAAAAAGAAAAAAAAGTTGTATATTGATATGTTATAAGCTTCTCAGCATTAAATATTACACCAACATAACAACAATCAACAAGTAGAAACCATATCATTAGTTGACAACTAGGCAAGGGGCCGTCCAGGCAAGCTTCCAGGAGATACGCATATCAATCCCCTTGTTGAGTATCCAGGCAAAACAGTAGATTCCCCTCCTTGCCAGATCGCCAAGGCAACCGCCTTAACAATGGAGTGACAACACAAAAAGCAGATTCTGATGATCATCCCAGAAGGGAAGAAAGATACCTTTGGACCTTTAGCTTTGTCCACAAATCCAGCATCTGAAAGGAGATCGATGAACTGTTTTCTCATGTCCTCCATCATTTGCAATGTTACAGGTGACAGGAAATTCTCCCAGCAGAAAGCACGCTCTCCACCTCTATGTTTTGCTTCCTTCCAAGCTTTAAACGCATTTAGAAGGGCAATATGATCACTGAAAACAAGCATAAAGAAAATCATGCGATGAATAAAACAACTATGATGAGCAGCCCGGAAATAGTATAAAATCCAAGAAACCCTTGTTATCATGCACCGGTCCCTCACACAGGCTGAAAGTAGGCAACTAACTATTTAAAATATATGCACCATAAATGTTTTTACATTAACAAGCCCACGAAGGCACGAACTTGTGTAGAAAGATTCAGGGGTACATGATCATTTAATTGGTTGTGGTTTCTTGAATAGAAACTAATATTTTCATTTGCCTTAAATGTGGCAATGATGTGAAACAAGTAACAACTAGATAGCATGGTTGGAAAAACATGAACTAAAGAATCCATGGGTAATGAGCAGTGACCTGCATGAATCACCAGAAAATGATCTCTTAGCAGCGTCAGCTTCTTCTTTTCTATTGATGGGAAGAACAAATGGATCCCGATGTGCCAGAGCAGCAGCAATGGTTAAAGCTGGATCCAGGCACTGGAAGATAGAACCTATCAGAAGCATTTTACCAATATTTGGATCAAGGGGCAGTGTGCAAAGATGTCGACCTGCAAATCACATATCATACTACAAGAATGTATGGATTAACCAAAAGATTTTATAATCTAGTACAACATGATACTAACCGAGTGGAGTGAGTTCCTCATTACTATCAAGAGCACCTATTGTCTTGAGAAGCTCCAGTGCATTTTTCACAGAGAGAGGTTCTGGTGGCTGAAGTGCCTTCCCCAAGAATGATTCTACTTCTCCAAGCTGCAGACTCTTGATATTAAGACATAATTCCTGCAGGGGAGTACGGAGAATCTCAGGCAACTGGTATTGCAGCATTGCTTCATGAACAAGCTTTGGGTACAATCTGAAACAGACACCAGGTTGAACACGCCCTGCACGCCCTCTCCTCTGGAATGAACACAATATATGTTATCAACAAATAGCGGCGACCAGAACCTTGAACCTGATATAATAGAACATCATGAACCTGATGAGCTGAAGCCTTTGAAATCCAAGATGGAAGTAAACATGCCAGCTTATTTAGAGCATCATAACTGGTTTCTTTTGCCTTCCCACAATCTATTACATATACAACATCGTCAATAGTAATGCTACTCTCAGCAATATTGGTCGCTAAAACAATCTTTCTGCAGAGTGAAAGCAAATTGCGTCAATAGTTTTCTGCTAAAGTAATATGCAGAAAATATATATGAATTTCTCGAACAAATAAATGGAGAATGTAGATAACGCATGATGCGGGAGGTCCATATGACAAAATTAATGATGATTAAAAGCGTTGCAACTGAGAAATTGATTAAAAAAGGACTGCAAGTCATCCAAAATAAGTTGGAATCACAATGCAAAAAGATAAAAATGAATAATAATTATGCACAAAATTCAACACACTTGCCTCATGTTAGCTGGCGGTCTATCAAATATTTCACGTTGATTCACTGTGGGCATAGAACCATGCAATGGGAGAAGAAGAAATTTGCTAGAATTTCCAAGTAACACATTGGCTTTTAATTTGTCTAGAAGCTTTGATATATCATCCCAACCAGTGAGAAATACCAGAACTGCACCTTCCCGTTCATGGCAACAAATATGTTCAATTGTTGCCTCAACCTGTTGACAAACAAAAGTCACTATAATATTCATGATCAACGCAGAATTTTAAGAAAGAATACCTGATTGAATAAGCAAGCCACTTCATTGTAACCAAATCATCTAACACCGGATAAAAATTGTATCCAATCTTCTAGAAGTTTGGGCTAGTTTCATAATTGAAATTTAAAATGATTTTTTCCTTTTTTAAATCAACGATGACAAGTTAGTAATCCTTATCATTTAAAGTAAGTAAATCATACATAAATAGAGCCCAATCCATCCCACATGACATCCAGGATGACGACATCAAGGAAAATCAATTAAACAGTCGGTGCACGATTCCTTTATTTTCCGAATACCATTCCATATATGTGCCACAGAACCGACGTGACTGCTACGGATTGAAGCCTCTCTAAATTCAGTCTATAGACGTTGACACCCAATAAAACTTATACATACTAACACCTCTCCAAAAAGAATAAAATTCAGTCTGACCAGGATATGTCCATGCACGGGAATTGTTTGAGCAAAGGTGATGCAACGTGGAACGACAAATTGGAGCCCAATTAGGGTTTTCATCCGTCAATTTTTCTACTATTAAATTAGGATATTAAATTAGGGCTTACGTTTCATCCATTAAAATAGGGTCAACAATTAATTAGAGTAGGTTAATTTTACTTTCGTATAATCGAGTCTGTTGCGGATTTTATTTCATTTTAAACAAGGAGATTGCATGTGATCTCTAACTAATTAGTTAATCAGTTAAAATGATTAGTTACTTTAGAGTCAATTTAAGAGACAAATAGGATTTTATTTTAATTTGAAATTTTATTTATTTTCTATTTTGGTAGTTCAATGTTTTAAGCAGATGAAATTGAATTAAAATTGATCAGCCAATTATCTTCCCTCCCTTCTCCTTCTCCATCCACACAATCTCTGTAGTTTTCTTTCCCAAATATCTTGTGATCGGCGAGTCTTTTCTTCTTTCACCTTCTAGTTCCTCCCACCAAATAAATTTCCCACCGTCAAAATTCTTGATTTGCATCAATTGGTATCAGAGCATAGCCTACAAGTAGTCCTCACGATTAGATGATCCCTCCCGATGTTCACACAAACAGAATCAACGAATCTCGTTCAACAAAATGTAAATGGTGTGCCGAGATCGAAAAAAACCTATGACAAAGAGTTGTTGTCCATATTGCTCTAGTTTGAATCGAGTCTACAGGAGTTGGTCATGGATCTATGGAAACTGCACACCCTTTCCTCTTCAGTCCCAACCCCTCCACCACTGCCCACCTCCTCCACCACCCTAAGGCCCGTCCACCACCCACTCGTAACACCCATGCCCCTCTGCCAATGCCACCAGCCCCATTGTAGCCCCCCTCAGCCATCCAAACACCCACACAACCACCTATACCACCACCATCATCCTCTCCGCATTTCCAACCACGCATCCTCTTCCCCATCCATGATACGTCCACCATGACGACGCTTTATTGCTCGAACTTTGGAGATACCCACCACAAGCCTCACAACAAACACCAACCCCACCATCAACTATAGCTAAGGAGGATCTACCGTGGCCACCGCCCAATGTCCCGCGACTAGCACCACCAGAGATGACCAATCCACGTCACACACGTGGTTGCAACTTCTGAGGGAAAGATTCCACCGCTCTTCTCGTAGTCTTCGGTGGCGTCGTTGCGAAAAAGAACAAACCCTATGAAGGATTTTCTGGATTGCTCGAATTCCATCAATCTCCCATAAATCTCATAAAGAAAGAAATGGTAATACCTCTTGGGAGAATTGCAGAGAAGGCCATCACACAAAACCTCTTTATTCGAAAGTGAAAGTTGGGAGGACACCAACAGAAGGGTGTATTTCAAGTAAGGGGATAACATAATTGCAAGTGTCCCTCAATAGGAAAAATTATAAACATGATGTTGAATTGAGGAAAAAGATACAAAATTGGGGCAATTTCTTTAATAAAATCGACATTAATCAAGCCAATAATCAAGCCAATCATCAGAAGATGAGTTTAAGGCTCAATTAGAATTTATATCAATCAATTTTTTGTTATTAAATTAGGATTTTACGTTTCCTTCAAGGTTTAAAAAAATGTGAGACATATGGAGGCGTTTTTCCAGTATCACCTTGGAGCGTAAGCTGCGAGGTGTATCAAGACGTAAGCCTCACTAAAATGGCGAAACCTTCTCCCACTTTAAGTAGGGTCGGCTACATGGATTCTTGCTCAAATCCATGTTGAAAGATCTAACTATTTTTTACGCTAGTTGTCAGCTACCTAATGCAACTCGTACACTGGGGGATTTTGTAAGAAGGTAGGGGCACAACTGATATTGCAAAAAAGGGAGAGGCATAACTGATATTACAAAAGTTAAGAGGGACATAACTTTAAAAAAACCCTTAAAATTGCTCCAGACGATTAGGCAACTGATAAACCACGTGCTCCAAGAAACGAGAAGTCGAGGATGACTGCCTAGCGTTTCACAGGATTGCAACTACCTTAGTTTTGGAGCAACTATATTTCATGATACAAGCATAATAAAAAGCATAATTGGCTGATTGTTGAAAAAGAAAAATCAAGAGAAAAAATGGAAAGGGGAAGAAGATGAAGGTAAAATGGGATTATAATATATAAGTAGAAGAAATATGTAATAAATAAAGATGGAAGAAAGGAACGAAGAAATTAGGAGGCAAAAGCAGGGATGGGGCAGAAGAAATTTAAACAGCGAGCCTCAGAACTTCTTAGTCTGCGAATAAATAGCCAGCACAGATGGTGTCGTAGCTTCTCAAAATTTTGCACTATATCAAGCCTTTGTCAAAACAAGTTTTATGTAATTCAGGATCTACCTTCCAGGAAATGTGCATTCTCAAGGCATCATTCAACTTTTTACCAAAGGACTATAAAACCAGCCAAGCCACCAAGGATGTCAGGTCAAATCTACATCCAAAAAGCCGTTACTGCAAGCTCTGGAAGGCGCAACTCCCCTTCCCACTCACTAGAGACGAACTGCAAGTCCGATTGTAATATCGCTCCTTCGTGGTGCGCAAAAATATGCTATGAATCTCTTCAAACCAAGAGGCAACTGCTCCGAAGCCTTATCATTGAGTTCTCCAAGGATATTGGCTCTCTCTGGAGTGGGCTAAGAAACTCTTATATTAGGAAAATGGACCAGAGTGTTGAGATATTAGTTATCTTTATTATTGTTTTCATATTATCTATTTCTTTTGTCTTCATCTTGTAATTTGCCCAACATGTTTCTCTCCTATATAAGAGAACCCTAGCGTCTCTCAATAATACAAGTTCTGTCCTTTCTACATGGTATCTGAGCGACCCCCTTCTCTCCTTGCGCCATCGCTGCCTCCGCCCTCCCCTCCCTGACTATCCCTAGCCCTCCCTCGCCAGCCCAGTCCCTCCCTCCCCACTGCAAGGCCCAGCAACCCTTGCGGGTCGCAGGCCACTGCCGGCCCCTCTCGTGTCGCATCCTTGAGCCTCCTTGCGCCTCTTCGTGCACCTCTGCGGTTCGAACTGCAATCTAAAATGGTCTGATTTTGACCGAAAAACGTGATTTCAGACATTTAGATCGTGTTTTTCAGCCATAGCGCACAAGAAGAATGATGAGAATGGTTGTATGAGTCTACACATACAACCAATCCTCGGTATGTTCGTGTAGACTCGTTCATGTCGGTCTACTCCCCAGTTGAGTTCCGTTGTTCGCCATTTTACCATCATGTCAGAGAACAACGGTGATATACTTTCTTCATCTGGTGCCTTCAAGGGCCTGACTCCCATCGCAAAGATGGATGGGACCAACTATGAGTTGTGGTCCATGCAATTTCTCGCCATCATGCAATGCAACAACAAGAAGCACATCCTGACAGATCCAGAGCTAAGGATAAGATTGGGGTCAATGCGTCTTGGAAGCAAGATGACCTATATGCGCATGTTTAGCTTTGTGGGACCCTCACCACGGAGATAGGCAATGATATTCTGAATTAGCCTACTGCCAAGGCGATGTGGGACACTTTGGCATCCACCTATGCTCAAGCAAAGAATGAGGCCAAGATTCCTCAGCAATAGTTCGATATCTACAAGGACAAGAAAGAATGTATGTCCTCTGCATGTGTACTACTCTTCGCTCAGTGGCATGTTTCAGAAGTTTCATAGCTACATGCCTATCATGACATCCACAGAGCAATAGAAGGTACATAGGAACTCCACGATGGTTGCAATCTTCATGGTCGGACTTGATACAGAGTATGATGCTGCATGTATATAGTTTCTCACCAGAGCTATCATACCTCCCATGGAGGAGACCTATAGCCGTCTCAACCGAATTATCATGCCTTCTATGGCCACTCCTCCGCCCTCTTCAGCGATGGCCTCTTCTCTAGTCGAGGAGGGACGACCCAGGCCAGAGGACGTACCCTTTGTAGCAGATGTGGTGGATGTCAGTGGGGGCCCTTACACCTACTATCGTCGAGCAGAACATGCAGAGGATACATGCTACCAGAATAATGGATATCCTGCTTTTGGTCGCATGGCAGAACAAATTTAGCCTTCAGAGAATCTAACTTCTCATGTTGATCCTCGCCTGAACGATATTATCTCTTGTATTCGAGAGATCATGACTTTTGTTGTAATCACTACCACTACAGATATCGCAACTACAACAAGAGTCTCTTCGAGTTGCTCATGTATCGCTTACGCTTTTACTGGTAGTAGTGATGCAGATATGATAGAGTGGATTATGGACTCCGGTGGTTCCCACCATCTGTGTGGAGACAGAGCACAATTGAGGTCCTACATGATTATACCTCATGGTAGATGGGTTGTTCTTGCTAGTGGAGACCACTTACCCATTATAGGACAAGGGAGGTGCATTTGACATTATCAATGTACCTTCAGAATGTTTTATATGCTCATGACTTTCAAATAAATTTACTTTTCATTATTCAGATTACTAAAGATCTGCATTGGCGTGCCATCTTTGACCCTTCATCTCTTATGTTTCAGGACATACTCACAGGTAGGGCGATTGGATGTGGTTGTGAGCAGCGATAGATATATAGTCCGGTCTAACCTCCTCATGCTGGTGTTTCTACTTTACCTACTGGACCAGTCTCTCCATATTTGTGGCACCTTCGTTTTGGCCACATTCCTCTGCAAAAGTTGTGATATGTTCTCCCTCATATTTCCACGAGATCATCCTTCCAGTGTAAGGCATGTCAGCTTGGGAAGCATCAGTGGTCCTCCTTTCAATCTCGTCGGAGTCAGAGCAGTTCTCAGTTATTTGAGCTCCTTCATTTAGAGATTTGGGATCCGATTCGTGTCCCTTATCTCCAGGGACACCAATTGTATCTGGTCGATGTCAATGATTTTTCTAAACTTTCCTAGGTCTTTTTATTGAAGAATAAGTCTAAAGTTGGATCTGTTATCAAATCTTTTATTAATGAAATAAAGAACTATTTTTCTACCAATGTCAAATATCTTCGTCCTGATAAGAGTTCAGTACCTTACAACTTTCTGACTTTCTTAGATCTCTTAGCATTGTTCACCAGACTCGTGTGCTTATACATCCCAGCAGAACGATATTGACGAGCATAAACACTGTCACTTACTTAATATGACTAGAACCTTGTTGATATAGAGTCGTGCTCCTAACCCTTATTGGGGAGATGCAGTCCTCACCGCATGCTATCTAGTGAACCGCATGCCCTCGTCTGTGTTGGGAGAGAAGATTCTTTTCTCGATTGCATTTCCCAAGACGGAAATTTTCTCCCTTACAGCTCCTGTGTTCGGTTCAGTTGTATTTGTTCATGATTTCTCTCCAAGTCATGACAAGCTCTCTCAGAGTTGTCAAGTACGTTTTTTTCAGCTACTCTCGTACCCAGAAGGGGTACTGTTGCTTTGATCCACTCATGTGGAAATACTTTATCAGTGCCGACGTTACTTTCTTTGAGTCTGCTATGTATTTTTCTCCTACAGGTGACAGACTAGTCCCTTCAAACTCTAACGCTGAGATCTACATGCCTCCACCTCCTACTGTCATACCACCACCTCCCTCTACTCATGCCAAGGAAGGTCATATCGATATTGTTTCGGTCCACCCGAAAATGGATATATCGGGATATATCGTCGATATATCGACGATATCATGGAAATGTTAGAAATAGCTCATAAAAGCTATTTTTATCGTTTTTTCAAAAATTAAGATCATCCTCTCTGTTCATGAAAACGGTCCGCGCACCGATTACATGAAGCCCCGCTTTATGCACCATTTGCGCATATATGGCTCGTATATGCAGGTTGTGTAGGTGCATATGCGCTCCGTGCGCCCGCTTAAGGTCCAGTTGGGCAATTGAATCCAAATCTTAAGATTCAGATCTTGTATTATTTTGATTCTATATATTAAATCAGATTATGTAATACTATCTTTGGTGATTTTGATATTTACTTGTACTATTTTGAGCTCAACATGAAAATCATTTTTCTTAGATCTTCTGTTGGACCACATTTATTCATAAATTCAGTTTGGTTGTAGTCACTTTTGTAGATATTTAATTATTTTTAAATAAAAATAGAAAACCGCATAGAACCGCATATACCCCGCATATGCCCCCGCATACCGCTTAATCGCTATCGAGTGACCTGTCCGAACGCATACGCATACCGCTTTCCTGAACCTTGATCATCCTAAATATTAAAACAACAAAAAACTTACAAATACACACTTATGTCACATATATCGGTCATTTATGGCACATATATCGCACATATCGATCATATCGAACATATCGATGTTAATGTTTATTCATGACCTATAAATATTCGAAATGGATTCCATTCAAGTTCTTATAAGTTATAATATCAAATAACTTATGAATATACACTTAGATGACACATATAGATCATTTGTGAAGACTATGATCCTTATATTGCACATATCAATCATATCGAACATATCGCTGGTACTGTTAGTTGTTTACCTATATATATTGAAAATGGAGTTCATCCAAGTTCTTAAAATAACTTACAAATATACTCTTAGATCACACATATCGATCATCTATGAAGCTTATATCGCATATATCGATCATTTCGAACATATCGATATTAATGTTGATTCTTGACAAACAGATTTTTTCTGAAGAATTGACTTATAAATAATGGAAATGGATTTCATTCAAGTTCTTTACAACATGAAATAACTTGCAAAAATACACCAAGTTGAAGAGTCATTGTACGACCTTCTATGACTCATGCTCTACCACTCTACAGCCACCACCACCACCTACACCTGCTCCTCCCTCTACACATGCTCTTGTGGCTCCACCTCCTACTGTGACTCAGTTTCTGCCATGTGTGTTTACTCGTAGGTCTCGCTCGGTTCTCCCTGCTCGCAGTTCTTGCCCATCATCCAACATTCCTCGTGTATGTAATGAGCACATTATTTCTAATGATGGAACTACTGAGTTGTCTGTGCAGTAGGACTCCATGTAGGATGAGAAGGTACCCACTCAAGAGGGGAACTTACATATTCGGGACTTGGCAAAGGATCTTGATATAACGAATGCTCTGCAAAAGCAGAGACGTGCGTGTGCTACTTATCCTCTTGCAGCCTAAGTTTCCTTGAGCAGATTATCAGAGGATTTCATGAGGTTTACATTGGCACTATCAGCCGTGGAGATACCACGGACATATCAGGAGGCTCTTCAGGACAGTTAGTGGCGATTAGCTACGAAGGAGGAGATGACCGCACCACAGTCGAGTGGTACTTGGTGTCTTGTTTTAGCTCCAGCAGGAGCATCCATTATGGGGTGCAAGTGGGTGTTCACTGTGAAACACCATGTAGATGGCAGTGTGGATCGCTATAGGGCGAGCCTCGTGGCATGTGGGTTCACCCAGACATATAGGATGGCCAATCAAGATACTTTTTCTCCAGTTGCCAGACATTCTATTGTGCGTATGCTTCTGGTTGTTGTTGTGAAACGACATTGGCCCCTTTACTAGTTTGATGTGAAGAATGCTTTCCTCTATGGTCATCAATATTCAGGAATGCGGTATGCAATATTCAGTCAGAGGGGTCACTGCATAGAGAGTGTGCGGTATGCGGGAGAATATGCAGGGAGTATGCGGTTTTATGCGGGTTGGTACTTTTTATTATTAAAAATATAAATATATTTTTAATATCATGTTAATATCATCTAAATATTATATCTCTTGAATATAATAATAAAGAATTGAAGGTACAAGGAACAAAACTATTGGGATAAAAAGTAATATAGAGTCAAATGAGCAAAAAAACATCAATTAAAAGAGTGTTAGGTCGGGTGTCTGAGTTTAGGTTTTACAAAATGTTTATTTGAAAATCAGTCGCATACTCGGCCGCATATACCGCATACTCGGCCGAGTATGCGGTCTGACCCGCCTAGATGCCGATTTGGTCATACTCGGAGTGCCAAGGCCACCGAGTATGAGTATGCGGTCGGGTATACGGTATACTCGGCTGATTTCCTGAACACTGATGGTGATCTACAGGAGGAAGTCTGCATGCAGTAGCCACCTGGGTTTGCTACTTAGGGGGAGTGTCAGAAGGTTTACAGGCTACACAAGGCTATCTATGGCCTTAAGTAGAATCCAAGAGCATGGTTCCAGAAGCTTTCGTGCTTGATAAAGCAACATGAGTTTGTGCGATCGATTGTCGATCACTCTTTATTTGTACACAAGACCAAGAGAGGTATTGTTGTCATTCTTATTTACGTTGATGACATTATTGTTACAGGGGATGACGAGCCGGGCATTCAAGTTGCCAAGGACTTCCTAGGTCAGCAGTTTGTAATCAAGGACCTTGATAATTTACGTTACTTCCTTGGACAGGAGTTTGCCAGGAACCAGCAATGTCTAATGGCCTAGAGGAAGTACGTTACAGATCTTTTTCCAGAGACTGGCATGGCAGATTGCAGACCTGCCACTACCTTATTGACCCGAGCATGAAGTTCTATGATGATGACACTGAGGAGGTCAACAAGAGGAGGTACAGGGAGCTTGTTGACAAGCTCCTATATGTGACTATTATCAAGCCCTACATATTCTTTGTCGTGAGCAAAGTGAGTCAGTTTATGGAGCAGCTCAGACATGCATATATGGATGCAATCCTTATGATTCTGAGGTATCTGAAGACATCACCAGATACAAGACTTTTTTTCAGTGAAGGTACATCTCTTTCAGTTACAACATGTGCAGATGCAGACTATGTGGGGTGCCCAAAGGATATGAAGTCTACTTCAGGCTTCGTTGTAGTCATACGGAATTCCCTAGTTCCATGGAAGAGCAAGAAGCGGATCGTGGTTACCAGAACAAGAGATGAAGTGGGACAGATATGTTCTTACTGACCTGACTATAGAGGTATATCTTCCCATGCACCTCCAATGTGACAACCAGGCTGCTATTTTCAATGCTAACAACACAACCTTTCACGAGAGGACCAAGCACATAGAGGTGGATTGTCACTACACTCGTGATATGATACAGAAAGGTCTTACCACCACTACACATGTCAGCACTAGAGGCAGACAACAGATGTTCTTCTAAGGCCCTAGCTAGAGGGCCTTATCAGAGATATTGTTCCAAGCTAAGCATGATTGATATATACGATCCAACTTGAGGGGGGTGTTGAAATATTAGTTATCTTTCTTATGTTTTCATACTATTTATTTCTTTTGTCTTCATCTTGTAATGTTCCCAACAGGCTTCTCTCCTATATAAGAGAAACCTAGGGCCTCTCAATAATACAACAAGTTCTTTCCTTCCCACATAGAAACATTCAGATAGTACTGACATTCAAATACTACTGGAAAATATCATCAAGCAAGAACATTGATGAGGTTAGCATTGAGAAAATGTATGACGTCTTGGCCCCAGACCTCCGTTGCACCCCTTGAGGACATAACAATATGGCTCTATCGATGGTCTCTAGCTTTTGGTATAAAACACATAGATGAGGTCAATCCCTACTAGATAGCGGTCCTTGGACTCCCACTCCACCATCATACCCTTACATCCTCAATAGCATGGTCTAGAACTTCAGAAAAGTCTTGGCCATATAGACCCATTCACTGAATGATGATTGGGAGGACATGGTTATTGCCAAGCTCATAGTTGATGTACCTAGCATTCATGTTATCCCCAAAGACATTGGAGTGGTAACCCTAGACAAGGTTTTTGAGGCCACCTTTCACCCACTCCACTATTATAGAGATGTCCCTTTTACCCACTATGATACCTCATCGTCTGAAAACACTACAACAAGCTTCCTTATCATCAAGTACAAACTGGTTGGGTCGCCCTGGTGATCTTCTTACACCTAGAGCCATGATTAAGGATCCACACCTACCACTGTGGAGCCATCCCCTGGTAACTTTGACTTCTGCCCCGATTTCTCTTGGGAAAGGGCAAATATTTATCCTCAACCCTTCCCAACAAACCATGGTTTAATCCTCTGACATTGAGCATAAGTACACCAAAGGCCTGGATAAGGAGTCGATTGAAAACACACTATTATGGTTTAAATGCATGGGGATCACCATTGACAAAAAGATGTAGACGCAAGCATCCCTACTTCCTTCCAAAGGAGCTATCAAGCACATGAAGAGCATCCTAAATCAGAAAGCTGGGGACCAAGCTTGCAAACCCCTTCAATTTTGTCACCGCCTTTGTTGCCACAGATAATATCTAAGGATGAAAACCCATCTGCCAGAAAAGACTCTAAGGCAAAAATGGCAAACCCCTGACCACTCTAGGTATGCCGATAACCCTTTCCTTTGATAATGAAATCTCCGACCTCTGTGTACACCAATATTTATATTCAACTGATGATGAGGAAGACTTAGTTGAAAATCCTGAAAGCTTTATTACTCCTAATATGTTAAAGCAGTCAAGAATGACGATACCTAAAATTAATGTATCGTTCTACGTTAAAAAAAACTCGCTTTATTACTAAGGTTTGGACAATCAAGTCATTGCATTTTTATGCCACTTTATATTCTTAACCTACATTCCCTGAAATGAATCTTACTATTTTTTCTTGGAACATTCGACGACTTGGCCTCCCTTGAAAACTAGTCAGCCCAAGAAACTTTGAGCGACTACACAAAAGAGCAACTTCAGTGCACTAAAGGAGACCCTAATCTGAAACCTAGATGAGGATTCGCAAGAGAACCAATAAAGATTGAAACCAAGATAATATGACTTACCATTAAGGACAAAGTTTCCAGGTAATTTAGGAAGGTATCTTCATTATCTAGGTGAGGGGGTCCTTATCAAGGCTTTAAACTTCGATTTATGGATTGCATATCGGTGAACCGGCGAAATCAACATATTGGCGACATGCCACTGATATTATGCCAAAATAGACCTCAAGATCATGAAAAAGCAAAGCAGCAACCGAAATTCACCACATTGGTCTCAATTTTACCAACCCAACAAAATCGAAATATCAACGAAATCCACCGATATTTCAAGTCATGATCCTTATAAATTTACCACATAAAGGATTGTGGAAGACGTTGTGGGTTAGTGTGATAGCTGTGGAAAATTTATAGTCCTCAATGTTCAGTAATTAAAATTTTGTGGATCCCAAATCAAGAGAATTCCTCAGGTTTTGCAAGTAAGATTAGAATGTCAATCAAAATGGGTGAGGGGGTTCCTACTAGCTCGAACATCTAGGTTTCAGATCTAGGTCTCCTATAGTGTAAAGAAGTTGATCTTTTGTGTGATTGCGCATAGTTTCTATGGTAGGCTAGTTTCAAAAGCTGCCAAGTCCACGAAGGTTCAAAGACAGAATAGTAAGATCTGTCTCAGAGGATGTAGGTTGCTCATATAAAAGAAATTGCTTAAAAATGAGATGAATTGGTTGTCCAAAGATCCTTACCCATTGTTGACTCTTTAACTCTTGGAGCCAACAATCTAGCCTCATAGACCTAGGAAGCTCCATCTCTGAGTACGCATGGATTGACCCTACTTGAGGCCGATGGGCAAAGCTAGATCGAGCCTTCATCTCTACCTTTCTATCGAGAATCACCCCAAATAAAAACCTTACCCTTCCTAAAACCTTATCAAATCACTGGCCCATATTGATCTTTGTAGAAAGGAAAAAAGAAATTGTATTGTTCACTGCGGCCTTAGGACTCTCTTATATAGGAGAAACGCCCTGTGGGAAAATTACATAAAAGGGGACAAAGGAATAAGAAATATGAATACAAGAAAAATAAACACAACTATCTCAACACTCCCCTCAAGCTTGAGCATATATGTCTATCATGCTCATCTTTGAACAACAACGATAGAATGGACCACTGGCAAGTGCTTTGGTGAACATATTTGCGGTCTGATCTTATGAAGTAACATGAGAAGTGGAGATAAATCCCTCCTGAATCATATCTCGAGTGTAGTGGCAGTCTACCTCAATGTGCTTGGTTCACTCATGGAAGACTGGATTATTGGCTATGAAGAGGGTGACCTAGTTGTCACGTTGGAGGTGCATCGAAGTGGCACCTCAATAGTCAGGTCAGTCAGGACGAATCTGACGCACATCATCTCGGTGCTACCTTGTGCCATGGTCATATATTCTGATTCGACACTAGATCTAGCAACAACCATATCCTCTTACTTTTCCATGAAACAAGTGAACTCCCTACAAAGACAGCGAAGCCTGAAGTAGGCTTTCTATTTTTTGGACATCATGCATAATCTGCATCAACACAAGTTGTAACTGTAAGGGATGTGTCTCTACTGAACAAGAGTCATGCATCTGAAGAAGTCTTCAAATATATCAATATCATGTGTACATCATCCATATGTACCTGCATGGGCTGCTCCATAAACTGACTAACTATGCTCACTGCGAAAGATATATCAGGTCCCGTAATGGTGACATATAAAAGCTTCCCCACAAACTCTCTATATCATCTCTTATCAACCTCCTCAGTGTCATCATCATAGAGTTTAACATTCGGATCCATGGGAGATCAGTAACATACTTTCGTTGTATTATCACCATGCCACGATGGTTCCTCGCAAATTCAAGGCTAAGAATATAACGAAGATTGCCAAGGTCCTTGGTCGAAAATTATTGTCCAAGGAAAACCTTAGATGTTTAAATACAATGCTTATCAGCCCATATAACAATGATATCATCCACATAAACCAAAGTTGCAACGGTACCTCTTTGGGATCTTTGAACAAAAAAAGAAGTGATATGTAGTCGATCGGACAAACCCCTACTGCTCAATCAACTCAAAGAGCTTCTGTAAGCAAGCCCTCAGACTCTGCTTATGTCATAGATAGCCTTGTGAAGTCTACAAACGATATGAGACTCCCCCTCAGAAGCAAAACTTGGTGGTTGTTGCATGTAGACTTCTTCCTGTATATCACCATATAAGAAGGCATCGCTGACATCTAACTAAAAGAGAGGACAATCACGTATCACAACATAAATAAGAATATGCAGTGTAGAATGCCGAGCGACGGGAGAAAACATATCATGATAGTCCACCCCATTTGTCTGGGTGAACCCACGAGCAACAAATCTTTTCTTGTATCTATCCATAATACCATTTGCATTGTGTTTCACTGTAAACTTGTACTTGCTTCCCACAACAGATATACTAAGTGGAGCAGGAACAATACTCCACCTGCCACGAGACTATAACACAACAATGTCTTCCACCATTGGAAGACACCACTGACTAATATTTAATGCCTCCTTATATGTCTGTGGTATATCCTTGATAGATAGTCTAACAACAAACCTCTAAAACTCATCTAAAAGACATGCAAGAGAAACATGGGAATCAAGAGGGCACGTAGCACAAGTACACCACTACGTCTGTAAGGCAATGGGTTTTTAAGGTCCTCAGTCGCCTTAGTGACCGAGACAAAAACATCTATAACCACCATCTCATCCCGATGTAAATGCAAATCACCAGTGCCATCAGTAGAATCCAAGTGCTCAGAACATACCTGAGGCGTGTTGGATGATGGAGGAAGCTCATGAGCATGAGGTCTCCGTGTTTAAACATGTGGCAAAAAGATAGAGGTTGTTGGTGGAGGTGGTGGAAAAGGAAGTGGTAGTGAGGATGGTGGTGAAGGAGTGTGAGGTGTAGGACTCATAGGTATGGTAGACAAAGCCGGATAAAGAGGCATGCATACTACTTCTCCAGTCTCCGAAAAAAGCAACCTATCACCAGTAGGAGAGAAAAATATAATGAACTCAAAGAAAGTGACATCCGTACTAACATAATATTTCTGTCGAACATGATCAAAACAACAGTATCACTTTTGAGTTCTAGAATACCACACAAAGACACACTTGACAACTCTAGGAGAGAGCTTGCCATGGCCAGGAGATGTATGGTGAACAAAGGCAACTGACCCAAATATATGAGAAGTGAGGGAGAAAAGATCCTTCTCAGAAAATGCAATCAAGAACGAAATCTTCTCTCCCACCATACACGAGAGCAAGCGATTCACCAGGTAGCAAGCAGTTAAGCCCCAATTTCCGAATAGGAATAAGGAGCACGACTCTGAATTAAGAAAATTCGGGTGACATCCAAAGGGTGACGATGTTTCCGTTCAGCTACCCCATTTTGTTGGGGTGTATACACTCATGAAATATGATGAACAAGGCCATGTGTTCTAAAAAACTGTGAAAGTTGTTAATTACATAATTATCGGGCATTGTCAGAACGAATATATTTAACATTAGCAGAAAAAACATTATTTATTTCATTTATAAAGGATTGAATATTATAGATATATATTATTCACTTATGCATCTTCATTGTTATTTTACTTTCCCGTTGGACTCTTTATGCAGTTTACCCATAGGCTACTCTCCAAAATAAGAGAGCCTAGGGAGGATGGAATAAACACGTTTTCTTATTTTCCCAACATGGTATCAGAGCAACGGTCCTAGACCGGAGTTCTTGAACCGAAACCCTAACCCTAGCCCCCCTCACCTTCGAGCCTCTCCAGCGCCTCCGACCTAGCGCCTCCGATCTCGGCCTTCCTCGCCCCGCGCCCGTACGCGTGAGCGTGCGCTGCCTTCATCGCCTTGTACGCGTGATAGGGCGCGTCATTGCCTCGCGGTCTTCATTGCACCGTACGCTGCTGAACGATGACGCCTAGCGCGTGATCGTGCGTTACTGAGCGATCTCGTGTTGTACACGCTGCACGCATGCGCATGATCGTGTGCTCCTCTTGCGTGTGTTCTGTGCGCGATTTGCGTGCTTGTTCGCGCGGATTCTGCGCGTGACCTTGCGTATTCCACTGCGTGCATCCTCTTCCCTGCGCAAGATCTTCCTACGCACAACTGTGCGTGTAAAGATTTCAACCTTCGTGCGCGTGGTCTAGCGCGTGCGTGTCCTCAGAACTTGGTTCGCGCGCACACTTCCAAATTAATGGGGTTGGTTGGTTGAGTCTACACATGCAATCAATCCCGTTAATGTCCGTGTAGACGATCATATCTTCAGTCTACTACCCCAGTCCTCCATTATCACTATGTCAGAAAGCAAGGCAGACATTCCATCTATAGGTGCCTTCAGAGGTCCAGTGCCGATTGTGAAGACGGATGGTTATAATTATGAACTGTGGGCAATGCAGTTCATGAGTATGATGAAGTCAACAGGTACGAAACATATTCTTACTGAAGAAGAGCCTGCTGAGAAAACTGGGGCCAATGCCTTATGGGAGGCAGATGATGCATATGCCAAAGTTCAGCTATCTAGAACCCTGGCAATTGAAATTGCCAATGATATTCTTCATCAGCCCAATGCCAAAGCAATGTGGGATATTCTGGCCGCTACATATTCTCGGGCAAAGGATTGAAACGAAGATTCTGCAACTCCAGCATGACATATTTACTATTAAGCAGAATGGACGACCTCTACACTCACTGTACACATCTCTACGAGGAATGTTTGAGAAGCTTTATAGTTTCATGCCCCTGACAACCACTCCAAAGCAACAGAAGACCTACCGGAATGCCACTATGGTAGGTGTTTTTCTCGCTGCCCTTGATCCAGAATATGAGGCAGCACGATCCCAGATCTTGACGGATTCTACTATTCCTCCTATGGAGAAAGCTTTTCACAGATTAAGTCGTATCATTGTTCTTCTTCTACTACGAATCAGACTACCTTAGCTATGGCAGCCAATCGAGGTCGTGGAGGTCACCATCATCACGTTCGTGGACGTGGACCTCGTGGTAGAGGAAGCCGTGTTCGGCCATCGTGTACCTTTTGCCATCACACTGGACATACCGAAGACACATGCTACTCTAAGCATGGATTTCTTGCTTCTGCACTAGTCGCTGAACAGATCGAGCCCCCGTCTGTTTCTTCTACGGATCAGCGCTTTGATGATCTTGTAGCCCGTCTAAGGGGCATCATTCCTCCATCTGGCCCAGCTGCATCAACACCTACTCCTGAGAGCCACTCCGATGTTGCCGCATCTGCCTCTGCATCCACCAGTGCCTCAGGTAGCACCTATGCATTTACTAGCCATGGTGGATCAGATACTTTAGCATGGATTATGGACTCTGGCGCCACACATCATCTGTGTGGTGATCTAAGTCTACTTACAGGGTCCAGACAGATCTCTTCAGGTCGTACAGTGGTTATTGCTAATGGAACACATTCCCCGATTACTGGCCAGGGGGAGATTAGATTGACGCCATCTATGCATCTCAAGAATGCGTTACATACACCTGATTTTTCGATGAATTTGTTGTCCATTAGCCAAATTACAAAGGATTTACATTGTCGGGCGATTTTTGATCCATCTTCTCTTATTTTTCAGGACATCCTTACGGGCAACGTGATTGGGCGTGGCTATGAGCAAGGCGGTATCTATCGCCTAAGTCAGACTCCTTTTGCTGGATCCTCATCTCTACCTGCTGGACCCATCTCCCCATTACTATAGCACCAGCGCTTTGGACATCTACCGCTTCAGAAACTACATCGTGTGTTACCTCAGGTTTCACCTTACACGTCCATTCAATGTGAGGCTTGTCAGTTGGGAAAGCATCATCGGTCTACCTTTCCCAGTCGTCGGTGTCGGAGCAGTACCTCCAAGTTTGAGTTGTTTCGTGTCGATATCTGGGGTCCTAGTCTTGTTCCTGATCATCAGGGACACATGTTTTATATAGCTATTGTGGACGATTTCTTTCGTGTGTCATGGGTATTTCTATTGAAGAATAAATCTGAAGCAGGGAATATTATCATCAATTTCATTAATGAAGTTCGTAATGTCTTTTCTGCATCTGTTAAAATTGTGAGAAGTGATAATGCCCTGGAATTTTGTAGTCAAACCCTATCCAGTTATTTCTCATCCCAAGGGATCATCCACCAGACATCCTGTGCCTATACTTCCCAACAGAATGGGGTTGCTGAAAGGAAACATCGCCATTTGCTTGATGTAATCAGGTCACTTCTTATACAGAGTCATGCTTCACACTCTTTCTGGGGTGATGTTGTTCTTACAGCATGTTACCTTATCAATCGTATGCCACCATCTGTTCTAGGTGAGAAGATTCCTTTCTCTCTTATTTTCCCTGACAAAGAATTGTTCTCCCTTACTCCTCGTGTGTTTGGCTCGATTGCATTTGTCCACCAGTTGTCTCCCGGGACTGACAAACTCTCTCCTAGGGTTGTCAAGTGTGTCTTCGTCGGGTACTCCAGAACTCAGAAGGGGTACAAGTGTTATGATCCATTGCGCAGGCGGTACCTAATCAGTGCTGATGTTACCTTTTTTGAATCTGTTATGTATTTCTCATCTTCAGGTGATTAGTAGATACCCCCTGATAATACTGATGCTATATACATGCCACCACCGCCACCATCAACACTAGAACCGCTACCATCATCACCAGAATTGTTACCATCTTTTGTCATTATGTCTGTTTCACCATTACCATTTCACTATACCCGCAAGCTTGCTTCAGCTCATGGTCATCGCTCATCATCTAGCTCGCATGTGAAGATATTACTATTGATGGATCTGATGACTTTCCTGAGCAGGATGTGTTACAAAGGTCAGAAGAGGACACAGATGATTTAGCATGTTCCTATTGCTCTACGAAAGCCGAAGCGGAGCTGCGCATCATATCCTATAGCATCATATGTGTCATTTGATCGACTAACTGGAGATTTCAGGAACTTCGTTGTTGCATTGTCAGCAGTGGCTATTCCACGGAATTACCAAGACGGGCTGAAGGATAGTAAATGGCGTTTAGCCATGGAGGAAGAAATGGCAACTCTTCAGTCCAGAGGCACCTGGAGTCTGGTTCCTGCACCCGCTGATGTGTCTTCAGTTAGCTGCAAGTGGGTATTTACAGTTAAGCAGAATGCAGATGGCAATATTGACATATACAAGGCTTGCCTTGTTGCTCGTGGCTTTACACAGACATATGGGGTGGATTATCTTGATACATTCCCGTCGGTTGCCCGTCATTCTACCCTACGGATCCTGCTTTCTGTTGCAATTACTCGTGATTGGCTGCTATACCAGTTGGATGTGAAGAATGCGTTCTTATATGGTGACTTACATGAGAAAGTCTACATGCAACAGCCACATGGTTTTGCTGTTGAGGGGGAGTGTTCTAAGGTGTGTAGACTTCATAAGGCTATCTATGGCCTTAAGCAGAGCCCCAGAGCTTGGTTCCAAAAGCTCTCAGACCTGTTTGAGAAACAGGGGTACAAACGTTCTAATGGTGATCATTCCTTATTTGTACAAAAGACTTCCAGAGGCATCATTATTGCAATTATGGTGTATGTAGACGACATTCTGATTACATGTGATGATGAACAGGGAATAAAGGGGGCGAAAGAAATGCTGGGTCGCGAATTTGTTACCAAGGACCTTGGAGTTCTTAGATATTTTCTGAGACTAGAGTTCGCCAGAAATCCTTATGGGTTGGTAATGTCTCAAAGGAAATATGTCACTGACCTGTTGAGTGAAACAGGAATGCTTGGTTGCCGACCTGCTACCACACCTATGGATCCTAGTATGAAATTATATGATGGTGACACAGATGAGGTGGATAGGAGAAGATACACAGAACTAATGGGCAAACTTCTTTATGTTACTATTACCAGGCCCGATATCTCCTTTGTTGTGAGTCGAGTGAGCCAGTTCATGGAGCAACCACGTCAGGTACAAATGGATGCCATACATATGATACTCAGGTATCTCAAGTCATCTCCAGGTGCGGGTTTACTGTTTAAGAAAAGCAAAGAGATTACTATCTCAACCTGTGGAGATGCATATTACGCAGGGTGTCCCAAGGACAGGAAGTCCACTTCTGGGTTTGCTGTGTATGTTGGAGATTCTCTAGTCTCATGGAGGAGCAAGAAGCAAACCGTTGTGGTAAGGTCTAGTGCCGAATCTGAATATAGGGCTATGGCCCATGTCAGTATAGAAATGATGTGGGTAAAGGTTGTGCTTACAGATTTACATATAGAAATCTCACTTCCTATGGCTTTGGAATGTGACAATCAAGCGGCCCTATTCATTGCAAATAACCCAGCACTCCATGAACGAACCAAGCACATTGAGGTTTACTGCCACTTTATACGTGATATGATTCAGAAGGGATTTATTGTTACATTCCATGTTAGCTCAGAGGATCAAACTGCAGACAATTTTACCAAGGCATTACTTCGAGGGTCGTTCCAGAAGTGCTCATCCAAGCTGAGCATGATTGATATCTATGCTACATCTTGAGGGGGGGCGTAGATATATATTATTCACTTATGTATCTTTATTGTTATTTTACTTTCCCATTGGACTCTTTATGTAGTTTACCCATAGGCTACTCTCCTATATAAGAGAGCCTAAGGCGGATGGAATAAACATGTTTTCTTATTTTCCCAACAAATATTAGGATCAACATCAGACTTAATTTTAAGTAAAATACCCAAGATAGTCTGGAAAAATCTTCAACTGCAACAACATAAAATCTGTGTCCCTAAAATGGTCTGGGACATGACTCAGACCTCAAATATCAAGATGGATCAACTCAAAAACACTATGACTACAACCACCCTGATGACTGTGAAAAGTAGATTGGTGGTGCTTCCCAAGCTAACAAGCCTCGCACTGGAAGGTAGAGCGAGGAGAAATCTGAGGAAGGACGTAACACAGCTTCTGCAGAGGAAGATAACCAAACCGGAGGTGTCACACATAAGGAGAGTAATCCAGTGCGAATGGTCGAAGCATCAACATATGAGGACTGAACCAGTCTATAGAGACCTCCTTGTTCACTGCTAGATCCAATCACCTTGCCATAAGAATGTCCTGAAACACAAGAGAAGAGGGATCAAATATGGCATGATAATATAAGTCTTTGGTGATTTAACTAAAATACAATAAATTCATAGAAAAATCAGGAGCATGAAAAACATTATGTAGCATCATTTCGAAGTCAACTGAACCTCCCCCTGTCCGGTCTCATCTGCTATCGCTACAGATTTGTTTGACGGATTTATATGCACTAAAATGCCATCTATCACCACATAGGTGGTGTGAATCTCCTGAATTCATAATACAATCTGACAAATCTTCTCTATAACAGCTAGTAAATGCACAGTACCTGATGTGATGGCAGAAGCTGATGCAACTACCTTTGAAGACCCTAAAGGAGCAGTAGATGACTCAGGTGCATGCATAATGTCTCTCAGTCATGCCATAAGCTCATCGAACCCCTGATCAGATGTAGGAGGAACACTAGCTGGTTAAGTCTGCTCTGCAACATGAGCTGAAATAGGAAAGCCATACTTAGAGTAGCATGTATCCTCAGAATAACCTGTCCTATAGTAGTAAGTGCAAGGCTGGCGTGGTCGACTACCCCCTCTCTCAGTACTGTGCAGAACTCCCTCTACTATGAGACACAATCATAGCCGACGAGGTTTGTAAGTGCTGAGTAGCACCGCCAGATGTTATAGGGAGCCTACTCAATCTACAATATGCCTCCTCCATTGAAATATAATGGCATCAGTAAGGATATGTGATCGAGCGACATCATATTCATGATCAAGAGCTGCTAGAAAGACTCGAGTCATCACCGAATCTCTGTAAGCCTTGAGCTGTTCTGGTGAAGCAGTCAAGATAATGAAACCATGAAGCTTCTCAAACATACCCCTGAAAGAAATATAAAAGGCATGAAGAGGACGTCCATTCTGCTTAGATGTGAAGATATCATGCTGAAGTTGAGGTATCTTCGACTTATTCTTCGCATGTGAGTAAGTAACAGTGAGGATGTCTCACATTGCCTTCGTTGTGGGCTGACTCAGAATATCATTGGCTATCTCCATGGACACTGTCCCCGACAACCAGACATACACATATGTATCATCTATCTCCCACGAGGCATTAACCACAGTCTTGTTGATTGGTTCATCATGTGTTAGAATGTTATTCTTGTCGTTGCACTGCAATATGCTCATGAATTGCATAGTCTATAATTCACATTAAATTCCATCCATCTTGACAATGGGTGATAGACATTTGAAGATGCCCAAGGATAAGATGTCGACTTTGGAGTCGACCCTGGTGTCTGACATGATGATGACAACTACGAAGATCGTGGTTGTAGACAAAGACATATGTGTCTACATAGGCATACACGAAGACGGTTGTGGGTGTAGACTCATATCACAAGTTCTTCCATCTATTAGAGGCTTCTCTGGGTAACTAGGGTTGTTTTAGATGATCAAACAACACCCTGAAACCCCAAAATTAGACCGAATAGAGGCCAAATCGCTCTTAGAAGCATTTTTCAAACCTCAACGGCCATTGAAGAGAACCTCTAGGGTGCCATGGAGATTACTACCACTCAGAAAGGAAATCTTTACAGCAGCGGTTGCAATGTTGGGCGGTTGTCGCTGCTACTGTGATCTCACAGCGGCGGTGGTGACAGTCATAGTATTAATGTTGTTTTTGTGCAGCACAGATGGTGGTGGCCTCTAGCTGTTGTTACCGCTGTCGAAATGGAGGGGAACGAGTCCCCTTAGGATTTTGGTGGGGAACGACGGCTAGGGCACATGCTCTAGTCTAGGACCGTCGCTCTGATATCATGTGGAAAGGGAAAAAGAAATTATATTGTTCCTTGCAACCTTAAGTCTCTCTTATATAGGAGATACGACCTTTGGGAAAATTATATAAAGGGGGACAGAGAATAAGAAATATGAATAAAGTACAAATAAACACAACTATCTCAACAATCTCCCATGCAACAGAAAAAAGTTGTAAATCTTGCTTTAAAACGGAGAGCTTCTGGCTTAACAAGCCATCCTTTAATGAGGTTGTTTCCTCTATCTTAAAATGTTCCAATCCAAGCCCATAACACATTCCATGCTTAGCACTTGAAAATGAATCCCTAAAATAGGAAAACATTGTTTCGGAAAAACGATTTACCTCATACCATGCTTGAGATAAACTCTATTAATCCTGAGATTCAGAAGTTAAAGGAATAAATGATACATGGACCACTAAATGTTGCAAACGTAGCAAACTCATGTGGATTATCGGATCTACATAAAGCCCTGATACCATAATGGAAACCGAATTCCCATGCCTCAATCAACGTGCTTAGATTAGATGGGTCAAGGAGGGTGACCGTAATAATCAGTTACTCAAACTAGAAACCTCAATCTGTAGAAGCAAACATCATAACCATGCGCTCAAAGACCATCAAGGTGAGATTCATACTGACCTACCAAGCATCTCAAACATATATGTTGAATTCTACAAGCAATTCTACTCTGACCTGATGGGTCAGAAGAGCCCATATACCTTTTGACCCTCTCTAATTGGCCAGTTGGAAAACCCATAAGGCTTGATTGCACCTTTTAATGAGACAGGTGTTGTTATTGTTGTTCGACAACTCAAATCTTTGAAGGCCCCAGGTTCTGAGAATTGCATCCCAGAATTCTTCAAAAAAATAGTAGAACATAATAAAAGAAGATTTCATGAAAATGATGCTTTGTCTCGCACAAGACGTTAATCCCAAGGATATATGATTCATCAATAACTTCCTTGTAGCCCAGAGCTTCAAAAAAGGTGAAACCACGACATTTGTAATTACCGACCTATCAGTTTGAACAATTTATATATGAGGATTATCTCAACGACCTAGTCAATAGATGGGCCCCTAAACTCCACAATCCAATTCCCTCATCATAATGCGTCTTTCTTAGAGGGATAGGTGCAACTGATACATTCGCAGTCACTTTTTGAGATCCTGACAAAATGAAAATACACCAAAACTATGGTCATCATCCTAAAGATTGACCTTGAAAAGGCATTTGACATTAGAAATTGCAAAACCATCGCGGATGCACTTGAGCATTCGGGATGTCCACCAAGATTTATCAAATGGACCATGTCAATCTTAGAAACCATGGGTGTCTTGCTCAAAATAAATAACACCTTTGCTGGTTATTTCAAACCTTTGCATGGGGTCCGGCAAAGGGACCCACCCCACCTCTTTGTTAATACGATTAATATTCGAAGGATGGGGAGGGGGTTATGCTAAGAAACTTAGCAAACTCCAACCTAATTATGGAATTTAGGATCATGAACACCAGGCAATAACGAACACCCTATTTGCATATGATATCTTTATTTTCTTTAAATATGATCCCTAAGCCCTACAGTGTTTAACCTTCACACTCAATGACTTCTCCCACATCTTGGCCTTGTAGTAAACCAAGGAAAGTCTACTATCCACATCTTGAACCTTACCCCGATGTAAAGAAAGCGTTGTTTATATCCTAGATTTGAAACATGAGGAGTTCCCATTCATATACCTTGGGATCCCTCTATCTCTCGCTCACCTCAAAATCCCCCAATGGCAACCTTCGGTCAACAAATTAGAAATGAAGCTTGAAGGAGGGAAAGCTAATATTCTTTCTCTTTATCTCAAATCGCTTTATTGACACTTCACTCACCCCACAAATCACTCACTTACTAGCCCCACTAAAAACTCCCAAAACCACACTCTTCAAAATTGACAAGATTAGATGAGACGTTTTATACTTTTATGGCATGGGAACACCGAAGAAAAACAAAGGAACGAGAAAAGATGGAAAAAATATGCATCCTAAGGATAATGATGGATGGGATACTATCAATATTGAGGCATTTAACAACTCAATTCTCTCAAAAACTTGTATCAAGCTGCAAAAAAACCCAAAATCTCTTAACTCCTAGCTTGCAACCACAGATCCTTTCCTATACCTCCCGACGCCAAACAAAAAACTGGTGACTCAAACTTCTAGCAATCCATTATAATGATATTTGCTAACATCCAAGAAGCATCCTATAAAATACATGGGCCATGGATCAAGATCACCAACTCTATTATGGCATGGTCAAATAAACAATGATATACCACCTAGGGAACAATTTCCGACAAGTTCACCAATAATAAAAGTGCATCCCTTGCAAAAGCTTCTTCCACTCTAATCGCCCAAAAAATGGCTTAAAGGCTCTACCGAATATATTGCCTTTAGCAAATTGGAACAAGTAACTTAAATATAGCATCAGAAGAGCATGTGAATTATTTGATTGCCTTCCCATGAGAAAAGGAGTTAGATGCTTAAACAAACAACTTTATCATACACTTTCTCACGGGGGTGTGTCCTCTATACTGCACCAAAATTCCTGGTCGCATATGTTCCTTCCTAGAGTTTCATTTTTCCTCCGGTTCTTGGCACATGAAAAGCACAACACCAAGGATAAACTCTATCTTTTTAAGGTCTCCTCAACAAATGTTTCTCTGCTTTGTCTAGTTAACAATGAAACCCCTAAGCATCTATTCTCTGATTGTAGCTTTACCAAAAAGATTTTAGATCTAAATCTAGAAATGCAAAGAAGTTATGACACAAACTTCTTCAATACCTCGCACTATTGTCTGGACTCATCCTCCTACAGGCAGATGAAGTCACTATGGGCATCCATCTGGTGGTTGACCTTGAAAGAGCGACCTACGGAAATTTCAAGGGCAGAGCCTCCCCTTTGAAAATAGTGCATGAGGTGAATTCCTGACAGAGCATTTAAAATAATTTCATACAAATCCTATCAGTTTGCCCTGAAATAGGGCCATCCCAATTAACTAATTATGCTAAACTGGGTCTGCTTATGTGTCCTTTGCTGAAAATTGAACTTGCATCACACCAGAATCCACTACTAGTTATTGCCTTTTTTTGTTTCTTGCTTCGATTGACTGAAGACTTTTTGTTTGTTGGGGTATCTCATTTTCGATCCCCCTATCAACGGGTGAAATGTCCCAGTTTTACTGAATAATGAGTACCCGAACTACTCTTTGTTTGTACAGAACTTTGGATGCTGCTGCGACTTTTGGATGAATGAAAACCAATCTTTTAAAAAAATCAAGTTTCTCTTTGGCTTCGAATGGCTAGAAGACATTAAAGCATTCACTCAACCCTATTGGAAAAAGTAAAACAGTTATAGCCAGCCAAAAAAACACCCCGTTTATGAAAAATGAATACTTAAAATAAAACTTTTATAAAAAAATATCTTTAAACTGGAACTCACAAGTCCTAAATCCAATTGAGCACCAGACCAGGCCTCAAGAGAATGCCTTGTGGATATGCTATAATTTCTGTACTGACTGTCGATATCAACATCCTATATTGAAAAAATGCTGATCAGATGGATGGTCATTCATTGGAAAGAAGGGCACCTCATGAGCAGTGCTTCAGTAAATACTTGAACTTTATGAGAACTAGATAAGTTGCATGGTAGAATTATGGGCAGATACATTTCAATCATGCATTATCAGAAAAAGGTTATTAGAAATCAAATAGCGGTAAGCTAAATTATGCACCCAAGATGCTATGCTCGAAGAAAAAGAAGTGGCTTTCTATTATAATGATAAAAACAAATTAAAAGGGTTTCCATAAGTCTGGTATTTAGAAGGTAAGCAGTTACCTCAAACATCTCAGTGAGAGGGTCACTTTTTACAAATGATTGACGCCTACGCTTGCGTGAGTTGCCTTGAGAAGTGTCAAATTCAGATTGGATTTTGTACCTGGTCTTTTCCAGGATGTCTTCCAAAAATAGTTCTTGCACAGGAAAGGTCAAGCCCTAAAGGACATACGTTCTAAATTAAGTAGGAAAAGGAATGCAAAATAAGAGACAATAAAAAAATAACAAACTATTACCGGTATGTGAATAGAAGGTGCATTTCCAAAATACTTTGAGAAAAGATCCGCATTTATAGTGGCACTCATTAGTATAAGACGAATGTCGGGGCGGCGAGGAAGAAGATCGCGCAAAATGATTATTAGGAAATCCTCATTCATGCCCCTTTCATGAATTTCATCTACCAATAGATGGCTAACACCGTCTAGCTCTGGTTCTTGAACCTGCAATTTTAGGAAGCATTGCAAATTATAAACGAAGATGTTTGTTGCTGGATGTAAGAGAATAGTTCCAGATTTCAAGATGTAGAAAACAATAAATGACCTATAACTGGGAATTTGGAGGTATCAAGCCTTTTGAGATAGAAGATGGAGAGCAGGAGAGTAGAGACTGGAGGGTGAGTGGGTGGTGGTGAATTTTTGAAACCTTCTTGCAAGAGATGGGTTAACATGGTTTATCTTCGTGGGATTTTAGTTCCATGTTTGTTTACAAAGACAATTTCAGCAAGGATAACAATCATTTGCAGAACTTGAAGCAGACATTGTATAACTAAGAATGGGCAGGAGAACTCAAAAGCACGAATTGGAATAACATCACAACAAATTATCTACAGACAGACACAAAAAATGAAAAGATTCAAGGCATGAGATGCTAAAGAACTACTTAGAATTAGAGAGATGTTCAAGCAAAGCACGTGTGTGTAACTAGAAAAAGAGCCAATTCAAAATTTAACTTAGAAACTGTTATTATAAACACAAATGCACAAACCAGTAGACCGCAAAAGATAAAGAGATCGATAGGAAAAATAAAGCAAAATAAGGAAACCAGGTACAACAGCTGCAAAACTGCTATGAAAATACTGAGTTCTTTGTCTTTTGTGGTTCAGCAAAACTGAGATATTAGTCGGGAGGCGCTTTCCCTGCAATCCGGAGTGTCGGGATTTTGAAGTCAAACTTGGCATGGATTGATGTCTCAATGCTGAGCTTCTATCCATTGATTTGAGAGAAAGACCCTTTTCAAGAGGAGTTTAAGTATATGCGATTCGTAGTTAAACAAGGCAATCAAGTGCATTTCAATTAATCAAAGCCGAACAATTTCTGAACAGAGGCTGTGAATCTTATCTTGGTGTGGTTTCGTTTGTATAAGGGCAGAGCCAAGACTAAGTTGCCCAAGGTGCCAGTGATGAAGGACTTGCCAGATGTCTTTCCAGATGACTAGTCCGATTTACTACGTTGTGCAGAGATTGAGTTCAATATCTAACTAGAATAATGGGCACACCCCATCTCCATGGCCTCATAACAGATGGCACCAATGAAGTTCCAAGAGGTTAGCAGAGGAGGACGAGGAGGATACTACACCTTTTTCCGACCTTTTGTTCCTGCGTCACAGAGGACGAGGAGTATGGCAAACTCTCAGCCACATTCGAGGACAAAGGGTGCCCTGCATCACATTCCAAACCGACTACAGCTTCAAGAACCCCAACCGCCATATCAAGTGTCAACGTCCAGGGTTCGATGAAAGGCCTCGAGGAGACCGAGGAGGAGTCACCTTCAGGAGGAGCAGTGTCAACCTCGGTTTGCAAACTGCCCCCGCTTCTGGAATCCTCGACAGAGCCAAAGCCATGTTGAAGAAGAATGAGACCGTCTGCTTGCACGAAGAAACAACCACCGGGATCTTCTTGCCGCTGATCCGCAGCCAAATCTACATCTTTCATGGCAGGATGCGATGGAGAAAAGGCAGGAGAGGTGACAAGCTGTAGCTTCAGCGATAAGACTCCAGTGTCCTGACTCGAGGCCCATCCCTCAACATGGCCATGAAGTCCGGGGCGTTGTAAACGAAACTCCCCTCTCCATCAAATCCGGATCCCCTATGCTTTGAAGCAACGTTTCGAATAAAGTTTATCCAGGTCGGATCTTCTTTCAACTTTAAAACTCTGCACAACTCGGATACTACACTATCGCAACGAGCCCGAAGACTCGACAACAAAAGAGGTGACATGCCCCCCAAGGGCGGTGAGATAAACTCCTATTCAAATCCCCTTCTTTCCAAAGAGGGTCGGTTTTTAAAGCTTTCCAAAGAGGGCGACCTTTGAAATTTGAAGCCCTCCAGATTTGGTATCTCTACCTCCGCTGATTACGTCCCCGAATCAGGATCTCCTTTGACTATGCCAACGAAGCAGCCTCCGCCGGAGTAGCCTCTAGCACCGAAGCAACCTCCTCCCGATTAAACACTCTCCAGCAAGTTTATCAAAAAAGAGGCTTCAAGAGCATCATAATGCGTAAACGAGCATGCTGACGGTGGTGGATGGACAACCTTCACAGGGAGCTTGAAACAGGCACGTCCAATCAAGAGCATGCAAACCCACTCTGAGGGCATGGAAGCATACCCCTCGATGGCGACGAATGCTTGATTTGGATCCGAACCTAATTTGCAGCCATCCAATAAGATCGCCTTCACCATATCGAACTCTCTCAGCATCGGCCAGAGCGCCTGCACAGTCCATGACAGGAATGGTACTCCAATAACCCGAAACACTCCTCGAAGCCATGGATGCTTCCCCATCCGTAAAGTATGGCTTTCTCCGGCAAACACCGCTCTCCTCGCCCAATGCAAGCTGGACATCGGATTCAGCAACTGATAAACCTCTGGCACAGCATCTCTTCCCCTCCGGTGGAGCCATGTCTCCCGAAAACGAAAGGCCCAGCTTTTGAATCACGGTTAAAAGGAATGCTTGCACGTCCAGGACACCCAAAGAGGTCCCTATCAGCAAACAAGTCTCCAACGGTCCTCGCCCAGCAACGCCCTCACCAAACACAGCAGCATATAGGCACCCTGAATCATGCAGCCTAGGGACGAAAACTCTCCTTGCAACGGTTATAAATCTCATATTTATCATCATTAAATATCAACATTTTCTCCCTTGCTTAAGTAAACAAACAAGATTCATTGACAATTAACCTAATTACTTAGTTGTATGTAGTAAATAATTAACATTAATTATATTTGTTAGTAATATATATTCTACGCAATGTTCAGGAATGCGCTATGCGGTATTCAGCCGGAGGGGTCACTGCATAGAGAGTATGCGGTATGCGGGATAGTATGCGGGGAGTATGCGGTTTTATGCGGTTTGGTATATTTTATTATTAAAAATATAAATTAATATTTAATATTATGTTAATATTCTCAGTCGGGAGAGTATGTGGGGAGTATGCGGTTTTATGCTATTATGCAGGTGTGATTATTTGGTTTTAGAATAAATAAAAAAAGTTCTATCAGAAAAGCGGCCGAGTATGCGGCTGCATAGGGGGTATACTCGGCCGAATATGTGGTCCAACCCGCATACATGGTTGTTTCATCATACTCGAAGAGGTAAGGCCCCCGAGTACGGGTATGCGGCCAAGCACGCGACTTACTCGCTCGTTTTTCTTAGCACTGATTCTACAGCACTTAATTATTCATTGTAACCCCATTAGGGGCACTTATGTACTTTCTCCTCCTTTGGACTCTCTAAGATTTCTAGGGTTTAGACCTATATAAGAATCCCTAGACTTATGGAATAAATCAAGCTATTTCATTCTTTATTTTCCTTCACATGGTATCAGAGCCACCGACTAGAATCGTGACTTTGACCTAACTCCCTCCCTTCTCAAACAACCAGCCAGCAGCACCGCCTGACATCTCCAGGCTCTGCCTCCGCTCAGCGACGCCGCCAGACTCTCCCCACCAGTGCCATTGTTGTTGCCCTATTGCCCTCCAGCCTCATCACCCTTGCCTTGCCCCTGCGCCATCGCCCCGTCGCTGTCTTGCCCTACCCCTGCACCATCGCCCATGCCCCATCACCCTCGTCCCATCTCCCTATCACCCTATCGCCCATCGCCATCGTCCCCATCGCCCCATCCTCCCCACACCTTCCTCCCATCATCCCATCGCCTATCCAGCCCTTGCTCGACCCATCGCCTCCTGCCCCTACCCCACTGCCTCTCCAGCCCCTCTCGCGTGATCACCCAACGCCCCCAGCGTCGCCTATCGCCCGTGCCTCCACCACCCCCAACGCCTCTCGCCCGTGCTTCCAGGGCCCCCAGCGCCTCTCGCACGCGCCTCCAGCGCCCCCAGCCCCTTTCACCCATGCCACCAGTGCCCACAGCATTGCCAGCACCGCCAACCCTCCTTCCTGTGCAGCTATCATCGTCCTGTGCCCCTTCCGGGCCTCCGTCGGTGCCTCCAATCAGCCTTACGCGTGCTACCAGCATCCTTTGCTACTTTGTTGTCGATCTCTCATGTGCCTTCTCTCTTATATCAGGTCTCCTCATTTATGAACTACTAAATCTCCATTCTGCATGCTTGGTCGCAACTATCGGAACTCGATAGGTCAATTTTATTTTTGACTAGTGCGGCTACCATGGCATCTACTAAGCCCAAGTCTATGTACCCGACTTCCTATGTAATGGTACATGGCACGTCTATCAAATTAAAGGGCTATGAAAACTATGTTATATGGTTCCGATCTTTCAAGGTTTTCATTGGCGGTCAGTGAAAGAACTATGTTCTCGCTAAAGATCCACCCAAGGAGACAGACAAGGACCATGATATTTGGTATGTGGATAGTTGCCAAGTCATCACATGGATGAGTAACAACGTTGATCCAAATATAGCTTCGAGTCTTCTCTACAAGGAGACGACAAAAGCTATGTGGGAGTCTCGAAAACACTTACTCCCAAAAGACAACCATGTCCAGGTTGTCGGATATCTATACACAGATTTGATCTACAAATCAAGGAGATACAACCTTGATCGAGTACTATCAACTCCTCACAGGCCTATTTGAGGAGCTTCTAATTTTCCAACCTGCTTGTTGTGACAAACAAATACGAGAACATGCGGAGTGAGAAGCGTATCGGTTCTTATCAGGTTTACACTCACGATACAAGCCAGTGAAAGATCAATTTCTGATTGTTATGGCTCTACCCAGTCTTGGGACCATCTTTGGTCGACTACTGGATCTTGGGTCTCCATTTCCTCTTCTGTCTGCTCAGACTACATCCCATTTTGCTAGAGGATGATCCAATTACCAAGGGGGATGCAGACGCGATTTTGGTCGGGGTCATGGCAGTGAGTCTGGAAGTGGACGTGACTTCGGACGCAGACGTGGCCCTACTACTCTACGCTTTCCAGCATGCACACATTGTGGTCGTCTGAATCATCTGACAGCATGGCCTCAAATTTCAGCGAAATTCAGTCGAATTTCTGTCGAATATCGATATCCAGTCGAAATCAAAATTCGACCAAACTTATCGAAACGACCGAAATATGAGGGTCCTAGTACAAAAAAAGGCCGAAATGACCGAAATTCTGGTTGAAATTCCACCAAAATTCCATCGAAATTCTGTTTTGGTCAATACCGAAATGGTGACCGAAACCGACATTTAGGGCCTTGTCCGACAGAATGTTGCTGGGGAAAGTTTGGTATACCTCCTAAAGCCAATAATGCCTATGAGACACCCTCATATGATAGATCCTATGATACCGAAGATACCTCTCATGATCAGCCTTCCAGTGACAGTCAGGCTTCCTTTACTACATCGGAGTAGCTCGTCTTCAACAACTGCTACAGAACTCTACTAGTGATACCACTGTGTTTGCTCCTACTGCTAGTTGGCCACTACATCAGGTACAGTTGTTAGCTCTACCTCAACGTCTACTCCTCCAAGGATCATTGACTTGGGTGCCTCGACTCATCTAACGGGATAAGGTGGTCTTCTCACCTCTTCATGGCATCCTCCGTTCTGAAGACTGCTCGTGTTGCCAATGGAGCCTATTCACCTATTACTGTTGTGGGCACTATGGACTTCTCCTCTAAACTCTACCTTACCGACAGTCACCACGCCCCTGATTTTCAACTAAGTTTATTATTTGTTCACAAGTTGTACACTGAGCTTAACTGTCGAGTTATATTTAATGAGTTTTATTGTTATTTTCAGGACATCCGAACGAGGTAGATTTTTGGTGTGGGACACAAGAAGAATGGTCTTTATTATCTTGATATCCCTTCTGACTCTGGTTTTGTTGGTGTGTCATCAATCTTCGCCGATCCTCTTCTGTGGCATCTTCGCCTTGGCTATTGGTCTACTCAAGGTTCAGAAAGTCGGTATGCAGTACTCATTCGGCTAGGCAGTCTGAAGCAAGTAAGCGGATAGGTGGAAGTCTATGCGGATTATGTGGTTTGCAGTATTTTAACTAAAAATAATAAAAATAATATAATAAATTCAAAGACTAAAGGTTTACGTTTCAAAAAATATATAGCATAGACGAAATATAAGTATAGATATTTTAGGACAATGCAATACTGATCAAAACTCACAAATATTGTACTCTTATCGACTACTGGATTCATTTTATAGCCAAAGATTAGAGCAAGAGTAAAGCACTATTCAGATGAGACTTTGACAAAGAGTGAATACAAGGCCTTGAATATTGAAAGTATTGATATTTATTTTTAAAAAAATAGAGTTATCAATATAAGTGTCAATATCAACCACTAACATTAGGTATGAAGGATTTTATTACATATTTATTACATTTTTCCTTACTAAAATTAGGCCAATACTTACTCGAAACAAGCCTTCAACGGATAAAAAAAGAATTCCACTAGTAAACCGTGGCAAACATAATTCAGTACAATGCAAATGAACAAATGCGAAAGAAAATTAGAGGAACAAAAAAGGACATCATAATTGTATAAAAAATCAAATTTACTGTCTTTTCCAAAAGATAATCTTTTGTCAATTCCAGTGGGGAGCATACGACCAAATTTTAATATATTTAATTGAAAGGACAGTGTAGGTCGATAGCATAAAAAGCTTATCAATATTTTTCATACTCAAAATAATATAATATGAAGATCCATATGGTACTATCAATAAAACTTGATATGGAGATTAATGATGAATACAACTAATATGCATCTAGATAATCTATTTTGTTCATAACAGTAAATGTATTTCACCGATACAGACAACATTAATGGATGAACATCGTGAGGAGCATAACAATGCAATGAAATAGAGAGAAATGAACATAAACAGAGAACTGTCACCTGAGAGAACGACGATGATGCGTGAGAATCAGAGAGAGGGGGGCGGTAGCCAGGGGGCGAGAGAGCAGTGAGTAGAGAGCCTAGAAGTGGACATAGGGTTTTTACTCAGCCTCGAGGATATATACAGGGTCGAGGGGTGTATTACCTAAATAAGTAGGGTATTTCGAAAGCAATTTACTATATTCCTATCCAATATGCGACCGCATATGCAGATTACTTGTATTGAATACTCGCTATACCGCATATTAAGCGAGTATTGTATATGTGGTTCGCTATGGTAACCGACTCCGCATACACGGTCGCAAATGCGGACGTCCTGACTGACTTTCTGAACACTGGGTACGCCAAAGCACACTCGTTAATGTTTCCTGAACTCTTTATGCTCAAGCTCTTTGAGTGCGAGGCGTGTCAATTCGGGAAACACCATCGAGTATCATTCCCCGCTCTTACTGAGCCTCATCATATTATTCATTTTTCTTTAGTCCACTGTGATATTTGGGACCTTGTCTGGTCCGTACTCTAAGTGGACATAGGTATTTTGTTGTTTTTGTTAATGATTGCAGTAGGTCATCTTGGGTCTATCTTATAAAAGAACATTTGGAGATTAATAATGTTGTCAAAAAAAATCTTTCATTATGTCAAGAATATTCTCCACTACTATAAAAATCTTCCGTTCTGATAATGCCTTGGAATTTACCCAGCATGACCTAACCAATTTCATTGACTCTCAAGGTACCATACATCAAACATCATGCCCATATACATCCCAACAAAACAGGATAGCATAAAGAAAACTCTAGCATCTCCTAAACATTGCCTGCTCACTCCTTACTCAGATGAAAGTTCCCAAAACCTACTAGGGTGATGTTGTTTTAACCGACGTCTATCTTATCAATAGAATCCCGTCTCCAACCATAAATGGTCCCACTCCCTTCTCTCTACTTTACCTAACTGAGTCAACCTTTCCTCTTCCCTTGCGAATTTTTGGTTATGTGTCCTTTATTCATAATTTTCATACTACGGACAAACTTTCTCCTGGTGCAATCAAATGTGTATTCCTTGGTTACTCTCGTACTCAAAAAGTTTACAGGTGTTGCGATCCAACTGGATATCGCTATATCTCTGCAGATGTAACATTTAAGTCACTTGTATGAATCCTAATATTCTCATTTTTAAAAGATGAGATTAGAATCTGATCATTAGATTTGGATTCAAGTTTTGGATCTATGTAAAATTCCAGCTTTTCTTATTAAGTCATGAGATTAGGAGTCACTCATTAAATCTAAAGTTAGTCTCGATTTATATGCTAGTTCATCCCCAAATCTCTCTATTTTTTTAGCCACGAATTCAGTGGTTAGTTGATGCTCTAAAACTTGACTTAGTTATATTCAAATCATCCTTAATTTCTACTGAATCATTGTGAAATCAGTAGCTATTTACTGGTCTGAAATAGGACTCCAATCACATGCAATTTATCTATAATCTTTCACAATTTAGGCATAAAAACTGTAGCTATTGTGGTCTGGATTATAGACTCAAATCATATGCATTTCATCACCAATCTTTCACAATTCAGGCCTAAAAACTATAGCTACTTTGGTCTGAGATTTAGATCTTAACACATGCAAATCACCCCCAAATTTCATTTTTAACATGCTAAAAACTGTAGCCTTTTGAGAGCAGATAATCTATGCAAGAACCCCAAGATTTGGTCTTGGGACCTCACATCCTCAAACAAGCAAACGTGGACTTCCGAATTGGTGCTGCTAATAATACGGGATTTCTAATTTACGATGAGGATGGGAAAATATCCTTGAAATTGGGTTGTCATACGTAGATAAACTGCAACCTTCACGTAAGGAAAGGTTCTACTTGGTCAACTTGAATTGAGATGTAACTCATGACAACAAGCATCTAAGCAAAGATGTGAATAACATGGCCAAAATGCACGGAACTTCAGTTTCTACCAATCATATAACCACAGTAACACGGTAAACTAGAGGTACTACAGTTGGTTGCATCATACAAGAGTCTCAATTTCCACCCCTTTAAAGTTAAGATCTTGAGCTAAAATTTCGAATAGAGTTCAGATTTGTACAAGAACATGGATGGCAGCAAGAGGGATACTTGTACATTTGAATATCCAAATTTGGAGATCAAATTTGCATGCAGTGGCCGGAATTAGAGAGGAGCAGCAGCTCCTTTTGGGCTGATTTGGAGGCTCCAGCAGCTGCTCAAATCAGAGCAGCAATAGCTGCTTGAAGAAGCAATTGCAGCTGAAGCAAAGGGGGGCTCCAGCCCTTTGGTTGCAGCAGTTGCAAGCTGATGGAGCACCAGCAGAAAATTGGGAAGAGGCTGCTGGAGATGCTCTTACGTCTGGAAATTTGAAGAGAAAAAGAGGGGAGGAAAGGTTGATATAAATGAGGGTTGGTCTTTGGTTGCCCAGTAGAGTTACTACAAAGCTGTGGAGAAGATAAACAAATGAGATAGCTATTCCATAGGGCTAGGGTCTCTTATATAGATAGAAAATCCTAGAGTACAAAAGAAAAATTACATAAATACCCCTAAGGGGTTATCGAACCTGAAGGGTTGAAGGTTACGAAACCTGAATGGTTTAAGGGTTACTGAAATCGAAGAATTGTGAACATATCTATAAGTATAACTCTAACACTCCCCTTTAAGTTGAAGCATATCTGTCGATCATGCCCAACTTGGATACTAAGTACATGAGGCGCTTTCTTGGAAGAGCCTTTGTGAAGATGTTTGCAAGTTGAAGTTCAGTGGAGATGTGGAGTGTTGATTTGTCTTCCTCGTACTGCATCACGAATGAAATGGCAATCAACTTCAACGTGTTTCGTCTGCTCATGGAAAACTAGATTGGTGGCGATGTACATGGCAGGCTTATTGTCGCAGAATAGTGGTACAAGAGTGGTGACAAGCATGCCAAGTTCTGTTAGGAAAGAGACAAGCCATGTGATCTCAGAGGTGGCATGAGCCATTGCCCTGTATTTTGTTTCAGCATTGGATCTGGAGACCACTATCTGCTTCTTGCTTCGCCAAGTGACAAGTTTATTCCCAACAAACATGGTGTATCCTATAATAGATCGACAGTCCTCCGGAGAGCTAGCATAGTCAAAATCTGTATAGACGGAGATATTAGTGTCCCAATTCAACCCATAGAAAAGTCCACGTCCGGAGATTCCTTCAAATATCGAAGGCTTAAAAGAACATCCTGCCATTGACTGTAAAAAGGCTTCTCCATATGCTGACCGGCTTTGCTCACAACATATGATATATCTAGCCTAGTAACATCGAGATAGAGTAATTTTCCCACAAATCTTTTGTACCGTGTTGCATCCTCAAAAGCTAGATCAGTACGTACTGAGTATTTTCTCACTTCTATAGGGATGCCAGATGGCTTGCATCCAAGTAGTCCTACCTCAGTTAGAATATTAAGGCAATACTTCCTCTGTGAAAGATGGAACCCTTTTGTAGTGCGTATTACCTCAATGCCAAGAAAATAACGAAGTTGACCGAGGACTTTCATGACAAAGACCTTCTGGAGGAAGGTCTGGTCTCCTGAATGCATTCTACATCATCTCCTCTGACAACCATATCATTAACATAGACAGTAAGAATGTTCGTGCCAGTAGGCCGTCGTCAAACAAAGTCAGATGTTGTCCTCTGAAAACCAAGTATGTTGATCTCTGTAGTGAGCATGTCAAACCATGCCCTAAGATTCTGCTCCATGCCCTAACTCTAACACTCCCCTTTAAGTTGAAGCATATCTGTCGATCATGCCCAACTTGGATACTAAGTACATGAGGCGCTTTCTTGGAAGAGCCTTTGTGAAGATGTTTGCAAGTTGAAGTTCAGTGGAGATGTGGAGTGTTGATTTGTCTTCCTCGTACTGCATCACGAATGAAATGGCAATCAACTTCAATGTGTTTCGTCTGCTCATGGAAAACTAGATTGGTGGCGATGTACATGGCAGGCTTATTGTCGCAGAATAGTGGTACAAGAGTGGTGACAAGCATGCCAAGTTCTGTTAGGAAAGAGACAAGCCATGTGATCTCAGAGGTGGCATGAGCCATTGCCCTGTATTTTGTTTCAGCATTGGATCTGGAGACCACTATCTGCTTCTTGCTTCGCCAAGTGACAAGTTTATTCCCAACAAACATGGTGTATCCTATAATAGATCGACAGTCCTCCGGAGAGCTAGCATAGTCAAAATCTGTATAGACGGAGATATTAGTGTCCCAATTCAACCCATAGAAAAGTCCACGTCCGGAGATTCCTTCAAATATCGAAGGCTTAAAAGAACATCCTGCCATTGACTGTAAAAAGGCTTCTCCATATGCTGACCGGATTTGCTCACAACATATGATATATCTAGCCTAGTAACATCGAGATAGAGTAATTTTCCCACAAATCTTTTGTACCGTGTTGCATCCTCAAAAGCTGGATCAGTAAGTGCTGAGTATTTTCTCACTTCTACAGGGATGCCAGATGGCTTGCATCCAAGTAGTCCTACCTCAGTTAGAATATTAAGGCAATACTTCCTCTGTGAAAGATGGAACCCTTTTGTAGTGCGTATTACCTCAATGCCAAGAAAATAACGAAGTTGACCGAGGACTTTCATGACAAAGACCTTCTGGAGGAAGGTCTGGTCTCCTAAATGCATTCTACATCATCTCCTCTGACAACCATATCATTAACATAGACAGTAAGAATGTTCGTGCCAGTAGGTCGTCGTCAAACAAAGTCAGATGTTGTCCTCTGAAAACCAAGTATGTTGATCTCTGTAGTGAGCATGTCAAACCATGCCCTAAGATTCTGCTCCATGCCATAAATGGCCTTGTGTAGTCGACATACATGCTCCTCCTCGACTACATACCTCAATGGTTGCATCATGTGGACCTCCTCCTCAATATCACCATAAAGAAAGGCATTCTTCACATCAAGTTGATAAATGGGTCAAGCCTTGTTGGCAGCAACAGAGAGAATGGTACGTATCGATCCTATTCTGGCAATGGGTAAGAAGATCTCAAAATAATCAACTCCCAAGGTTTGTAAGAAATCTTTGGCAATAAGTCTGACTTTCAACCTGTCAATAGAACCATCAAACGAATCGACACGCCACAGGGCCAACTCCCGGTGGGCACGGCATAAGATCCCACGTGCCCCGGGAGGTAAGTGCATCAATCTCCTCATCCATAACCTATCGTCAACCATGATCCTGCATTGCACTGAAATGATCGCTTGGAACAGAAATAGCATTCAGAGCATCTGCAAATCTCTTGTCACGACTAGATCAACCATCTGTAGAAACAAAATAGGGCATGGGATGATGTGTACATTGCCTTTTTTGCTTGTGTATAGCTTTAGGAAGCTCCCCGGATACATCCAGGGCAGCAGTGGTGGGAGCACTCGAATGGTCATATCATCCTGCATGAAGGGGACAGGCAAAGGTATAGACACTGTTGTAGAAGGTATAGAGGTACGTTGGCGAGTATAGATGATTGCCGGATGAAGGAGGTCCAGAGGAATGTCACTCACAGTCAGTGTAAAATAACTTGTTTGCTCAAAGGAGACATTAGCAGAGACATAGTACCGACATCCAACAGGATCATAGCAGTGATAGCCTTTTTGGGTATGAGAGTACTGAAGAAAGACGTATTTGATGGCACGAGAGGATAATTTGTCAGTTGCATGAAAGTTTTGAACAAAGGCAATACAACCAAAAATTCGCAGAGGTATAAGAAAATAAGGCTCGGTAGGGTAAAGTAAGGAAAATGAAGTTGTCCCTTTGAGAACAGATAAGGAACACGATTGATGAGATACACTGCAGCGAGAATAGCATTTCCTCAATATTGTTTAGGAACATTCATTTGACTTAGAAGCGATCTGGCAACATTTAGCAAGTGTCGGAGTTTTCTCTCAGCTATACCATTCTGTTGAGAGGTATATGGACATAATATTTGGTTAACAGTACCCTAGGACGTAAAGAAAGAGGTCAAGTCATGCAGGGTTAACTCAAGAGCATTATAAATGCATATGATCTTAACCATTGTTTTTAAAAACGTGTCTCAAGGCGCTGAGGCGTATGCCTCAAAGCGTTTTACAAGGAAAAACGCCTCGAGGCTATAGCCTCATTCAACCTCAATGAGGTGTGCGCCTCGAGGTGTTGCCTCATGAATGGGTTGTTTTTTTATTTTTTTCTGCAATATTTTTTTCCTTTTCTTTTTGATTGTGAGCTTTTCATCTTTCTTAGACATGTATTTTCAAGTCTTTAATCTCATGATTCAGTGAAATGTATTTTTTAAATTTATTAACGTATTAAGCTTATTTTTGCTTTGTTATGCATGTTTTTTATAAATCAACGTGAACAAAAAATTGAGTCTTGAGTGCTTAAATCTAATACCACTATTCTTTAGTATGAATCAAGCATAAATGCTTTGTTTATTAAAATGTTTGGATGCAAGTCCCCTACTTTGACCTAAATTTTGAAAAGTATATTTTTGTAAACATGCCTCATCTTTTCTTCTATTCAATCAAGACTAAATTAATACACATCAAATCATGCATGAACAAAGTTGATCATAACATGCAATATTCAAGTATTTTATACCCCAATCATTATGGTAAAGTAAAAAGTGCACATATTCACTGCTTACTCTCTTATCGTTCTCAATTGAATGACACATATCTCACCTAATTTTGAAAATGGTAGGTTACATCTAGTCCCTTTAGTTAAATTTTATTCAAAACTTTAAATTTTGCGGAGAGTTACCCATTATTGTGCTTACATATCCATATTTACTTGACTCCTTACATATTTAAAGTTTAGAAAAAGAGAGTTATATAACAACTTGGGTGTTTAAACCATGATGTTAGCCTTGAAATATCATGGAGTTATATATTTAATCATAACTATTTAATTTCTAGAACTTGAATATTGTAATTACGATTAATTATTATATTTTATGAAAAATTTTCTTTCACGAGTGAGGCTTACGCCTCGAGGCAATACTAGAAAAATGCCTCGATACGCCTCATATTTTTTAAAACCTTGATCTTAACAATGCTAGAAAAGAAGATTTTAACATATTGAAAGAAATTTCCGACAATTTGATTAATCTCTGAACGCTCCTTTAATAGATATACCCAAAAAGATAGACTATAATCATCAACGAAAAATATAAAATAGCGATGTCCACTTAATGTGAGGATTGGACAAGGTTCCCAAACATCACAATGAACAAGATTAAAAGCAATAGTACTACGAGATTCAGTACGAACAGCAAACAAAGCTCGATGGTGTTTCCCAATCTCACATGCCTCGCACTGAAAGGACTTCAGAGCAGAGAGTTCATGAAACATCATAGAGATGGCCTTGGTAGAGGGATGTCCAAGGCGTAGATGCCATAAGAGTGGATCTTCGGAGATGGACGCAGCATAACAAAACTGGCATCCAAGGGTATGTCAAGATAATATAGGACGTTCTTCTCATGACCCCCACCAAAAATCTGCCTCGTCTGAATACAACAAGACTTGTCAAATACCACATGGCAATGAAGCTCAACACAAAGCTTATAAATTGATAGCAAGCTAAGAGGAAAATCGGGAGCACAGTGAACCCAGAAAGTCAGAGCTTGGAAGAGAATTCCATACTTCCAACAGTAGTATTCGGTGAATGAGTCCCATTAGCGACTCAAACTGACTTCACAGAGGTAGATGGTACGAAAGAGGTAAGCAGACTACCTTCTCTAGTGGGATGAGTAGAGGATGAGTAGATTGGCACCGGAATCAATAATCCAAGCTGAAACAGGAGTGATAGCAGAGTTGGCTATTGTACCTGAAGGAGTAGCCAGAGCAACAGTGGCAGTGTTACTAATGGTAGTAGGCCCTGGAGTATGAAGGATCTGCATCATGCGGGAGTAATCTGCGTCATTAAGATGAACAATCTTGCTGTTGGAGGTTGTTGTAGGCGATGCTTCTTCCACATCATAGGCATCCTCATAGGTATTATTGGCGTGATAAGAAGGTAAGCCAAACTTCCGCCAACATCGTTCAGTAGAGTGGTTCCTCCTACCACAGTGAGTGCACGGGGCATTAGAGTCTCGTCCACGGTCATGGCCAAAGTCACGGCCTCGACCAGATTCATGTCCACAACCACTACTTGGATCACGACCATGTCCTCCTCGTAAGTTGTATATGCCACCTCACCTAGATGAGACGATGTGTGCAAAGTTCTCTATTGAAGGTAAGACGGGAGGCTGGGTAGCCGATGTCTCGAGTTCCTCAAGTCAGTCAAAGATGGCTTTCATTGTTTTCAGTATGTCTGATCAAGGCCTTAAATGTCGGTTTCGGTCACCATTTCGGCATCGACCAAAACAGAATTTAGATGGAATTTCGGTGGAATTTCGACCGAAATTTCGGTCATTTCGGTCATTTTTTGTACTAGCACCCCCATATTTCGGTCATTTCGGTCATTTCGGTCAAATTTCGATTTCGACTGGATATCGATATTCGACAGTTCGACCAAATTTCGCTGAAATTTGAGGCCATGTGTCTGATATAAGAAATTGCCCATTTATTGCATGGTATCTAGAATACATTCCATCAAGAAAGAGGCATACCTACCAGTCAGAATGTTCTTGTATCTGTTTAGTGCAACATGAAGATTGGAATATTGCAAGCTCCTCATACAGGCTGAAGAGATACATGTAGTATTCGATGAGGGTAGAATCACCTTGAGATGCTGACCAGATTCGCATGTAAATGTCTGCAAGGCATGACTTCATCTTCTTCTGGGAGTATGTTTGCTCGAGATCCTCTTTCTTTGGCTCTATTTTTGTAAAGACGATTTGAGGCAATGTGAGCCTCAACACCGTTGGTCATCTAGTTGATAATCCAGTAGTTGTATGTCTAGCAGTCATTGTACTCTTTCTCCTTTTTATCTAAATGATCTTTAGTCAAAGTGTAGAGTTTCCTCTTACCACTGATGAACACCATAAAAGATCGATACCAGATCACATAATTTTCCGTGCCCTTGAGCTCGATAGTAGTACCTTGTGCCATAATATTCGTGGCCAAGGACTTTGTCTCGATAGAAGAATGTGCCATGGTGGTCTTAAAATAGAAAGATGATCTTGTGATCAACTAAGGATGCATAAAATGGCTGGAAAATGCCCTACAACTCACGTTTGCATTGGAAGAAGAGCCAAAAAACCTCAACGAACAACAGAATTGGAATCCTGGAAGCGTTGGCTAGCGCTAGTGTGAGGGTTGTGGCCTCCTGGCGGCACTAGCAGGCCTCCGTAGATGGTTCTAGCAACACCAGTAGGTGCTGGAGAAGCTCCTTTGGGGTCAAGCTGCTGCATTGGAGGCCATTGGAGGGCCTTGTACGGGGCCTTAGTTTGGGGAAGAGGGCTCGCGTAAGCTTTTGCGAGGCTTGAAGGTGACGATGGGGATTTAAGGTCAGAACCTCGATCTAGGACCATTGCTCTGATACCACGTGGAGAAGAGAGACAAATGAGATATCTATTCCATACTGCTAGGCTCTCTTATATAGAGAGAAAACCCTAGAGAGTACAAAAGGAAAATTACATAAATACCTTCGAGATTTACGGAACCCGAACGGTTGAAGGTTACAGAACACAAAAAATTACGAACATAATTGTAAGTATAATAAGTCAAGTCTTGTAAGTTCTTGGTGTGTTTAGCGCTCTGAGTGCTCTCCTGTACATTCTCTTTTTTTCCTTCTCTATCTCCTTTTAATAAAGCTTTGGGGTGAACACCTTCGAGTGTATCCCCCCTTTCTTGGTTTCAAAAAAAATAAAAGCCAAGTAGGGAGGGAATTTAGATGCCAAGTTGAAATTATGTTCTACCGAAATTTCTAAATCAAATTTTATTTTTATTTTTAGTTTTTTTAAAAGACTTTCGCTCTCTTCTGTAATACCAAAGTCACATGCATTTACATCTCGAATCTCCGATTCCGATGTACAATATCACGTTTCAATCGTATGTGCATGATAATCAAACGATATAAATTTCATACTTCCCTAATCTAAGATGGATACAGAAATTGATGAAATATGATCTTGATTTTTGATCAATTTTTTGTGATTTTAACTTATCAAATGCCATCCGATCGACGAATTGTCAATTCGTTGGTCTCATTTCGTCGAGACGGATTTTTTGATGGTCTCGGTTTATTTTTACGGTTTCCAATTGCATCGAGACTTTTTTGGTGGCACGTTTTACGATGCCATTTTTGATCGATTGATCCCAAACAAATATTGATTTACAATCTACTGATTGATTTAGATCATTTAATATTGATCGATAATTTATTGGATCAAATATACCTTAATCAGTTCGAGTTCATGTTATTCGAATCTGAACATCACAATATCGATGTCCATTTCTGAAGCAATCAAGGTTCAAAAAGTCGGTATGCAGTATTCGTTCGACCAAGTGGTCTGAAGCGAGTAAGCGGATAGGCAGAAGTATATGCGGATTATGTGGTTTGCAGTATTTTAACTAAAATTAATAAAAATGATATAATAAATTAAAATAGTAGAGGTATACATTTCAAAAAATATATAGCATAGACGAAATATAAAGGATAGATATTTTAGGACAATGCAATACAAATCACGATTCACAAATATTGTACTCATATCGACCACTAGATTTATTTTTATAGCCAAAGATTGGAGCAAGAGTAAAGCACTATTCAGATGAGACTTTCGCAAAGAATGAAGACAAGGCCTTGAATATTGAAAGTATTAATATTTATTTTTGAAAAAAAAATAGAGTTGTCAATATCAGTGTCAATATTAGCCTGTCAATATCAGCCACTGGCATTAGGTATCTAGGATTTTATTACATTTTTCCTTACTAAAATTAGGCCAATACTAGCTGGAAACAAGCTTTCAACGGACAAAAAAAAAGAATTCCCATCGTAAATTGTGGCAAGCATAGTTTAGTACAATGCAAATGAACAAATATGAAAGGAAATTAGAGGAACAACCAAAGACTCCATAATTGGATAAAAAATAATTTTTTTGTCTTTTCCAAAAGATAATCTTTTGTCAATTCCAGCTTGGAGCATAAGACCAAATTTGAATAAATCTATATACCTTCTTTAAACTTGGGTTTTTCACCCATTAGGTGACGTGTGGCATCACAGGACTCTTCCCTTTTTTATCTTCCTAATTTTCTGCTCCTTGTTTCTGCAATTTCTCCCGGTCTCTCATGTACAGTTGTGTTTCTCGGTGAAACGTGCCATGAGGGGCTCTTCCCTTTCCTTTAGTTTTTGCAATTTTTGCTGGATTTTCCACCCGTTAAGTGACACGTGCCACAATGAGACTCTTCCCTTCTCCTTTTCTGTCTTCGCAATTTTCCTATTTCTGTTTTGCAATTTTCCCCATTCTCCCCTGTGTGTTTCTCACCCTACGATGAAACATGTCACCATGTGCTTTTATCTTTCCTTTGTATTTTTACAAGTTTACCATAGTGGCTCTACCCTTCTGGTTAAATATTTCTTCCGTCCCTCCTTTTATTTTATTAAAGTTTTGTTTATTTTTATGTCTTCTGATTATATTATATGTCAGTCAATTTTTTTCCCAATTTATATCATTTTGCTCAGTTTATTGTTACCATCGTTTCATTGCTCTTCCATTGTTAGTAGCAATGAAAAAAACATTAGTACATTGACATGCATCTTATATTTGTCATGCTTAAATACAAAATTTTAGATATAAACTGAGTTGTGTAGCTCATCCCTTCTTACCTTTTCCATCTTTTTTAAATATAATTTAATTTTTTCCTCCAAGCAATTTATAATAAATATGTTTTTTTGATATTTTATCATGGTTGTAGACTTCATAAGATGTGTGTATTATACTTAACATCAAATGTACCTTTTAGAATGAGGAAGAAAACAAAACACTTGAAATATTGTATTGATTTAGGATGTTTTATAACGAATCAAGTTGAATAAAATTTAAGATCACATAATCTAACAAATTAGGAAGACTTTTGAGGAAACAATTTGCAGACTCCAAAGTATACCCTTGTGCTCAAATACCATTCCCTTGAGTTGGCTGGTGGTGTAGGTCGATAGTAGAACAAGCTTATCAATATCTTTCATTCTCAAAATAATATAATATGAAGATCCATACGGTATCGTCAATAAAACTTGATATGGAGATTCATGTTGAATACAACTAATATGCATCTAGTTAATCTATTTTGTTCATAACAGTAAATGTATTTCACCAATACAGACAACATTTAGGAATGAACATCGTGAAACAATGCAACGAAATAGAGAGAATTGAACATAAAAAGAGAAATGTCACTTGAGAGAACAACGACGATGTGAGATAGTTAGAGAGAGAAAGATAGGGGGCGGTAGCCAGGGGAGAGAGAGCAGTGAGTGGAGAGCCTACGAGCGGAGATAGGGTTTTTACGCAGCCTCGAGGGTATACATACGGTCGACGGGTGTATTACCTAATTAAGTAGGGTTATTTCGAAAGCAGTTCAGTATATTCCTATCCAATATGCGGCAGCATATGCGGATTACTCGGACCGCGTACTCGCTATACCGCATATTAAGCGAATATTGTATATGTGGTTCGCTATGGTAGTTGACTCCGATATGCGGCCGCCCAGACCGACTTTCTGAACACTGAAATGAATGGCAAAAAAGGTGCCCATATCGCCATATCGGTATCGATAGCAGTCCTTTGATGATATCGATATATCAACATTATATCGTCGATATATCTAAAATCATGTTTCTTATATAGCATAAAACCCCCGAGCCTAAAAAGAGAAAATTACATGAATGACCTCAAAGGTGTTACATGACTCAATAATGAGATAAAGAAATAATAAAATCAAATAACTCTAACACTATGCAAGAGAATCACCCTTGGGAGATTTTGAGCTACCTCAATACCAAGAAAATAAGTAAGTTCTCTTAGGTCTTTTCTAACAAAATGCCGGGAGAAATACTTCTTTGCAACATCAATGCCTTGTACATCGTTACATGTTAAAATTATCATTATCCACATATACAAACACTGCAACTGTTTCCCCTTTTCTATTTTCCTAACAAGCAAAGAATGGTACTCAGATGATCTTTTGAAACCTATCATAGACAACCTCGAAACATTTCCAGAATCAGACCCAGACTCTTGGACTATGTTTGAGACCATATGTGGCTTTATGAAGCTTGCAAACTTTTTAACGTCCCCCTTTGGTTTCAGACCCAAATGGTTGATGCATATACACCTATTATTGTAGATCATCATATTGGAAGGCATTATTTACATTAAGTTGGTAAGAGACCATGATAATTAAACTATAGCCCAAATCAAAATGTTTTGGAATGCATATCACAGGAGAAAACTCTCCAGAAAGTCAATACAATGCCTAGGCGTAGCCTTGCGCCTTTTTCCACCAATATTACCGGAGAAAAGTCTCCATAAATCAATATCATATGTCTGAGTGTAGCCTTTGCCACCAATCTGGCATTACATCTCGCAAAGACTAAAAGGTGTTTAATTGTGAATACCTATCCACTGCCAACGATAACTACAACCTTTTGTGGATCCACTAATGTCCACATGTCCCTAGACAAAAGACCATCCATTTCCTCCTTCATGGCCATGTTCCACTCAAGACCATAATAGTTTGCCGATAGGTAAAAGGTACATATATGGAAGATAACCCTTCCACAAACCCCCTTAAGATTAGATAGCCTTTCTATGGATACATAATTAGAAAAAAGTTGGGAAGTAGATGTCGGCTTCCCGTTCTGAATAGCAATCGAAATGTTGAAGTTATCCTCAACTTGATGCAAATCATCAGGAGCAGAAATATCATGAATAATGTCATTAATGATTTTATTTTGGTTGAATACCTCTGTGTATGCGAGCGGGCGGGGGTGTATGCATGGGTGTGGGTGCATATATGCACGTGTGTGTGTGTGCACGCGTGTATGCGTGTGTGGTTGAGGTGTAGGGATGGGAGCTTGTATGTGTATGTTTTCAAGGCCCATCGCAAGGGAACCGAAAACTAAGATTTGCTTTATCAAGGACCAAATGTGAGCTGCGAGCAAATAGGAGTAACCAAACTAGATGCAGAGGTGGAGTACTAAAACAGACTCAAAAAGGTGACATTTGCACTCACATAAACACTCTATTGACGAGATCATGGCACATGGACCCTTTGGGGTATTGGAATACCCAACACAAACTTAATAGCTAGAGGTGTGAGATTGTCTCTTCCGGTAGACAAAATATGAACGAACGAAGTAAACCTAAAGATCTTTGGCTCAACAAGAAAAGGTTTCTTCTTGCAAAGAGCGGAGAATATAGTCTGTTCGTAAAGAATAGAGGACGACATGTGATTTATCATGTAAACGTCACTCAAAACAACTCCATAAGGACAATGGAGTGCTTTGTGGATAAGTAATATCGGAGCAACGTTCAAAATATGCCAATGTTTCTTCTCAGCAATCCCATTTTGTTGAGATGTACAGGAAAAAGAGATCCAATGAACAATATCATTGTTGGTAAAAAAAGGATGACGGCTGATGATTATGAAAATCAAGAGCGCTAACAATACACATAGACATCACATAGAAACCAAAATTCCGCATTTCAATTGAAAGTTTTTAAGAATGGTGCCTACTTCGGCTTTGGGTTAATTAAAAGAACCCATGATACATAAGTAAAATCATCAAGAGCAACAATACAAAAAGGGTGTCCATGGTGATCCTAAACGCAACTCGGTCCATGTACGTCAAAATGGACTAACTCAAACACACATTTGGGCACTCTGTCATACCTACTTGGGTTCGAACTCATATGATGTTTCTGAAGTTGACATGCTTCACACTGAAAGGAGGAAGAAACAAAAATCAATTATAGAGATATCCTCATTTTAGTAGTGGAAGATGAACGAGACAAAGATGTCATAAGTATACATATGTTCTCTCATGAGTAATAGATGCAAGACCAACATAAATGACCGGGTCAGACAATAAACACCCCCTTCTTCACAACTTCATCCAATCACCCTCTTCATCAAGATATGAATATCCTAAAAAATAAAACACATGATCAAACATTGCTCAACTATTCAATTCCATAGTAAATCTACTAACAGATCGTAAGGTCATAGAAAATTCAAGAACAAGAAGAACGTTATCCACGTGAATGTTTGGGGTTACACAACCTTGCATAGTAATATGCGATTGCCTTTTATTTCCAATGAGAACAGTAGGTCCTAAAGAAACATGGTGACATGAAAAAATTGCATTTTAATTCCACAAATACACCTAAACACACACGAATCCACTAGCCAATATGAAGATGCATATCTAATGCACAAAAAAAGGCCTACTAAGGATGTACTTAAGGGATCTGCAAAAGGCAAGTGTCCAACACTACATGAGGAACACCAAACTTGGAGGTCGATTGCATGGCTACATGGTGTTGGTTCAACCTCTGAAGAAGATCATCGTACTTCTGCCCTCGAGATGGTAGATTGATTGTCACTATGGGTCATGGAAGGACATATCGATATCGGTATCGATATCGGTACCATGTCGATACCGATATATCGCCGATATATCGGCGATATATCGACGCCAAATCGCCGACATCGGGATTGAGCTCGCCTTTTTTGCCTGTCGATACCCGATATCGGACATATTGGTGATATATCGGTGACGTGTCGATACCGATATATCGCCGATATATCGGGATACGACCTTCCATGCTATGGGTGCCCAAGCAAGAGTTGTACCAAGAGGTTTGTCAATCTTGTTCTAGCAATAGCAATGTTCAGAATAGCGGTTGTGTGGTCACATATGCGTCTGCATACTTTTTAACGCACTCCACAACCTCAAGTGTAGTAATATGTCGCCCTTGCGCATAAACATGTCGCATATGCAGGTTGTGCGGCCGTATATTCGAGTTGTGCAGTCGCTTAAGGTTAAGTGGGTTCATCGGAAATTGATCTTCAAGATCCGAATCCGATAGCCCATCTCGTAAACCCCTCTCTGTCTCTCCTAATACCCTCGCTCGAAACCCATTTCCAAAAGCCCTCTGCCTGCTAAACTTCTCTTCACGCAGCCCTCTACTTGCGAAGCTCCTCCATTTGCACTATCGTCGTGCCACGCAAGGTTGGAAAAAGCGGTAGTCGGTACTCGGTCGGTGAGGTCACTGACTAAGGATTAATCAGCAGTGGGCGACTAATCAGATTTAGTCTGCCATTAGTCACTTTTGAATTTTTTAATTATTTTAAGTATATAAATCATATTGTGTACATATTCTTACATATGCATAGATTCATACATAAAAGCTCCAAGTTTAGAACATATATATTTTTTTACCAAACTTCAAGTTCCAACTACTGGTCTTTTGTTACCAATGTTGTCCTTGATCGATGGTCTCCACCCAAGGGAAGAAGCAGAGAATTTCGATAACATCCTCCGTAAGAAACATCTTCCTCCGTAACGATAAAAAATCCATTTCATAGAACATGGACTAATAAGGATAGCTGACAAACTTACACGACATGATCATCTTGAATGTCCGTCGTTCCATTAACCGATGAAGGAAAGTTGTTATGACAAGCTTCTTGACTTGAAGTCAAGAAGGCTTTAATTCCATCACTGTCAAAAAAATGGAATATAAAATGAGGGTAACTTGGATTTGTTTTAATTACAATATTTAAAATACATTTCACATCAGTAACGTTAGGCAGAGATCGGATATTTGAAGTGGACCATGATGTAGAATACTATTCCTCGCATTAAAGATCTGAAAGATAACTATAGTGGTCGGCGACATCATTGCTTATCAAAGAAAGTACCAATTTATGGTACAAAAGTACCATCAAATACCAATGGAATAGATATTTCATGCATCAGAACAAGATTTGGAAACTTCACATTCAAGTTCCAGCTTAGCAGTAACATTAGGACACATATAAATAATTAGTTTGATTCAACTTCCTAAGGAAAGAAGTTACCAGTGCAATTTTTTGTCAACATGCACAACCAATGTTATGCTTAGTGCTCTGGAACAGAAGACGGACCTACAGCTATAGATGATTGGAACTCTGTTCATTTTACTGGTGGCTTGGAGTGCTTACAGGAACTGCAAATCATTTTACCAAAAAATAAAAATGCTTGATGTAAAAGTCGACCAATCAGTCAGTCGCGGGTTGATCGACTAATGGTCGACTAAGCCTACTCGAATCGGCAACCCCCCCGACTCGATGAGTCATGCCAACTAATCGGCCTAGTCAGCCGACTTTTACAAGCTCAGTGCCATGAAGATCCTCCGCATTCAAGCTCCTCCATCTCTGCTTGTGAATCTCCTCCCTGTCTACTAGACACTATAAAGTTCCTCTACCTCCAAACCCCACCTCTGCCTTCGCCACGAAACTCCTCCGATTATGATATCCTAGGTACATTTTTATGCTAAATATTTAACATATCAGATTTATAAACCCCAATTACATGAATCCTGGGATAAATGCATGAATCGAGTAAGCTTAGATTCATAAATGTTTAACAGTTTTTGAGGCTAGTAATTGTTGAAGTTACTATCGATCACATAAAGCACAAAGTATAACATATCCATTTGTAAACTCTAATTGCATGAATCATGGGGTGATTATGAATATTAAAATATAATTTTTGAAGTTAAATTGAAAATAAATGTCCATTATTCTTTGAAAATGATGTCAAATTTTATATAAAATCTAGGTTTATTAATTGAGAGTTCTACCTTAGTTAGTACATTAGTAATGTTCTTTGTGATGATTTTTGGCTTTGTTTTGGATACTTACATATTTTTGCATATATGTTGTCAACTAGTATGTGTGCTAATTTTTTATTGATATTTAGTGGAGATACTTCTTTGAGATCTAGTTAAAAGTCATTTTTCTTCGATCTTGGCCACATGTATTCATAAATTTAGTTCAATTGGAGTAACTTCTATAGATATTTATTTATTTTTAAATTAAAAATTAGAAAACCGTGTAGAATCGCATATACCATGCATATACCCCCATATAATGTTTAATCATTATTCGGTGACCTGTCTGAATGCATACGCGTACCGCTTTCCTGAACCTTGAGCAATAGTGCTTTGTATGACCATTGTGATTGCAAAACATGCAATGATATGTGACACGTCCTTGTAAAAAATGACCATGACTATGAGCACGACTCAGACCTCGTATGCCTCTCCCAAGTAGAGTAACCATAGCAAAGGCAGTCGCAAGTTTCTACGATACAAGAAGAGATATAGATAATCTGCTCAATCTGATGCACACCTCCTTCCTAGAGAGAATCTCTGAAGAAATAATCATCTGGGACCAAGCTGCCTCGTAAGAGACCGTAAAGAAACAATTTGACCATTAACATCCATTGGGTCGCACAAGGACATGGAGGCATATGTGAGTTCAACCTTTGAAAACTAGAGATCCTTGCATAATAATATTCAGATAAAGATCATATATCTTGCCTAATTTAAAACATTTCAAGGTAAGCTTGTAAAGATGTAAGCATAGTTCTTCTCTTCAGAGTTTAGTTGCTTCAAATTCTCCCATATTTGCTCGCAGTTTTGTGATGCACAATATAAGGGGCAAGCTTCTAAACATAACTGTTCATAATCCATATCTTAACCATGGCATTTTCTTTCTCCCAAGTTTGACATTTTTCCAACCTTCTCAATCGGTTCTTCTTCATTCAAAATATACGCATTGTTATAATAGAGAATGCGACCACAACACGCAATTGCTTCTATCCAACTTGGTAATGGGGCCAAACAAGGATTTGTTCACCCCTCCTTTACTCACGTGACGAGTCTACAACTTTTGACATACTTTGCAACCTGAAACCATTTAATAAAGGAAACAAACAATGGCACTCAGATAATAGATATTTAAATCATGATTGCATCTCTTATTATAATTTCAAAAATGGTACCTATTTGCAAATTAATCAACCCTAAACCCTTATAATTTCAAAACTGGGACATGATGGAAGTAAGAAGCAAAGTTCCGGCTGGTAACCCTTCAGGGGAGGAGGATGGCGAGAGCGAGAGCGTGCGAGTGGGGGAGCGGCAAGTTCGAAGCCGGGGGATGGGAGAGGGGAGAAGCGGGTGTGCTTGGAGGCAGGAAAAATTGGAGGCCAAAGGCAAAGGGCAAGGCGTCGGCAAGTGGGGTGTGTGGCGGGGGCGGAACTCTCAACTCTGACGTTGTTGAGGGCCGCTGGGGCGCTCGCGAAGGGGAGGGGGTCTCGCGAGGACGGTTGGAGGTCTCTTTTGGGGTGGCGGAAGCCCGTAATTCGTGGTGGCTGGAGCGGTTGGTGGCGGAGAAGCGGGGGAGAGTGGGGATGGTCTTCGTAGTGGCTGGGTACATGTCAGCCATAGGAAGCCGGAGAGGAGGTGCTTCCGGTGTGGGCTGCAGGGCCATTTGGCGTCGGTTTGCGTTGCTCGTCCGAGATGCTTTGCATGCGGCGGCCTGGGGCACAAAATGGCAACTTGTGGTTCGCGGTTTCAAAGTGGCAACGCTACTGCTCCGACTGTTGGGATTGCTTTCAAGCTGAGTGGTACTGCTTTGTAGGAGTCTTCCTTGGTCAGGAAGGGGTGATCGTTCGCGCAAGTGGTTGCATGCGACTCGAAGGCTCTTCCGGTTTCCACCTCTCGTGAGGCTGCTCGTGGGATGTTCGCCTCGAATGCGACGGTGCCGCAGATTACGTTTCCGGACCCGCAGTCAACGTCTATAAGTGAAGAGGATTTCAAGTGTGTCGTGGTTGGTTTGAGCTTGAATCGCACCTTGTCAGTGGATCGTGCGAGGGGCGTTCTTCGTGAGAATCTTGGTCCGCAGTTTGTGGGGGACGTCGTCGCCATCGATACCAACCATTGTTGTGCTCGGGGCCTGTCTGCTTCTCAGAGAGCCCGGTTGCTTACAAATAACTTGGTTGCTGATGTATTTTGGAGGGACTTGCGGTTTGCGGACGGGGCGTGCCACAGCGTTGAGGTTTGTGTGGCAGAGGTCCGGGGGGTCTCGTTTCTTTCCAGGACAATCTATTGTCTCAGGCGGTCTCTTCGGCGGTGAGGTGAGGTCCTTGCGGTCACAGACAATGGTTTGGCGCCGGGCTCCGACATTGATATTACTAGGGTCCTCATGGAGTACAACAAGGTGTTTCTTGATGGTGCATCGGATCAAGTTTTCTCCGAGTGCTTAAGGATCGGATGTTTCACATGCAGGAGTGAGCTGTCGGTGGTCAACCCGCCACCGCCGCCGGTGGATGGGCAGTGGGCGGTGCAGGTTTCTCCGGTGGTTGGAAGGTGGAAGGGTGTCGCCTCGTCTTTCATGGAGCGGTTGGCTGTGCATGGCAACGCTTCAAGGGACATGTCCCGCGATGATGATTTCGTACGTCCTTTCGGTGTCCTGCATCGGTCTTTGCAACTGGGGGCTTCTAATGACGGTTTGGCTGGTGACGTGGCGGGGAGAACGCTAGGGGTCAGTGGGCCCTCTTGCCTTTGGAATCGGGTGCCAAGATCCGCTAATCAGTGCACCTGTTCGGATCATTTAGCGGATCACCTGTTATTTGGATCCTCTTTTTGCCTTGCTCTCGGTCCCTTTATGGGTGGGCGTCTCGATCTGCATCCTCCTATCTCTTCCTCTCCTCCGACGCTTTTCTCTGCTCAGATGATCAATTTGGCTGCTATGACGGACGACAGGGAGGGGCTATCACTGGCTCAGGTTGATTCTCCTGCTCCGGAGGTCGAGGGGGATGGGATACTCGATGGCCCGGCGGCGGACATGTTCTTGGGATCATCTTTGGAGGCGTTGGTTTGCGGTTCCCCGCTTCAGACCTCGGTGGTGCTGTCTGAGATTGTGGACGTTGCTTTGCTTGATGGAGTTCCTGAACGAAGAGCTACTAAGAGGTATAGGAGGAGAAACAGGACACAGCCTTTGCCCCTTGTGATGCAGGGCTGCTCGACTTTGAAGGATGTGGTTGCGGAGGCGGCTGGCGCCGTCCAAACTGGGGGGCTTTCTCGTGGTTCCTCATGAAGGTGTTGTCTTGGAATACCCAAGGCTAGGGGGATGCAGCAAAAAGGAGAACATTGGGTTCGAGGTTCTCGGAATGGGGGTGTGACGTTGTCATGTTGTAGGAGACTAAGCTGCAGGCGTTGTCTGACGGTATTTGGAGGTCGTTTGGAGCGGGGAGCTTGGACGAGGTCTGGGCGCTGGACGCGGTGGGCTCGGCGGGCTGCCTCCTCGTTGCTTGGAGGTCTGCTTCGCTTTCGCTCGTCTCGGTGTTCAATGGAAGGCATTCTATTTCGGTTCTCCTTGAGCGGATGGATTCTTCTTTGCCGATCGCTCTTACTTGTGCTTACGGACCGTGCTGCTATATTAAGAGGAAGGAGCTTTGGGAGGATTTGCGGGAGGCGGCTTGTCGGTTTGGGGGGGTGCCATGGCTGGTTGGGGGGGATTTTAACGTCACCCTCCGCTCGTCGAACAGGCCCCGTTCTAGGGGCGGCTTGGACCCTGGCTCGTTGGATTTTGCGAAGCTCATCGACTCTTTTGCTCTCGAGGACCTGGGGGCTGGTGATATCGCTTACACGTGGAGAAATTTCTAAAGCTCGGTCCTGTATTGACCGTTTTTTGGCTTCCGAGGAGCTCTTGGAATCCTTCCCACTCTCGTGGGTGTGCTCCAGACCTCGGTGCTTGTCCGACCACAATCTTATCCTTTGGGATTCCAGTGGGGCGGCTGTCTCGCGGGGCTTCTTCCGGTACGAGAGGTGCTGGTTGTTAGAGGACAATTTCAGAGCTATTGTTGCGGAGCGATGGGCCGAGGTGCAGCTGGGGGCCTCCGCGGTTACGAGGTTTGCTCGCAAGCTCGAGTCGCTGCGCAGGCGATTGGTTTTCTTTAAGAAGGATTCGAGGGCGGCGAGGGTCACGGCTAGAAAGGAGGCGGAGGGGGTGGTCAGCGCTCTGGATGCTTTGGAGGGGGTTAGGGAGCTTCGGCAGGAGGAGCTGCTCGTGCAGTCGGTCGCTCAGAAGAAGATGGCGGAGGAAGATTTGAAGCGTGTCACTGAATGGCGCCAAAGGTCGAGGGTGTCTTGGTTGAGGGAGGGGGATGCCAACACGGCGTATTTTCAACGGGTGGCCAGTGGAAGGCGGCAACGCCCTTCGGTCGATCGTGATTGGAGGTAGGCGGGTGACCGGTGACGAGGCTATGGGGCGGGCGGTCGTGGAGTATTTCGGAGATTTCTCTGGGAAGCGTACTCAGAAGCTTTGGAGATGGTCGGGCGTGGGGGCTGCACCGCTTTCGCCCTCTCAGTGCGAGGATCGGACGAGGGCGGATTCTTTGGAGGAGGTGAAAGCGGCTGTTTGGGATCTTAATGTTGATGCTTGTCCGGGGCCTGACGGGTTCTCGGTGGCCTTCTATAAGGACTTCTGGGGTTTGGTGGGCATGGAAGTGTTGGAAGTGGTCTCCGAGTTCCGTGCAGGTAATGCGGGGTTTGACAAAGTCAATAGAGCACTCATTGTGTTACTTCCTAAGTCTTCAGTGGCAGAGCGGATCGAGGATTTACGGCCGATAGCTATATCGAATGCTCTATACTTAATAGTGGCGAAGGTGTTCGCCTTGAGATTGGCACGGGTGCTGGACACTATTATCTCTCCTATGTAGGCTGCTTTGTTCGGGGGAAGCAAATTGCGGATTGTATTACTTTGGCTTCGGAGTTGGTTGCGAAGTGGTCGAGGGAAGGCTATCGTGGGGTATTGTGGAAGGTCGACTTCGCCAAAGCTTATGATTGTCTCGATTGGAGTTTCCTTTGGTTGGTGCTGTGGAGGAGGGGTTTCCCGGAGATTTGGATAGCTTGGATGCGTCGGTGCGTCACGACAGCCTCTTTTTCGGTCATGGTTAGTGGGCATCTGGAGGGGGGATCTTTCCAGCCGAGGAGGGGGATCCGACAGGGTTGCCCCCTTGCGCCTATGCTTTTTGTTGTGGTCGTGGATGTCCTCGCCCAGATGGCTTGCCGGTTCATTGATGTTGGGCTCTCTCGGGGCTTTTCTTGTGATGGGTTGGTGGTTCCTTTGCTCCAATATGCCGATGACACCGTCTTTTTCATTGAAGGGGGGCCCTAATGAGGTTGCGACTATGGCGGCCACGCTTGAAGTATTCAGTAAATTGTCGGGTCTTTTCAAGAATGCCACGAAGTCGAAGGTGGTTCCCTTCGGTCTTTCCAGGGAGGAGGGATCGGAATGCGATTCCATCTTGGGCTCTCAACCATCTAATCTTCCTCTGGAGTACTTGGGGATGCCGCTGGTCTCGGGTAGGGCTCGGTTGAGGGATTGGTCCAAGGTGGTGGAGAAGATGGAGCTGAGGCTGGCCGGATGGAGAACTTCTTTGCTCTCGACGGGGGGACGGCTCGTTCTTCTCAAGGCGGTGCTTTCGTCTATCCCCGTATTTTTCTTATCTAACAGTCGTTTGTCGGTGGGGATCCGCTCTCGTCTCGAAAAACTCATGCGGAGGTTTTTATGGGGCAAAAATGGGGAGTCGGCGGGTGGAATGCATTTGGTGGGATGGGATGTCGTTACCAGGCGCAAGAGCGATGGGGGGCTGGGCATCCGGAGGCTGGACCATGTCAATGAGGCCCTTCTTCTTAAATGGGTCAGCAGATTATGGGGCTCTTGTGAAGATTTTTTCTCGCAAGTCCTGCGGAAGATTCATCTTATTGGCGGGGCGCTTCCGATGGCGGCTAATAGGTTGGGGCGAACCACGCCTTTTTGGAGGGGGATGTTGGAGATATGCGCTAAATTCGCCTATTTATTTTCTCCGGTGCTTGGGGATGGTCGATCTTTCAACTTTTGGAATGATGTTTGGGTGGGGGAGGAGCCCCTTTCTTCGCGGTTCCCTCGATTGTTCGCTTTGGCGGTGGATGGGAATGCTAGCATGGCGTCTTGCTGGTCTGAGGCGGGGTGGTTCCCGCTTTTCCGTGGTAGCCTCTCGGAGCAGAGGTTTGCCGACTATCTTCTCCTTCTGGGGACCATCGGGGGGCCGGTCAGCCTTCGGCCGCGAGAGATCACTGGTCCTGGAAGGGGGGTCCTTTCACGACTAAGCAGGTTTTTGTGGCGGTCTCTTCCGCCCCTCATTCAGACTCGGCGGAGGTAGTGCGTGATTGCAGGTTCATTTGGACTCTACGGCTTCCAGAGCGGGTGGGGTTCTTCCTCTAGTTGGTTCGGAGACAGAGATTAATGACAAGGGATCGTTGCGTGAGGTTGATTGGGAATATTCCTGATACTTGTATTCTTTGCAGCGATGCCGTAGAAACTTTGGAACACATGTTCTTCGCGTGCCCAACGGTGCAGGGCGTTTGGGAGGAGGTGGCCGATGATTGGGTGTGCTCCTCGAATTTCGCCTCTTTCTGGGACTCGTTGGTTGATAACAAGGACAGGGACCGTAGGGAATTGTTCAGGCCGTTGGCGAAGGCTTGGGCGATTTGGTTGGGACCGAATGATGCTATCTTTTCTAGCCAGCGCTTTTATAAGGAGAATGTGTTGTTTCATTATACCCGTTTAGTCGAGGATTGGACGCTGTTGTAGGGCCTTTTTTGGTACCGCGGTTGGTACCTTGTAAAGTTTTTTCTTTTTCAATATTAATATATGCATGGGGCAGACGCCATTGAGTGTTCCCCCTTTTTTTTGGACTTCAAAAAAACTGGGACATGATGACCTCGTAGGAAAAACGAGTAGCTTGCCTTGTAGGACTGATATCGAGTTTAGGAGTCGTTACGTGTAAACTCGAAGTCGTTGCCTTGTGTATAAAGTGGAAGTTGTTGTGGAAACCAAGGATGCCTTTGTGTGTGAACTGGAAGTTACTGCCTTGTGGAAGCCCTAAGAAGTGGTGAAGGCGGAGGAACTTGGAACTGATGATGGGGGTGTGAAGATGTTGGCAGAGGCCCTTGGAAATGAAGAGCTTCTAGCGAAGGTGTTGTGTTGGTAGAAATGGAAAGTTATTGGCCACATTGCTGGCGGAGGTGTTATCATGGTGCTGGCAACGATGAAGATATTATGATGGAATTGTTGAAGCTATTGGAGTTGGTGATAAAGCACTTGGGGTCTGTTTGGTTACTGGGGTGGGGTGGGGTGACCTCTTGTGAATAGTAGTTGTTTGGATGGTTATGAGGGTTGAAGAGGCTTTGGAATAAGGATTGTGATGTGATGTCACCTTGATTTGTGATGCAATTCCAACCCAGTAATGCAGGGGGATACACCGGATTACCTCGGGGTATCCCGGTAACCAAACGGACCCTTGGTGTTCGCAGCAAAGGGGTTTTTTTGTTGTCATTGAGAGTTTTTTCCCTAAGGCGACTACTCAGATATCCCTCCTTATATAATAAGGAAAGGTACCAAAGTATAATAATGCTGTTAGAAAGTAGAGAATGCGGACGCGTAATGATAAACAGAGCATAATCTAGAAAGATAAAACATGAAAAACACAAAAAAAAATAAGTGGAACCCTACTCCCTAAGGAGCGGGATGAAACCATAGGTGAAGGCCTAAAAGGACCATATGTTTCATTGAACTTTCTCAATGGATACAGAATATTTGGGGCTCCTTATATGTTCTCCACAAAGCCCCCGAGTCCCACCACTAGCAGATGTGGGACTAAACATATGGATGGAGTAAATGGATCTTGGAGGTATCCATTTAGCCATCTACAACTCAACAGGCGTACAACCAAATACTCCAACACTCTCCCTAAGCTGGAGCATGCAATGCTCAGCTTAGACAAACAGAAAGAAACTCAACATACAATACACTACAGACAATATCAACTCAACGCGTACAACTGTCGGTTGCTGTCGAGGACGTTGCTTCTCATGCCGTGCAGGTGAAGACGAACGGGCTGGAGTGTGAGTCAAACTGAGGACTCGGTTGCGCATGGATAAGCCTCCTCATCGAAGAACAGGGTTTCTTCCATCTGGCACAGAGAATGGTACTCTACTCTGGAGTACCTATGATACCACATGAAAACCCTTGCCAACATGACATATGGAATGGTACTTTACTATGGAGCCCCTATGGCTCACATGAAAACTCCGGTCGACAAAACAAGAATATTGGGGACCACGAGTAAATGAAGGCACACATGTGCACATCTGAAAAGACCGCATCCATGTATGTGTATGAAACTGAAGACCTGGAACCAATCATCGAGTCTGATCAACTGAAGAACTGTAGAGTCTGAGAAAATATGGTTGGTATGAAGAGTCTGAATCTGAAGAAGACATGTGACTCTACACAATACTCCTTTCTCTCATACTAGTCGGAATACATAACATCGACTATGTTGGGAGAAGACAATAAAATGAGAAAAATAACATAAAAACAATAAGCCGAGCTCACATTTTTTCCGACTTTCTTCCTTTTTTAAAAAAAAATTCCTTGGCTATTTACCGCCTTTTTTAATAGCAACTCAACTCTCTTCCCCCTTTTTTTAAAAAGTCGTTCACCTTTTTTTTCTTACGGCTTTTCAAATCATCATTTTTTAAATATTTTTTTACTTGTGTACGCCTTTTTCTTCTGCACGCCTTTTTTTGTAAATGAGGTCGATCTCAGCTTGGTCGAAATTTGCAGTACATCCAAACTATTATTTATATTTTTTAACGAACATGTAGCATCCCCTTTTTTAAGAACTCACTCATTTTTTTCATCTGACCTCTCTCCTCCTCCCTTTCTTTCACATTTTTTAACAATTTCCAACCCACTTCGGCCTTCCTCATTTCATTTTTTTGAAACCCGAGCCAACTATTTTTTTCTTCATTTTTTCTCTGTCCCGTTATCCCTTATGGTTCCCAACGTGGGAACCCCTTTTCACTCGAACCCCGCTGCCCCATTCGATGGGACAATTATGGAGATGCGACCTGGGGGTTCCACGCCGTCGGAGTGGAGGGACGCTAGACATCATGCCATGGAGAAGCTCGTGGGAGCGGTAGGAGAAGCGTGCGCAAGGAGGTGCGCGAGGAGGGTCCCCATCGTTGCTCGGTAGGAAGTGGCTCGCGAGGGGAGCGCTGCCTCCCGAAGCCTGGACATGGAGGCGCGAGGCCTGAAGTCAGAAACTGAAGGCGACTCCTCCTGGGATGGGAACCCACGACTCAAAAGTAACCTCGTCGCTAGGAGTGCGATGCGTGGCTCGCCAGGCTCGGACCGGTTGGAGGGCACGCAAGGGCTGATGGGTCGTGCACTGGAGGTTGTGTCGCCCAGCGCTAGGACTGCAAGGGCAGCGGACCAGGAGGTTTCGCGCGTGGAGCAAGTCGGCATCGCTTGCAGATATGGTGGCGCTCGTGGCTTGGAGGAGCGCCACCTAAGGAGCTCGTCGCCTACCTGGGAATGGAGCGCATGGGAATCTCGCGCTTGGGGTTTCCATGCCGCCAACAGAAGGGATCGCCTAAGCGAAGAGGATTTCTTGCGACGATGGGGGCATCTTGCGGTGTCGTTGGACCCTGGAGGAAGCCTCCGCCTGATCTACGCTATATGAGTTGTTGTTTTGGCCAGAGAACCAGGAATCAGAATAGCATATATGCCCCAGCAATGATCAATGCTTGCAGATGCTGACAGAAAACTTTAAAGCACAACAAGGGTTTGAAACCCTAGAAACTGGAACTCGTTATGATCTTCAGATACCAAATCTTCAATAACAAGAACTCCAAAGAAATAAATCTCGAATAAAACTATAGAACTTAAATATCCTCGAGAATCGACCCGCTCTTGTACCATGTTAGAAAATAGAGAATGCGGAAGCGTAATGATAAACAGAGCATAATCTAGAAAGATAAAATATGAAGAACACAAATATTTTTACGTGGAACCCTACTCCCTAAGGAGCGGGATGAAACCACGGGCGAAGGCCTCAAAGGGTCATATGTTTCATTCAACTTTCTCAATGGATACATGAGGTCTGGGGCTTCTTATATATATATATATATATATATATATATATAGCCTCCACGGAGCCTTTGAGTCCTACCAATAGTAGATGTGGACTAAGCATATGGATAGGGTAAATGGATCCTGGAGGTATCCATTTACCCATCTACAACTCAACAGGCATACAACCAAATACTCCAACAAATACTTTATTAAAAAAGGGAAGTGAGATCATGCGGTGAGATTTACCCCCAAAAATCTATTAAGAAACTAAAATAGCAATCACACAATAATACCCTTGATCTCAAAACATGGGAAAGAAAAAATAAACCCTTAAGAGGGTATAACTTATAACACATGCTATTATCTCTCCTCTTCTCCTTCACCATTTTCCTTTAATTTGCTAAACTTAATGCCAAGCCCACAAGTACCATGACCTCCCTTAGATGCCACTACTACATGCACGGTAACACTAAACCACACATCTCTCCTACACCTACGCTCTTCATCTCATATAGCGCATTTGTTGCCACGGCATCCCCATCAAGACATCTCTACATTGCCACATTACCTCCCAACCCGACTCTTCCTTCTCACCCTCTCTGTCTCCCCATCTAATTGTTGTTCCATGCCCTTCTAGGCTCATCCATTGCATATTCTCCACCTTCATTCACATTGCCCCTACATCAACTCATTACCCATAACCATTGCCACCCCTCCCCGTCCTCTTCATCTACACATGAGCTCATTCCTTCAAACCATTCATACAATGTCCTCTTATGCATGCTTCTTCCCTACTCAGATCAACTATCCAATCATGCCCTATCGCTACCAACACATACACCATGGATTACCATGCACTCTACATCACCTCCAGCTAAGCGTTCACATATATTCTCTTATATATCAAATCCAATACCAATATCACGCATTATAGGACGCTGATTTCTTTACCAAAATGGTTCTCTTCGATTTAACACTCAATAAAGTATCAAATTGCATCAACCTGTTATAAAACATGAAGAATGCGGAAGCGATTGACAAAAAGAGCATAAACAAGAAAGATAGAACATGGAACACCATGATTTTACATGGAACCTTACTCCGTGAGGAGCGGGATGAAACCACGGGAAAAGCCCTCAAAGGGGCATGCTATGCATTGCTTTTTCTCAATGGTTAAAGGAGGTCCGGGGCTCCTTATATAGCCTTCCCAAAGCCTCCAAGTCCCACCACTGATCCATGTGGGACTAAACATTGGATGGGGTAAGTGGATCTTCTCAAAGATCCATTTATTCTACTACAACTCAGTATGGCGCATCACTCCCCCTCAAGCTAGAGCATGCAATGCTCAGCTTGGACAAACAAAAAGAAACTCAACTCAACACTAGAAGACACTACGGACAATATCAACCCAACGCGCACATTGCTGCAGTCGAGGACGTTGCTTCTCATGCCGTGCAGGTGAGGAGGACGAACAGGCTGGAGTGTGAGTCAACTGAAGACTCGGAATCTAACCATCGAGTATGAAACTGCGCCTGAAGTCTCCTCGTCGGAGAACTGGGTCTCTCCATCTAGCTCAGAGAATGATACTCTACTCTGGAGTACCTATGATACAACATGAATTCCCTTGCCCTCAATGGCATAGGGAATGGTCCTCTGCTTTGGAGTCCCTATGGATCACATGAAAACTCCGGCCTGATAATAAGAAGAATGATGGGGACCACGAACAAATGATGGCAACATATGCTCATCTGAAAATGACCGCAAACTCGTGCGTGTCTGAAACTGGAGACTCGAAAATATCTGACGTCGAGTCTGAAACCGAACTGTAGAATCTGATCATCTGGCTGGTCTGGAGACTGATATCTGGAATCTGGATCAAAACCTGTGACTCTACATATATACTCCAACTTTCTCCCATACTTGTCGGAAAATGAACATCGACAAAGTTGGGAGAAGACAAGATAAATAGGGGTACACAACATGAAGATTCACAAACATTTCTTGCGGCTTCTCATTTTTTTTAATAAGCCGTCACATTTTTTTAACATTTTTTAAGACGTTCCAATTTTTTTCTCAGCTTTTCACCATCATCATTTTTTTAAATTAATTTTTTTTTGAAATTTTCCTTGCGTACTATTTTTTTGTACGCGGTGATTTTTTTAACACAATACATGACCTCCCCCTCCCCCCTTTTTTCGTAATATTGAGCCTTCCCGTTTTTTTTTCTCGGGCCAACTCCCAGCTTACAATATTAATAGCAGCAGAAAATAAAAAAAAATGTCAAAACTTGGGCCCCTTGTAAACAGCCCTGGACCCTTCGTGGGTTTTTTTTTCTTGGTTGGTGCAGCCCACCGAACCCCCTCCTTTAATTTTAAAAAAAACACACACGTGGTCTTTAGGGTTCCCAACTGGGAAACCTCCTCTCCCAAAACAAAACGCCGCCCCCGATGGGGAGGCCCTATTCACGCGCCACCGGGGAGATGCGGAGGAGAGATGCGCCACCGCCGCTCGGTCGGGCGGTGCTGCAATGGCACGCGATGCGTGTGGCTGCGCCAGAGCCGCTGATGTTACGCCTCCTTCGAAGGAGGGTCTCCCGCAAGGGCTACGTATCGCCGAAGAGGAGTCATGGAGTCGATCTTCGGGTCGCGAGGGAGGAGGCGCTGCCAGGGGACAAGGCGAGGGAGGAGGCGCTGCCAGGGGACAAGGCGATGGAATCGCGGGAGATCGCCGCTGGGAATCCCCGGAGGAGACATGCTGGGGCTTGATGCGCCGTCTTTTGGGCTACGAGGCGGAGGCGAGGGGTTCTTGCGGTCGAGGTGGGGGGGCGCAGGAGCCGCCTGGGACTTGATGCGTTGCCGTCTGCTATGTCGCCTGGAGGATTTCTCCTCGCGCGTCGTCGCAAGCGAGGGAGGAAGGGGGTGCGGCTGGATCAGCATCGCCTCGCCTGGGGATCTCTCATCGTGCGCCGCCGCAAGCGAGGGAGGAAGGGGGGTTTCAACAAAACCCTGGATGAATTTCATCGTCTCGGAAGAGTGCCACCTATAGCGGCATGGCGTTGGCGAGTCGAGAAGGAGGATCATGGAGCATCGCTCGCCGCTTGCGGGCATCGAGAACTAAAGTTCCAAAAAAACTTCAATCTTGAATGTGATCTTGAGCTTGAGAAACAAAATTCTCGAACAATCTTCAACCAGCAATCCGAATCTCGAAAAAAAAACGTAAATACATAATCAAAGAATACAATCTCCTCGAGAATCGAACCCGCTCTGATACCATGTTAAAAAATATGAAGAATGCGGAAGCGATTGATAAACAAAGCATAAACAAGAAAGAATATGGAACACCATGATTTTACGTGGAACCCTACTCCGTGAGGAGCGGGATGAAACCACGGGAGAAGCCCTCAAAGGGGCATGCTATGCAATGCTTTTTCTCAATGATTACAGGAGGTATGGGGCTCCTTATATAGCCTTCCCAGAGCCTCCAAGTCCCACCATTGATCCATGTGGGACTAAACACTGGATGGGGTAAATGGATCTTCTCAAAGATCCATTTACCCTGCTACAACTCAGTATGGCGCATACACGAATACTCCAACACAACCACCAACCAGAATAAGCAAGTTAGCATTGCTTGAACTTTATGTGTATTGAGGCGAGTGCCAATACTCGATCTACACACCAAGCACCTCACATAGCCAACTATATTATAACAATAGAATCTAGACATAGGGTTTCCCATTGCAAAAAAATAATAGCAATTATATGTTAATTAAAAAAAGAATTGATAAGAATATTTGGGTTCCTAAATTTTTATTTTATTTTTTCAAAAGTGGTGGGTAACTACCATTGGTAGGTGGTGTTTATGAACTTTATTAATCCTAAAAAAAGTACAAACATAATGACCAAGACTCATAAAGAGAATTTACCTATATTCTCGACATAAAAATGTCGTTCATGGAAAACAATAGCATTTGTTACCAATCACAACACCCAAAGAAAAGGCAAAGGGCTTAGCCTTTTCCCGTATGGAACATTAGGTCAGATCACTCATGTTCCCCACAAAAGTTCTCCGCATGAAGTATCTACACAAACCACCTCGCACCTCTCCATATCTCATGTGCCTTCATATATGAAAAACAGATGTCCAATCAGATCCCTCGTGAAAACCAGCACGTAACTTTTATTAGGAAAGAGACAGGCTCTGAAGGTCTGCGTCATCATTTTGAATCCACAAAAGTCACATAAAGATCTTCACCTGCAATGGAGCCTTCGCCCACTGGACAATACACCATTCCCTAGCCAACTATAAGTCCCCATGGGTAGAGAGAGAACTACACTGTGATGAGATTTTAGTGATATGCACTGCATGACAGATTTTTCTAAAAAATCAAACTTCAAAGAGAACTAGTAGCAAGAACACCTAATTAAACAATATGGTTGAGACATATCATGTGTATGAGAAGGCCAACTACAAGGCAAGAAACATCATTACATAAAGCATAGAGGTGATAAAAAGGAAAGGGGGGGTTGCCATCATATTGAAATTTGCCCGAATGTTTAAAAAAATGAAATGAGACGTGAAGAAGCTCAAAGAAACTAGGGCCTCATTAATGATCCTCCAAATTGAAACACGGTCAAGCTCCACGAAGCATTTGTTCAAGAATTTGGCATCATTTATCCTACTGATGCGATAATTACATCAAACAATAACACACTTTTTTATCTAGGAAGCTCACCAGCCGACGCAGAAGTACTCCAGTTGTGCAAAACAGAAGCCTAGTTTGCACAGAGCGTTTTGATTCCAACCGTATTTGATAACCAACTGTTTCACCAAGATTTTCGCCCCTTTCAGAAGCAATTCTTGTAGCAACAGAGATGGCAGATATTCGACGAGGTTGAGTGCAGATTATATTGCAGTCTGCACCATGAAGATCAGCTATTTCTTGCTCTAATATAAACTGGGGTAGCTGAGTAGTCTTGCCGCATCCAGTTTCCCCAGAAACTACCAACACCTGCATAGTTTCAGTTAGTGCAAAAGATTCACAGAAGGAAACTGGATTGTACGGCAGAAACTTAAAATTCCAAAAATCACTCTATTGAGGAAATGAAGAAGCAAGTCTGTCCAATAATATCTCAGTTTGAGAAGAACCAGAACCCATATCTAAATAAAAGTAACAGCAATTATTTTTGTTTAAAATAAACCAATGTGAAACTTGGTCAAAGAAAAAGACGTATATGGATAAATGACCGCTGTAAAGATTGTAATTACAACAACTACAGCCTAATATATTTTACAACATTACCTTTATGAAATTGATACATTAAAAACGCCCTTCAGTCAGTTGAACACTAACGATACCAAACCAACCCTTTCTACAATTGAAAAAAACAGGATCATTATACGCCTTCTTATTCTTCTCCACTCCCGATGGAAATCCCAATTCATTGGACCTTACGATACAATCAAATAGATTGCCACAAGGGTGCCATATTCTCGGAGCCCAAAATATGTGATTTAATAAATCCTCCTCTATCTGTAGCGGGTCGACAGCCCCTTCCCCTTCTACAAACTCCGATTCGTATTTTTCATATAAAAATCTACGATCAACGATGGAACAAGATCCATTTTGCATCATATCTAACTGATTCCTTGGTTCGAACCGAAGAAGCAATGTCCCTCGATTATTATTAAACTGACTGCAATCTTTTTTTGTCCGTGAGGACACCCAATATTCCTTGAACCTTAGGGTCAAGACCTGGTAAAGGTCGAGATCACCCACCGCAGCAGCACCATTAAGGAGAAAATTCCCCGAACCTTAGAGCCAAGACCTGGTAAAGGTCGAGATCACCCATCGCAGCAGCAGCACTAAGGAAAAACTCGTGTTTCTCTGCCTTCTCTGGGCATTCCTGACTGAAGGGAGCACCCTTTACCATGTCGGTAAAAGAATGCAGCACCGGAGATTTCAAGGACTCCGCCACCATGGCATCTTCTTCATGCCGCTGTTTAGATGGAGCGGCCGCAAGAGTTGTCAGCAGCTTCCATTGGATGGACTTTCGCTGATAAAAGGCACGGCGATGAGCCTGACCCCTGCAAGCAAAGCACCGGATTAGATCCAAACAAACCTCCGCCAAGTGACCAAGCACCCCACACTGATAACATCGAGGCCCGTGATCGGGCTTCTTCCGATGACGCACCAGCCTCCAACTGCCGTCTTCCTCCCTCGAACTCCCTTCGATTCGGCACTAGTACTCACATCCCAACCCCTCCCATTCTGACCTCTTCTTCTCCAAGAAGATCCGGCCGCCCTCCTCTCTCTCACGTGTTGCCGCACTCTCCATCATTTCTCCCTCTCCGCACAATCTCTTCCAATGTTGATTTGGTGTTGCATTCATGCTGCTCGGATTCTTCTTGGATTTCTTTTTCTTATAAGATTCCAAACCTGTTTGTTGGCGTTTGCCGAAGTCTTATTATATCACTGATTTCACTAAATGTCTGAAATCTCCTTCTTAGAAAGCCAAAAAAATGAGAGCCTTATTTAATTGTTAGAGACCATAGTTTCCCGTCAAAATTCATATGGACAGAAGCTCCGTAACATAATCTACACAGTGCTGCTCTAACCTCCTTGAAGAAGAGAACTGGAGAGCCATCTAGACTAGGAGAGTCGTCCGCATTCAGGTCAAAAAACGTATGAACATCATGGGCATCAGAATCTGTAACTAGAAACTCTGCTGAGCCCACAAATATCAAGCTAGACCCGACCCGTCCAACGCCAGCATCTATTAGGTTCAAGCCTGCTATACTCGCGGAAATGATCTACCATTGCCGCCCCAACCTCCTACTCAATCTGGAACTAAGTTTCCAGCAATGTTGATGGAATGGATAAGGTTCTGCCTCCTACCATTAGCCATAGAATGGGCATATGAGCAATTTAACCCAATCACAACAAGCCTCACAAATCAGGGAACTTCTCTGATTATAAATAACTAAGAAAGATGTGCCTCTACTGAAAAGTCAAGTACCAGGTAAAGTCTTCATGTATCTCATAATCATATAGACTGCATCCATATGTGCCTGTTTGGGCTGCTCCATAAACTGACTTACTTTGCTCACGGCAAATGATATGTCGGGCATGGTAATAGTTACATATAGTAACTTGCCAACAAGCTCTTTGTACCTCCTCTTGTCGACCTCCTCAGTATCATTATCGTAAAACTTCATGCTTAGGTCAAGCGGAGTAGTGGCAGGTCTGCAATCTGCCATGCTCGTCTTTGAAAGTAGATCTGTAACATACTTCCTCTGGGTCATTACAAGACCCTGTTGGTTCCTGGCAAACTCCAACCCAAGGAAGTAACTTAATTGTCCAAGGTCCTTGGTCACAAACTACTGACCTAGGAAGTCCTTGGCAGTCTGAATGCCATGCTCGTCATCTCCTGTAACAATAATGTCATCAACATAAACAAGAATGATTGTAGTACCACTCTGGGTCTTTTGCACGAATAAGGAGTGTTAGAAGGTTTGCAAGTTACACAAGGCCATCTATGGCCTCAAGCAGAGTCCAAGAGCATGGTTCCAAAAGCTCTCAGACTTGATAGAGCAGCCCTAGCGAGCGACAAGGATTTACAAGGATGGTTGTATGAGTCTACACGTACAACCAATCCTTCGTATGATTCTATAAACTCGTCTATATCAGTCTACTCCCCAGTCGAATCTCGTTATCTAGCTATTTTACCATCATGTCAGACAACAAGGGTGACATCTTCTCATCTGGAGCCTTCAAGAGCCCGGCTCCCATTGCTAAGATGGATGGGACCAACTATGAATTATGATCCATGCAGTGCAACAACAAGGAGCACATCTTGACAGATCCAGATCCAACGGATAAGACTGGGGCAAATGCTTCTTGGAAACAAGATGATGCGTACACGCGTGTTTGACTATGTGGGACTCTCACTACAGAAATGGCCAATGATATTCTAACCCAACTCACAGCCAAGGCAATGTAGGACACTTTGGCATCCACCTATGCACTGGCGAAGAATGAGGCCAAGATCCTTCAACTATAATTTGATATCTACAATACCAAGTAGAGTGGTCAGCCCTTGCATATTTACTACTCCTCGTTGCGTGGCATGTTTGAAAAGCTTCATAGCTACATGTACGACGTCTACTGAGCAACAGAAGACGTATAGAAATTCCACGATGGTTGGGGTTTTCATGGCTGGACTTGATAAAGAGTGATGATGCACGTCCTCATCTTCTTACTGGAGCTACCATCCCCCCTATAGAAGAGGCCTATAGCTGTCTCAGTCGGATCATCCTGCATTCGACAGTCGCGTCTTCACACTCGTCAACGATGGTCGTTTCTCGTGGTCGATGTGGGGCGATCCAGTCCAGAGGACGTACACCTCGAGGAAGAGGAAGAGGACGCCAACGTGGTCCCTGCACCTATTGCCGCAAGCCTGGACATGCAGAGGATACATGTTATCAGAAGCATGGATATCTTGTTTCTGGTCAAGCAGCAGAGCAGATTGTGTTTTCAAAGACTCCAGCTCCTCAGGTCGATCCTCGCCTGGATGATATTGTCTCTCGTATTCAAGAGATCATTACTCCTACTACTGGCACCACCACTACGGATACCGCTGCAACAGCCAGAGCCTCTTCGAGCTCCTCAGGTATCACCTATGCCTTTATTGATAGTACGAATGCAGACATGACAGAGTAGAATACGGATTCTGGTGCTTCTCACCACTTGTGTGGAGACAGAATGCGGTTGAAGTCCTACAGGGCTATACCACCTGGTAGATGGACTGTCATTGCTGATGGAGACAACTTACCCGTTACAAGACAAGGGGAGATGCATTTGACACCATCCATGCACCTGAAGAATGTTTTATATGCTCCTACCTTTCAGATGAATTTACTTTCTATTAGTCAGATCACTAAGGATCTGCATTGTCATACCATCTTTGACCCCTTGTCTCTTGTATTGCGGGACATACTCACGGGCAAGGTGATTGGATGTGGCCGTAAGCAACGGAGACTCTACAAACTGGTCCAACCTCCTTATGCTAGTATTTCTAATATACCCACTAGGCATGTCTCTCTTTATCTGTGGCATCTTAGGTTTGGACATCTTCCTCTGCAGAAGCTATGTCAAGTTCTCCATCAGATTTATACGAGATCCTCCTTTCAGTGTGAGGCATGTCAACTTGGGAAGCATCACTGTTCCTCGTTTCCATCCCGTCAGCGCCGAATCAATTCTCAGTTATTTGAGCTCCTTCATTTAGATATTTGGGGTCCTAATCGTGTTCCTGATCACCAAAGACACTGTTTTTATCTCGTAGATGTCGATGATTTTTCTAGACTTTCCTGTATCTTCTTATTGAAGAATAAGTCTGAGGCTGGATCCGTTATCAAATATTTTATTAATGAATTAAAGAATATTCTCTGCCAATATCAAGTATCTCTGTTCTGATAATGCCTTGGAATTTCACACCTTACAGCTTTCTGGGTTTCTTAGATCTTGTGGCATTATTCACCAAACCTCAAGTGTATACACTTCACAGCAGAACGGTGTTACCGAGCGCAAAAACTCACTTACTTGATGTGACTAGAACATTGTTGATACATAGTCGTGCTCCTCATGCCTACTGGGGTGATGTTGTCCTTACTGCTTGCTATCTGGTAAACCGTATGCCTTTGTTCGTGTTGGGAGAGAAGATTTCTTTCTCGATTGTGTTACCCGAGAATGATCTTTTTTCTCTTATACCTTGTGTGTTTGGATCTGTTGCCTTCATTCATGATGTCTCTCCAGGGCGTGACAAGCTCTCTCCTAGAGCTGTCAAGTGTGTATTTGTTGGCTACTCTCGTACTCAAAAGGGGTATCGCTGCTTTGATCCCCTAGGGCAGAAATATTTTGTTAGTGCTGATGTTACTTTCTTTGAGTCTGTCATGTATTTTTCTCCTACAGGTGATAGACTTGCTCCATACGACTCTAATGATGAGATATACATGCCACCACCTCCTACAATTGGTCCTTCACCTACTCCTCCATCACCTCCACCTTCTTCATATCCCTTTCATCCTCCAACCTATTAAGACTAGATAAAACTGATTGATCATTCTAACCCCATCTGTATTCTTCTTTCACAGACCTTCATGTACGTCATAAGGGCCCAACTTAGTGGGGCCCACAACCTTAGAAGCCATTGTAGGAGTAGTCGAGCCATCAAAGTAAGTGTTCTGCCGGAAGTAAATCACGCAATCTTAAAACCTTCTTCCAGAAGCCAAGAGCATAATGAACATTCGAATCTCGACATGAGCAATAGGTGATAATCCTCCCATGACTCCCAGCTAGGTACACAAATGGATGGAAATGGATACGGATGTGGATACAGATATTGACGGATTTTAAAACTATGTCATCGTATCCTTAAAAAAACAGGTGCGGATGTAAAATAAATACTAATCGCATACGAGTAATATCATAAATACTTTGTACATTAGATTAAATATGCAAGCATTGGATTGAAACACATGATATAAATAAACTAAATGTGCTTATATTGTAAAATTTTACCACATATAGTGGGAGAAGGTATAAATTTATGTTAAATATGTTAAAAATAAATGTACAACTATATGTATATATGAAAAATGATATGCAAAAGTTTGTGGATATCAAAGTAATATATGTATCCATATTCATTTTAAAACGAATACAGACGTCAATATCTATATAAAATGGATACATTGGATGATTGGATAAGGATACATCCTTATCCATTTGCATCCCTACTCCCAATACAATGGTGTATGGTTCAATCAAGATATCCGTAGGAATCTCACCCTAGCTAGCTGAAAGAACTTTACCATCTCCCCTGATAGCAGGACACAAGTGACTCAATGTCATGGTTCAAGATATATCGCAGATATATCGGTATCGACGAGATAGAGGTACCGATAACTATATGTATTGAGATATTATTTATCTTATGTTTCTTTTATATATTTTATATTCTTACCATTCTCTTTATGTAATTTTCCCAAAGGGTCTCTCGTCTATATAAGAGAACCCAAGGGCCTTATGAATAAGCTACTCATTATTTTCTTCCAACACGGTATCAAAGCGACGGTGCCAAATCAAAGAGTACCCCACCAGTGCCCTATCCCACACCCGCAAGCCTCTGCACGTGCCGTCGTAGCCATTGAGGCTTTGTGTGTAGCTACAGTAGCTATCAGGCCCCGCATGCCGCCACAACAGCCGCAGCGACCGTCGGGGCCCCGCACGCCGCCATAGCAGTCGCAGTGGCCGTCAGGACCGTCCCAGCGTGACCGAGCAGCCCATAGTGGTCCCAGCATTGTCGCAGCGGTTTCACGTCGTTGTTGCTCGTAGTAGCGTAGTCTCTCACGCCTTTTGACGCCATATATGACTTGTGAGGCCGATTTATTTCTCTCTAATGTCGAATAGTGATCTAAAACGGTTTGATTCTGACAGGAAAATGTGATTTCATGCCTCTAAATCAATTTTTCTGGATCTAGCACGGATCGAGGATTGATGAGGATGGTTGTATGAATCTACACGTACAGCCAATTCTCTATATGATCGTGTAGACACACTCGGGTCGGTCTTTCTCCCCAGTCGAGTTCTATTTGGCCTTCTTTCTCAACATGTCAGAGAACAAGGATGATGTTCTTTGTCCAGTGCCTTCAAGGGCACGGCTCCCATCGTCAGGATTGATGGGACCAACTATGAGTTGCAGTCCACACAATTTATGACCCTTATGCAGTGCAATAACAAGGAGCATATCGTGGCAAAGCCTGAGCCAACGGATAAAGTAGGGGGCAATGCTTCGTGGAAGCAAGATGACACATACGCGTGTGTTTGGCTCTCTAGGACACTTACCACAAAGATAGCCAATGATATTGTGAACCAGTCCATCGTCGAGGCGAAGTGGGATATTCTTGCAGCCATGTACCCAAGCGAAGAACGAGACCAAGATTCTTCAACTACAGTTTGATATATACACGACCAAACAGGGTGGTTGTCCTCTGCATATGTTCTATTCTTCGCTTCGCAGCATGATTGAGAAGCTTCACAGCTTCATGCATGTCACCGCTTCCATGGAGCAACAGATGGCATATAGGAACTCTGCGATGGTTGGAGTTTTCTTGGCAGACCTAGATCCGAAGTATGAGGTCTCACGTGCATAGCTCCTTACAAGCACGACCATACCTCCTATTGAGGAGGCCTACGGTCACCTCAGCAGGCTTCTTATCCCACTCGTTGCCACCACACAGAACTCCTCGGTAATTGTTGTATCTTGCAGCAGGAGAGGTTCTACGTAGTTCAAAGGGCATGGTTCTCGTGGCAGAGGTGGTGGACCTCAGCGTGATCCCTGCACATATTGTCATCGTCCAGAACACTCTAAGGACACATTCTATTAGAAGCATGGATACCCTGCATTGGCTTGCGTGGCGGAGCAGATTGAGCCTTCGGACACTACAGCTTCTCATGCAGATCCATGCCTTGATGACAATGTCTCTGGTATACGGGAGATAATGACTCCAGTGGCCAGCACTACTACTATAGGATTCACAAATGTAGCCAGAGCCTTTTCGAGCTCCTCAAATATTGCATACGCTTTTACTGGTTGTAGCAGCGTAGATACGGCAGAATGGATCAAAGACTCTGGCGCTTCTCACCATCTGTGCGGAGACAGAGCCCAATTGGGTCTTACAGGTTTATATCCCCCGATAGATGGGTCGTCATTACAAACAGGGTTCACTTACCCATCACAGGACAGGGTGAGGTGTATTTGACGCCATCCATGCACATGTAGAATGTTTTATATGTTCATGATTTTCAGATAAAATTGCTTTATATTAGTCAGATTACAAAAGATTTGCATTGTCCTGCCATTCTTGATCACTCTTCTCTTGTGATTCAGGACATACTCACAGGCAGGGTGAATGAATGTGGTCGTGAGCAGCAGGGGCTCTACAAACTAGTACAGTCTCCTCATGTTGGTGCATATACTATTCCTACGGCGTCAGTCTCACCGTACATATGGCACATTCGTTTTGGCCACCTTCTTCTACAGAAGTTCTGTTATGTCTGCCTACAAATCTCCACGCAATCTTCCTTCCAGTGCGAGGCTTGCCAACTTGGGAAGCATCACCGTTCTTAATTTCCCTCTCATCAGAGTCGGGGCAATTCTCAATTGTTTGAGCTCTCATTCACTTAGATATTTGGGGTCTAAGTTGTGTCCCTGATCACTAGGGACATCGTTTTTATCTGGTTGATGTACATGATTATTCTAGACTTTCATGGATTTTCTTGTTAAAGAAGAAGTCTGATGTCATTAAATCATTTATTCATAAGATAAAGAAAATTTTTTCTGCAACTGTCAAGTATTTGTGTGCTGAGAATACCTTAGAGTTTTATACTCTACAGCTATCCGAGTTTCTTAGGTCTCTTGGCATTGTACACCAGACCTTGTGTTCCCACACATCTCAGCAGAATGGTGTTGCCAAGCGCAAACATCATTGTGGAGATATATTTATATTTCTAGACGGTTTTATCGGTTTACTTCATTTATGTCTATCTTATGTAATGTACTAATAGGTCTCTCCTCTATATAAGGGAGTCCTAAGGCTCCATGGAATAAATAACTCTCATTTTTTATAACATGGTATCAGAGCGGTAGTCCTAGATCGGAGCTCTCATACCTGAGAGAACCCTCACCCTAAACCCTACCCATCGCGCGCCGCCACTGTCAACTTTCTCTCTCTCTCGTCGTCGGCTCTCTTTCTCGTCCGTGTGCGCCATCGACAAGCCACCCCCCTTCGCGTGCGTGCTACTACCATCAAGGGCACATCCCTCTCATCCGTGTCATCGCCGCGGATCTCTCCCGTCGCCGCCAGACCCCTTTGAAGCATTGTAGCCTCCGTTTGCCGCTCGCATTACGGTTTGTCTCTTGTTGATGGATTTGATTGCATCCTAAGTCCACACATGCAACCAAATCCATGTATGTCTATGTAGACAAACTTCTTTTAATCTACAAACCTAGTTTCTTCATCTGACAATATGTCAGAGAAAAAAGATGGTATCCTCGCTACATGCGCTTTCAAAGGTCCAACGCCAAATTTCAAGATGGACGGGACGAGTTACGAGTTATGGGCTATGCAATTCATGATCCTCATGAAGTCTATGGGTAAGAAACATATTCTTACCGAGGAAGAGTCGGCTGAGAAAACTGGGGTTAATGTCTCATAGGAGGCAGGCAATGCTTATGTACAAGTCTGGTTATCCGGTACATTACGTGTAAGATCGCAAATGATGTTACATCAGCCCACCGCCAAGGCAATGTCGGATATCCTCGCAGCCACCTATTCCCAGGCGAGGAATGAGACAAAGAACCTGCAGCTACAGCACGACAATTTTACTGTCAAGCAGAACGGACAGCCACTTCATTCTCTATACACATCCCTGCGCGAAATGTTTGAGAAGTTCCACAGTTTTATGCTGCTTACATCTACTCCTCAGCACCAAAAGACATAAAGGAATGCCACTATGGTTGGTGCATTCCTAGCAATGTCTAATCTAGACTATGAAGCAGCTCGTTCACAGATACGGGTGGATGCTACTATTCCACACATGGAGGAAGCTTTCTACAGACATAGTAGGATTGTTGTCTCGTCACCTGCTTCTACTCAGACACCTCCTGCAGTGGCAGCCTCCCACGGTAGAGGGGGCTCTTCTCAGTTTCGTGGACATGGACCTTGTGTTAGAGGAGGTCGTATTCGTTAGTCATGCACTTACTGCCATCGCCCTGGGCACATAGAGGATACATGCCACTCCAAGCATGGTTTTCCGACATCGGCTCGTGTAGCGTAATGAGTTGACTCCCCTGCAGCTCCTTCGGATCAGAGGTTTGATGTCCTAGTTGTCCAATTGATGGACATTTGCCACATGCTAGTCTCATTGCTTTCTTGCCTACTCCAGGAGGTCACTCAGATGTTGTTGCTTCTGTTGGGGCTAGTACCTCTGCTACTGTCAGTACCTCAAGTAGCATTTATGCTCTTAGTATTTGTCATGGATTTGATATTACAAAATGGTTATGGACTCTAGGGCGACGCATAACTTATGTGGAGACAGAGATCGGCTTGCAACCTATAGACAAGTTCCTCCAGGTATAACTGTTGTTGTAGCCATGGGACTCATTCCCCAATCACATGATAGGGGAGATCAGTTTGACACCTTCGATGAGTCTCCAGAATGTATTGCATGCACCTGACTTTTCTATGAATTTGTTATCTATTAGTCATATTACGAAGGATATGCATTGTCAGGATATTTTTGACTCATCGTCTCTTATATTTCACGACATACTTACAGGCAGGGTGATTGGTTGTGGCAGTGAGTAAGGACGCCTTTATCGATTGATGCGAACTATATATGCTAACATATACTCTCATTCTACAGGATCAGTTTCTCTGTTCATGTGGCACCTGCACTTTGATCACCTCCCCCTTCAGAAGATGCGTCAAGTTCTCCCTCGAATCCCACCTCACTCATCTTTTGAATGCAAAGCATGTCAATTGGGAAAGCACCATCGGTCAACTTTTCCTAGTCATCAGAGTCGAAGCAGTAGCTTCCCTTTGAGTTATTTCATGTTGACATTTAAGGTTCAAATCGTGTTCCTGATCACCAGGACACAAGTTTTACCTACTTGTTGTTGTTGATGATTTTTCTCGTTTGTCATGGGTCTTTTAATTGAAGAATAAATCTAAGGTTGGAAATTTGATTACAACTTTTATCAGTGAAGTGCAGAATGTTTTTTCTTCTTCTATCAAATTTGTGAAAAATGATAATGCATTGAAATTATGTACCCATGTACTCTCACAATTCTTTTCATCATGTGGTATGGTTCAACATCGTGTACCTACACTTCTCAATAGAATGGTGTTGCAAAAAGAAAGCATCGCTATTTACTTGATGTTACCCACACCCTTCTTATTCAGAGTTGTGCCTCACATTCGTTGTGGAATGATGTGGTTCTTACAGCTTGTCATCTTGTGAATCACATGCCCTCGTCTGTACTGGGTGAGAAAATTTCTTTCTCCATGGCATTTCCAGAGAGTTATTTTCACTCACTCGTGTTTTTGGTTCGGTTGCCTTCAACCATCAGTTGTCTCCAGGTATGGACAAGCTCTCTCCTAGAGATGTCAAACGCTTTTTTGTTGGGTACTCTAAGATGCATAAGGGATATAAATGCTACGATCCATTGCACAGAAGATATTATGTTAGCTTACATACTTTCTCTTTGTTGTTTTGTACATACTTTCTCTTTGTTGTTTTTATTTTCTAACCTACAAAAAATCCATAAAATTAGATATATTGTATATAAATTTATCCAATAATTAAAATCAATTTAAAAATATAAAAAAATCACAAGAAACAAAAATATGTTATTGTATTACTATAGGATACCTCTGAAAATACTGTTTGTGCAGTTGACCTCTTTTGATTTTGGGTCCTTCACGAAAGTTGTAGATCTCGTCGAGACGAGCAACTTTTTAATTTGACCACTTTTTCATTTGACTTCATTTATTATCTCTTTATGACTTTTCTTTATTTTTATTGATTTTTATTTTTACATAATTTTTATATTTAATTTTACTTTCACGTAATCCTTAATTTTTATTTTTATTGATTTAATTTTTGTTTATTTTAAGTTTATTTATTTTAATAAACTTTTACTTTTTATTATTTTTATTCCTTTTTTCTTTTTCCCTCTTCTTTCTTTCCTCTTTCTCTCTCCTTCCTATCTTCATTCCCTTCTCTCTCGACCTCACCCCTCTCATGTGTCCTCTCCCCAGCCCACTCTCTCTCCACGCACGTGCAACACGCGTGCCTCCCCCTTCCTCACCAGGCATGTGTGTGGCACGTGCCACCCATCCTCCCCCAGTCGATCGTTCCAATCGTAACTCCTCGTCGGTCAATGTCGCCTCAGTCATTTCCTCTTCTTCAGCCATTACGACCCCTCCTCTCCTCATTGTTACGACAACCACCAACAAAGCCCTTGCACCCTCCTGCCATTGACATCATCCTTCATTATCGATAGGAGTGAGCGAGCTAGAGGAGCCGGTGACAGAGACACCCCGCTCTGGCAAGGACCCTCCGGTGTGATCCAAGGTCATCCGAACCTTGTTGTTGCTCAATTCATGTATAGTTGAGTTTCACCGCATATCGTCGCGGTTCGAGGAGAGAACAGGAGAAGAACCTCCGCTCCTCCGCGCATCAGGCGACATCTTTCCCCTTCTTCTCTTTTCGCGCTCTGTTACTTCAGCCACACCTCCGCTCCGCCATCAACCTACACCACATCCACCTCGGCTTGACCCTACCCCATCATCTGCGGCCATCCTTCGCCAACAGCCTTGCTTCCCGCCACATCGTCGGTTGCTCCACCGCTCTCACCTCAACCCTGACCAGCTCCGCTCGACGCCCTTTAACCACCCCTGCACAGCAGCTGCACTACCCTTCAACGTCACCGACCTCCGTCACCCTCGCCTCCAGCAGCTCAGTCGTTTGTCGGCAGAGACCCGCCTTGCCATCGCCACCGCTCTGCTGAGGGTAGGCCGCAGCACCGCCACCGCTCGGTTGTACCTCCTCCGAGCTCTAGCTCCCCCGACTGAGCCCTGCCTCACCTTCGACACCGTTGGATCGAGGGATTCAACGGCCCAAGTGCAGCCACGTCGCCATCTCCAAAGCAGGCATCCACCCCTCAAGACTTGGGTGTCCGATCCTCGCATCGCCTTTCACGTGGAGGCTTGGATCCCGAGCCTCAACCTCCACTGTTGAACCTCACTACGCACATGCAACCCATGTGCGACAGTGGGAAATGTGCATCCCCATCCCTGCAGGTTCCAGAAATTGCTAAAACACCCCTGCCAGACACATCACGTGCCCCACGCGTGCGCGCGAGGGCAAATTGAAAGAGGATCCCTTTGACTTTCCAGATTTGCAGATAAATCCCTCCAGGGACCTCTTTGAAGAAATAAGTTTACATTTATTGCATTTCAGTACCTACTAAAATTTCATTTTAGCATTCTCTCATACGAACTCCAATTTTCGCGCACAATATGTTGTTTTAAAGCTTATTATGTGCTATATCATTTTATCTATCTTATGAACTGATTTGAAGCTCATTATAATGATTATTATTTAAGGATCTATGATAATTTATGTAAGCTGACCTTCGACATATTTGTGCCCTATTTATCTTGAGAAATAATCGATTTTATCTACCGGGATTCATCTGGGAGACTGCATCCTATTAGTTATTAATTCTCTAGTAAATAATGATTAAGGAATTTATTTCTTCAGGGGGCAAGATCAAGGAGAAATTATTGTATTTCTTCGATATTTTAGAGGATTTAAATTCACCAATCCTCTTGTAATTATTGTTTGATTTATAGCAGAAACTAATGTAAGGGCATAATTGGGACAGATTTTATTTAAGTTTAGATATTTTATATAATCAAACTCCATTTTGAGGATTAAATTAGAGAGAATTTGAGATCGTCTTAGTTTGAGGATTATTTGTGATCTCCTTTAATAGTAGGATTATTCATAGATATATTTGCAATCTTGCTTGCATCTGGAATTTGATTGAAAATATTTCTGTATTTAATATCCTTTATATGTGATTAATCTTTGAGGATTAATTGATTATTTTAATTGAGGATTTAAATCTTATAATCGCAGATATTGTGCTCTCACATTGCATTGAAATTTCATCACATTTCTTTTCGCTTATTTTCAATTTAATTTCTAACACGGAAACTTAACATTAAATTAATTATTTAAATTAATTCAAAACCATGCAACTAAAAATATTTATTCTTTGTGTTAGACCTTGGTAGACTTACGAGGTAAAAATTCTCCACAACATTCAAAGATTGTGTTTTTTGCTGAATTGAAATATGTCTCCTATACTACAATTATCGGTTATTAAAGAGACGAATTTCTGGTTCATCAAGATGTCACAATCTCTGAGTCGGTATGTATTTTTCTCCTACATGTGCTAGATTGACTTCAAGATATTCAGATGATGAGATCTACATGCCACCTCATCCTATGAGCTCATCACCATCTTCACATGCGCTTGTTGTTCCAACTCCATCATCACCACCATCTTCTACTCCACCTCCATAACCTCCTCATGTACTGACACCTCCCATAGTCTCAGCTCCACCATTACCATGATACTATACTCGTCAGCCTGCTCCTGCTAATGGTCGTCGCTTGTCATCCAACACGCCTTAGGTTTGTTCTGAATAAAATATTTCTAACGATGGGTCTGGAGATGTGTCTGAGCAAGAACCTTTGCAGGAAGCTGGCATACAGATTGAAGAGATTCCCAATGATCTAGATGTACTTATTGCACTTTGGAAGTAGAAGCATGCATGTACCTCATATCCTCTTGCTCCATAGGTTCCCTTTGATCGTTTGTCAGGGGAATTCAGAAGATTCAGTATTGCTCTATCTGTCGTGGGGATCCCACGAAAATATCTGGAGGCCTTGAGAGACAATAGGTGGTGTTTGACCATGGAAGAAGAGATGGTAGCAATACAGTCGCGTGGTACTTGGAGTTTGGTCCTCGCTCCCTATGGGGCGTCTATTGTCAGTTGCAAATGGTTGTTTACAACGAAACACCATGCATATGGGAGTCTTGATCGTTACAAGGCGAGATTGGTTGCATGAGGACTTACTCAGCATTATGGGATGGATTATCTGGATACATTCTCCCATGTTGCTCGCCACTCCACTATACAAGTTCTTTCAGTTGCAGTGGTACGTGATTGACCTTTATTTCAGCTTGATGTTAAAAATGCATTCTTGTATGATGATCTCTACATGCAACAGCCTCCAAGGTTTGCTGCTAAGGGGGAGTGTCAGTAGGTTTGTAGACCTCACAAGGCAATATATCGCATTAAGCAGGGTCCAATGGCATCGTTTCAGAAGCTCTCAGATCTAATTGAGAAGCAGAGATTCAAGAGATCAAATGCAAATCATTCATTGTTTGTACAAAGAATACCCATAGGTACAGTTGCTATCATAGTTTATGTTGATGACATACTTGCTATAGGAGATGATGTGTAGGGGATCAAGATTACAAAAAATTTTATGGGCCAATAGATTGTTACCAACGATCTTGGCACCCCACGGTATTTCTTGGGGTCAGAGTTTGTCAAGAATCAACATGGTCTTGTGATGACCCAAAGGAAGTATGTTACAGACATGCTAGTTGAGACATGCATGATTGAGTCTCGACATGCTACTGCTCCTATGGATCCCAGCATGTGGTTATACGATGATAATACATATGAGGTAGACAGGAGACGATACAGAGAATTGATGGGAAAGCTTCTCTACATTCATATCACTAGCTCAGACATCTTCTTTGTTGTTAATCGAGTTAGTCAGTTCATGGAACAGCCTCGACAAGTTCAGATGGATGCAGTATATACGATCTTAAGGTACCTACAGTCATCTCCAGGTGCAGGATTGATATTCAGGAAAGGAGCAACTCTTACTATCACATCCTATGCAGATGCAGATTATGCAGGATGTCCTAAGGACAAGAAGTCTACCTCAAGTCAAGGTAAGTCATATCACGATATATCGACGGCGATATATCGAAGATATATCAGTATCGACAAGTGACCGATATATACACTGATATGACCGATGTTTGCCCTTCTAAAGCTATTTCCTTCACAAAATCGAGGCTGATTTAGGCGATATGGCATCGATATATTATCGACATATCGACGATATATTGTATCGGCATGTCGTTGATGCCAATACCAATACTGATATTACCAACCTAACCTCAAGCTTCGTTGTATTGTTGGCGGCTCTATGATGTCCCGGAAGAGTAAGAAGTAAATTGTGGTTGACAGGTCAAGTGTTGAATAAGAATATAGGTCTATGGCACAAGGGAGCACAGAGATGGTATGGTTTCGAGCGACGCTTACGGATTTATATATAGATGCACCTCTTCCTATGAAGTTACAATGTGATAACCATCACTTTATTTATTGCAAATAATCATGCCCAAGGTTGCAAAAAGTGGTATGTGGTATTCCGTCGGTAGGGTCACTGATTACTGATTAAACGATATGCAGGAGTTTAAACGAAAATTAAATGGGTTATGCGGCTTTACATTTTCAATTAATAAAAAATTATTACATACATATAATTAATAAAAACTATAGATAAATAAGAAAAATATAATCACATATTCATAATATAGATCAAATATTGTCAAATTCAAGGAAATGTTTCATCCAAATGTCAAATAGATAACATAAACAACTAGAATGCATAGCCAAATGTCAAAATAGACAAGATAAAGAATAACAATTCATAGAATTAATCCAAAAAGGCATGGATAATGGTAATCCTTGGAAGAAAGTAGATCCATGTTCTTAAAAGGCTATTTCTAACTATTTAAAAGGGTGCTTAAGGCCGTTTAAGGCCGTTTAAGTATCTTGACCGTTTATGGACCGATTTTGGTTAAACGATGCTGTCGAGTACCGCATGCGTTTAGACAGCCATTTAAACGGCCGTTTAGACCGTTTTTTGCGTACCTAATCCTGCCTTTCATGAGAGAACTAAACATATTAAGGTAGATTAAATTATACACGAGACATGATCCAGAAAGGCTTTATCTCTAGTTCCCATGCCAGTTCATGAGATCAAACTGTAGATATTTTTACCAAAGCTTTGCTCAGAGGAAAATTTCAGAAGTGTTTATCCAAGTTGAGCATGATTGACATCTATGCTCCATCTAAAGGGGAAGTGTAGAGATAGATTTATGAACTGAATTGTTTTCTCAGTTTACTTTATTTCTATCTATCTTACATAATTTACCCGAAGGTTTCTTCTCTATATAAGAGAGTCCTAGGATTCCATGGAATAAATCACTCGCATTCATTTCCCAACAATCGTCATTTACTCGATGTGACCAGAACCCTTCTGATCAAGAGTCATGTTCCTCACTCGTATTGGGACGTTGTGGTTCTCGCCGCCTGCTACTTAGCAAGATTTGAATCTCGACTTTGATTTGGTTTCGGTCTACCCCCAAAACCGAAATTTCCGAAAATTTCGTCTATTTCAGTGGAAATGTCGAAAATGGCTCAAAAAGCTATTTTCGACCATTTTTTGCGAATTACGATCTTTCAAGGTTTTACAACAATAAATAACTTACAAATACACTTTTATATCACAAATATTGCTCAAGTATGCCCCTTGCACATATCGGCCACATCGATCACATCGGCCAAATCGATGTTAATGTTAATTATTGGTTGATACATACTGAAAATGGATATCGTTCAATCAAAGATCTTAAAACAACAATAGCTTACAAATACACACATATATCACACGTATCTCTCATCCATACGTCTTATATAACACATATCGGCCATATCAGACATATTGTTGAGTTGACTAATAGATACTGGAAATAGAAATCGAAATAACTAAATTAACAACACTTAGAATACATCTTTTGTTAATAAAAAAGATGAGCATTTGATTCTAAAATGTAGATAATGATTATTAGAGAATGTTTCATTCATAGAAATAACTATCCTGGATAAAGTTCTAATGAATTAAAGAATTAATAACAGACTTACAGTAAAGACTTATAGTAAAGATGTATATATTTATGAAAATAAATGACAAATGAAATAAAATGAACAAGCTATATCGGATATCTAGAAGCTATAGAGTTGTTTCATCTCCATTGCTTAAACTCAAAGGGAGGGAAGCTCCCCAAGTTGAAGAATCATCATATGTGACCACTGTTACAACAACCCTACCTGCGAGGGTGCGGGAGCAATGCCCCCGTCCAGAAATAATATACATAAATCATTATGTGTTTTGATATTGAGAACATGTAAATAAGTATTAAAATCAAGCTCTCATAGATAATATCATAGATATACATAGGTATCAACAAATTTTTTCCAATATCTTTCGAACTCTGGGAAATTTTGTACTTAGAACCATGAATTTCAACCGAAATGGATCATCGATATGTCGAAATATCACGGATATCTTAACACATCTCGGTCGAGACAACATATAGGGGAGTTTCGATACCCAGGACCTGTTGAAACCGAAATTTAGCCGAAATTTCATGAAATTTCAATCTATACTACTTAGTGAACCGCATGCCATCTTCTGTCTTGGGAGAAAAGGTACCTTTCTCAATTACGTTTCCCGAGAAAGATTTGTTCTCTCTTACATCATGTGTGCTTACATTTGTGACCTTTGTTCACAATCTTTCACCCGGTCGTGATAAGCTCTCCCCTAAAGCTGTCAAGTGTGTCTTCGTTGGCTACTCCCGCACCCAAAAAGGGTATCGTTGCTTTGATCCACTTCAGCAGAGATAATTTGTTAGTGCTGATGTTTCATTCTTTGAGTATATTGTGTTTCTCTCCTAAAGGTGACAGATTGGCCCCATCTGACTCTGATGAGGAGCTCCACATACCTCCACCTCCTACAGCTCCATCGCATCATGCACCTTCTCTACCACCTCCTTCACCATCACCGTTGTCGCGGCCTCCACCACCAACAGTACCAGTACCTACACCTACTCATGTGGCTGCTCGTTGACCGCGACCACTGTGACTCAGTTTTTGTCACGTGTATTTCTGATCCCCCTGCTCACAGGTCCTCCCCATCATCCAGCACGCCTCAAGTATGTAATGAGCATATTGTTCTATGACGGCACTACTGAGTTGTCTATGCAGCAGGATTCCTTACAGGATGAGCAGGTATCCTCTCAAGAGGAAAACTTACAGTTCAAAAGATGGCAGATTATCTCGATGTGCCTATTACACTGTGACAGCAGAGACATACTTCTGTTTCATATCCTCTTGCATCTTAAGTTTCTTTGAACAGACCTTCAAAAGATTTCAGGAGATTTACCATGGCATTATCAGCCGTGGAAATACCACAGGCGTATTAGGAGGCCATCCAATCCAGTCGGTGGCATCTTGCAATGGAGGAGGAGATGGTCGCATTACAGTCGTGCGGCACTTGAAGCCTTATTTCAGTTTCAATTGATGCATCTGTTGTTAGGTGAAAGTGGGTGTTCACGGTGAAGCACCGAGTAGATGGCAGTGTAAATCTCTACCAAGGCCCTAAATGTTGATTTCGATTACCAATTCGGTGATCGACTGAAACAAAATTTCGGTTGAAGTTCGACCGAACTTTTAGTCATTTTTTGTACTAGGGTCTCCCATATTTTGGCCATTTCGGTCGAATTTCAATAACATGTTGAAATTAAAATTCGACCAAAATTCGACCCAATTTCTTCGAAATTTAAGGCCATGATCGCTACAAGGCGAGACTTGTGGTACGTGGGTTCACTCAGACATATGGGGTGGACTATTAGGATACATTCTCTCTATTAGCCAGGCATTCTACTAAGCATATACTTCTATCAGTTGTAATGATACAGGATTGGCCCCTCTATTAGCTTGATGTGAAGAATGAATTTCTCTATGGTGACCTACAGGAGCATATTTACATGCATCAACTACCGAGGTTCGCTGCTGAGGGGGAGTGTCTGAAGGTTTGCATGCTTCACAAGGCCATCTATGACCTTAAGCAGAGTCCAAAGCATGGTTCCAAACGCTCTAGAACTTGATAGAACAACAGGGGTTCGTGAGATAGATCGTCGATCATTCACTATTTGTTCGGAGGACTCAGAGAGGTACTGTTGTCATACTTGTTTACGTTGATGATATTATTGTTATAGGGATGACAAGCAGGGCATCCGAGCTGCTAAGGATTTTCTAGGTCAGTGTTTTGTGACCAAGGACCTTGGTAGCCTACGTTACTTCCTTAGACTGAAGTTTATCGGGAACGAGCGAGGTCTTGTGATTACCCAGAGGAAGTATGTTACAGATCCTCTCTCTGTGAGAGGTATGGCAGATTGCAGGCATACCACTACTCCTAAGGACCCGAGCATGAAGCTTTATGATGATGACACTTAGGAGGTTGACAAGAGGGCGTATGTGGAGCTTGTTGGGAAGCTTCTTGATGTGACTATCACCAAGCCATATATATCATTTGGTGTAAGCAAAGTGAGTCAATTAATGGAGTGGCCTCAACAGGCACATATGGATGCAGTCCATATGATTCTAAGGTATCTGAAGGCCCCGCATGGCACTGGTCTTCTAGTTAGCAGAGATGCATCCCTTGCAATTACAACATGTTCATATGAAGATTATGCGGGGTATCCTCAGGATAGGAAATCTACTGATGGCTTTACAATGTTCATAGGAAGTTCCTTGGTGTCATGGAAAAGCAAGAAGCATATTGTGGTTATCAGATCTAGTGCAGAATCAGAATACAGGACCATGATGCAAGCTAGTACAGAGATGATGTGGATCAGATTTGTTCTTACTGAACTGATTATTGAGGTGCCCCTTCCCATGAATCTCCAATGTGACAATCAAGTTGCTCTCTTCATTGCAAACAACCCAACCTTCCATGGGAGGACCAAGCACATCGAGGTGGACTGTCACTACACTCGAGACATGATACAGAAGGGTCTCATCTCCACTACTCATGTTAGCTCAGTAGATCAGACAGCAGATGTACTTACCAAAGCCCTAACCAGAAGGCCTTACCAAAGATGTTGTTCCAAGTTGAGCATGATTGATATCTGTTGAGATGTTTATATCTCACCGTATTCTATTTATATTTTATGTTTTCTTTGGGTATCACTTATGTAATTAACCCTTATCTCTTCTCCTATATAAGAGAGCCATGGGATCTCTTTTATCAGATGACTTATTTTTATCCCAACAAAGTATTAGAGCAACGGTCCTACATCGGGGTTCTCGAACCAAAACCCTAACCCTAACCCCACCCGCCCCCCTCTCCCTCTCTATGCGTCGCCGCTCCATCCTAGCAGCGCCACCGCGCCTTCCCATCACCATCGCGCCCTTCCGCACGGCCAACGACACCTCCCAGTGCCGCCGCCGACCGCCAGCGGCCCCTCCCTGCGCCGTCGTCGCCTCCCAGCGGCCCCACTCAACACCACCCTACAGCGGGAACCTCCCCTCGCGGCCTTCCAGCCTCGGCAACCGGCCCGGGGTCACTGTTTTGCCTCCTTAGAAGTTGAAGCCTGATACAAAAGGGCTCTTGCGCACCCTCGGCGGCCCCGGGTCCCTCGTTTGAGTGCAGCGGACCCTCCTTCACCCGCGTCGAGGTCTGGACTGATTTGTGAGGGGTTATATAATCTGATTTCTCCTTTCATTTGCGGCCTTTAACCTCAAACACAGCATCAGGATGAGTGTATAAGTCTACAGATACACCTCATCCCTCATATGATGTTGTAAACAAGTTTATTGTTGAGATATTCCCCTCTTGTTCCGCATTTTGGCCTATTGAAGAATGTCAGAAAACAAGGGTGACGTGTTCTCCTCTTCCGATGCCTTCAACGGATCGGCACCTATCGTAAAGATGGACGGAACCAACTATGAGTTACGGTCCATGCAGTTTCGTACCCTAATGCAATGCCACAACAAGGAGCATATTCTGACTGATTCAGAGCCGGCGGACAAGATTGAGGCAAATGCATCATGTAAGCAAGATGATGCATATGCTCGTATATGGCTCTCTGGGACGCTTAGCACAGAGATTGCTAATGATATTGTCAATCAGTCAACTGCAGAGGCCATGTGGGACATATTGGCCGCTACCTACAGACAGGCAAAAAATGAGAGCAAGATACTCCAACTTCAGTTCGACATTTTCTCGACCAAGCAAAATGGGCAACCTCTCCATGCGCATTTTTCTCATCTGAGGGGCATGTTTGAATGACCCCATAGTTTCATGCCTATTACTACCAGTGTGGAACAACAGCAGGCGTATTGAAATGCCATTATGACTGGAGTTTTCCTGTCATCCCTTGACTCAGAGTACGATGCCGCTCGTACTCAACTTCTGACCGGCGAGACCATACCATCAATGGAGGAGGTCTACAAGCGGTTGAGCAGGATTACTATGACACCTACTTCCACGCCGCAGCCGACATCCTCGGCTATGGCTGCTTCTCGTGGACGAGGCAGTGCGTCCCAGTTCCGTGGTCGTGGACCTCGTGGTAGAGGTGGAGGCCGCCAGCGTGGTCCATGTTCTTATTGTCGTCGTTCTGGCCACTCAGAGGAGACATGCTTTCACAAGCATGGCTTTCTGGCGTCTGCACGTGTTGCTGAATATACTAACTCTTCACCTGCACCCACTACTAATGCACGTTTTGATGATCTTGTCTCGAGACTTCGAGAAATGGTTACTACTCCTGTGACTCAGACTGCAGGACCATCAGATGTAGCGGCCACTGCCAGAGCAATGCCCAGTTCATCAGGCATTTCATATGTGCTTACCAGTAGCAGCAGTTCCTATGTGACCGATTGGATTATGGATTCTAGAGCATCTAATCACATGTGTGGAGATCGGACACAGTTTTCCTCGTACAGGACTATTCCTCTTGGGTGATCCGTGATCATAGCCAATGGAGTTCGGCTACCCATTGTTGGTCGGGGGGAAATTGTTTTAGCCCCTTCTATACGTCTTCAGAATGTTTTACAAGCTCCAGACTTTCAAATTAATCTTTTGTCTATCAGTCATATTACAAAATATTTACACTATCGTGTCATTTTTAACCCCTCTTCTCTTATGTTTCAGGACATACTAACTGGCAGGATGATTATTCATGGTCGTGAGCAGAGGATTGTACAAGCTTGTAGTTTCATCATGTGATGGGGTGGCTTTTATTCCCTCTGGATCTGTCTCGCCTTTTCTGTGGCATCTTCGCTTTGGCCATCTTCCCCTTCAAAAGATGATACATGTTCTCCCGCAAATATCTACTGGTACTACTTTGGACTGTGAAGCTTGTCAGCTTAGGAAACACCATCGCTCCTCCTTTCCGAGACTTCCCAATCGTAGTAGTAGTCGGTCCTTTGAATTGATTCATTTTAACATTTGGGGTCCAAGTCGTGTTCCTGATCATCAGGGGCATAGATTTTATATACTTGATGTGGATGATTATTCTAGACTCTCTTGGATTTTCTTGCTTAAACATAAGTCTGACGCAAGTGCTATAATTAAGACCTTTCTTATAAAGATTAACAACATATTTTCTGCTAAAGTCAAATACATTCGTACCAGCAATGCTTTGGAATTTTCTACTCTTCATTTGGCAGAATTTCTCCAGTCTCTGAGTATAGTTCATCAGACTTCATGCACTTATACATCACAGCAAAATGGGGTTGCAGAACGCAAACATCGTCACCTCTAGGCATCATGAGGAACTTGTTAATTCACAGTAGTACACCTCATTCATTCTGGGGGGATGCGGTCCTAACCGCATGTTACTTGGTAAATCGCATGCCATCCACTATTTTTGGAGAGAAGAGTCCCTTTCTCGATTGCGTTTCCCGAAAAGGAACTCTTCACGCTTACTCGTGTTTTTGGATCGGTAGCTTTTATCCACGACTTTACTCCTGGCCGTGACAAGCTCTCACCTAGAGCTATCAAATGTATCTTTGTTGGTTATTCTCATACCCAAAAAGGGTACAGGTGTTTTGATCCTGTTGGGAGAAAATACTATGTGAGCGATGATGTTACGTTTTTCGAATCTATTATGTATTTCTCTCCTATAGGTGACAGGTTGTCTAAGCCTGGATCCAGAGAGGATGTTGTGGTTCCTCCACCTCCATCTGCTCCTTGTGATGTACCTCGGTCTTCAACACCACCACCACCGCTGCCACCTCCACCTCCTCCCAAAGATTCTACATTCTTACCCCATGTTTATACTCGCAGGTCTTCTACTCGCCCCTCTGCTCATGTTCCTACCACATCATCCACCATGCCCCAGGTATGTCAGGGACATATTATTTCTACTCATGGCACTGGAGATTTGAATAATGAACAGGAAGAGCTAATTCCAGAGGACTGGGTGGCTAATGACCTGGAGATACCGATTGCTCTTAGGAAATCTCGTCGCCAATGTGCGAATTACCCAATGCCTGCACATGCACATGTTTCCTTAGATCACCTTTCAGAGGATTACAAGAAGTTTATAGTGAAATTATCTGTTGTTACTATCCTGTGGACGTATCAGGAGGCGCTCCAGAACAGTATGTGGCACCTTGCTATGGAAGAAGAGATGGCAGCTCTACAATCACGGGGCACATGGAGCATTATCTCCCCTCCACAAGGAGCATCTATTGTGAGCTGCAAATGGATATTCACGGTCAAGAAAAAGGCCAAAAGCGGTGTCGACCGATTCAAAGCAAGGCTTGTGGCTTGAGGATTCACCCAAACCTATGGGGTGGATTATCAGGACACCTTCTCTCCAATAGCAAGACATTCGACACTATGCATTCTGTTATCTATTGTCGTTTCCAAGACTGGCCTCTGTATCAACTTGATGTCAAGAATGCCTTTCTCTACGGGGATCTACAAAAGGAAGTATATATGCAACAACCACCAGGATTTATGGCATGAAGCAAAGTCCGAGAGCTTGGTATCAAAATCTATCGGAGTTGATAGAGCAAAAGGGGTTTGTGTGGTCTACTGCAGACCACTCACTATTTGTACAGAGGACACCTAGAGGTACCGTGGCTATTCTTGTTTATGTGGATGATATTGTCATTACATGAGATGATGAGTAGGGTATTCTTACTGTCAAGGAGTTCCTTGGTCAGCAGTTTGTGACTAAGGACCTTGACAATCTTCGCTACTTTCTTGGATTTGAGTTCGCCAGGAATCAACACGGACTCGTGATAAATCAAAGGAAATTTGTTATGGACCTTCCATCTGAGACAGGTATGACAGGGTGCAAACCTGCTTCTACTCCTATGGATGCAAGCATGAGATTGTATGATGAGGACACCGAAGAAATTGACAGGAGGAGATATAGAGAGCTTGTTGGGAAGCTCCTATACGCCACCATTACCATGCCGGATATTGCTTTTGCAGTTAACAAAGTCAGTCAGTTCATGGAGCAACCCAGGAAGGTGCATATGGATGCCGTCCACATAATCTTGAGGTATTTGAAGACTTCACCTGGCTCTGGCCTTATGTTCAGTAGGGATGCATCACTTAAGGTGACAGGACGTCCAGATGCAGATTATGCAGATTGTCCCAGAGACAGGTTGTCGACTTCCAATTTTGTTATCTTTGTAGGCAGCTCACTTGTTTCATGGAAAAGCAAGAAGCAGGCAGTGGTGACCAGATCTAGTACTAAGTCTGAATACAGGGCTATGACACAAGGATGTACAGAAATGATGTGGGTTAGATCAGTATTAACCGACCTTACTGTTGAGGTTTCTCTTCCTATGAAGCTCTTATGTGATAATCAAGCAGCTTTATTTATTGCCAATAACCCTGCTTTTCACGAGAGGACAAAGCATATCGAGGTTGATTGTCATTACACTAGAGACATGATCCAGAAAGGTCTTATATCCACCTCTCATGTTTCCACAGGAGATGAGACGGTAGATATCTTCACAAAGGCACTCGCCAGAGGTCCATTTCAGAGATATTGTTCCAAGCTGAGCATGGTTGATATTTATGCTCCAGCTTGATGGGGAGTGTTGAGATGTTTATATCTCACCGTATTATATTTATATTTTATGTTTTCTTTGGGTATCACTTATGTAATTAACTCTTGGCTCTTCTTCTATATAAGAGAGCCCTGAGATCTCTTTTATCAGATGACTTATTTTTATCCCAACAACATCTATACTCTAGCTTGAGGGGAAGTGTTGAGATGTTATTTATGTTATGTTTCTTTTATGTATTTGCTATTCTTTCCGTTCTCTTTATTTAATTTGCCAACGGGTCTCTCCTATATATAAGAAACACTATGGCCTCACGAATAAGCAACTCATTGATTTCTCCCAACAATATGTATATCCTTTTACAAAATATCGCAAGATATCGACGATATATCGACATATCGAGCCACGTCGCTAAAAATGATGGGTTTTTATACAAATTTTCGTGGATATCAACTGATATCGTCGATACTTCATCGTTATCTTTGTATATCAATGATATTACCCATGTGAGCTTGATTTCACTACTTATTTAGCTACTCTCGATATTGAAACATATAATGATTTATGTATATTTTATTTCATGTTAGGAGCACATCCCCCACAGTGCTCATGCCCACGCAAGAGGAACGCACATGCTCCCCTTACACCCCACACCCCAAGCTTGTTGACCAGGCAGCGAGAACCATGTCTAGTAAGGTATAGAGCAACGGGTGGTGCACACGACGGTTTTCAATGGAAGAGTTCGTTCTTCCCTTTAGCAATGGAGATGAAACAACCCGTTATATGTGCCTCTTTGCATTTATTGTTGACTATGAAGCATGGGTGGTGGACTATTGGACTGAGGGCACTTGGATGCCTTCATTTCTTGTAGATTTCTCGAATCACTGATTAGGGGATCTTCTTCATCTATTGGATTCATTGAGCCATTTAAATTGTCTGATAGGTAAAAGATCATTGGGTGTGGAAAGATGGTATTTTAAACAGACCACCCCCTACAATGGAGGACAATTTAATTCGTGACTACAAGTTTATTTGGGACTTGAAGCTACCATGCAGGATTGGATTTTTCTTGTTGTTGCTGAGACGAAAGCAACTCTTGATGAGAGACAGCTGCTCGAGACTCTTTACGGATAACTCTAATTCATGGTATCTTTGTGTCACTCAGATAGAAACAATGAAGCATCTTTTCTTTCATTGTGAGAAGACCTCTCTGTTCTGGCAGGAATTTGGCATAGATTGGTTGAATCTTCATAGTCTTAATACGTTCTATGATTCTTTTTATGCATTGAAGCACCGTCCAGAAGTGAAACTTCTTCTATCGATAGCAATTAGTTGGGTTTTTTTATTAGCTAGAAATAGGACTTTAGTTGCCTCTCAACGTTATTACCTTGATAATGTAACTTTCTATACCAAGACTCTCCTCGAGTCGTGACTTTCGTAAGTTTTTCTCTACTCTCTCATTTAGTATATTTGGGCAAGCACCATAGCGTGTTTTCCCTTTTTTATTCAAGAAAATATATCTAAAACAATTATAAAGTTAATCAAGTTAGAATCACAGATCCAAGATATAGTGTTCCCCCTCCCCTTTTTTTATTAAAAAAATGAAGACAACAACTCTAAAGCTGAACAAATTAAAATCACAGATCCGGAATATACTCTAACTCTGGAGAGAAAATAATTAATTGAATTATGAGAGAGCCCTAGAGTTCCATTATATAGAGAGAACTCATGTTGGGCAAATTACATAATGGATACGAAAAGAAGTAAAATACAAGAAAATATGAAAAGATAAATAATAAAAGATGGAAAGATAAATAATATCTCAACACTCTCCCTCAAAATGGAGCATAGATATCTATCATGCTCAACATGAAACAACACTTCTGGAATGCTCCTCTAACTAGGGTCTTGAACACATCTGCTACATGTTCCCCTAGGGTCCTTCTAAATCATGTCACAAGTGTAGTGACAGTCAACCTCGATATGCTTAGTCCTCTCATGCAAGGAAGGATTGTTGGCAATGAAAAGAGTAATCCAGTCACATTGGAGATGCACGGAAAGAAGCATGTCAAGAGCTAAGTCGGTCAAAATGGATCTGACCCACATAATCTCAGTACCCCCCGATGTCATGGCTCTTTGACTCGACGCTAGATCTGGCAATCATTGTCTACTTATTGCTCTTCCATGGACCATGACACCAAAAAGCTCCCTATGAACATTACAAACTCTAAGGTAGACTACATATCCTTGGGGGAGCTACAAACCCTATAGTAGACCACATATCCTTGGGACATCATGCATAATCCGCATATGAGCATGTTGTAACGGCATCCGTAAGGTTGCTCCATGAATTGGCTAACTTTGCTCATTACAAAAGATAGGTTTGTCCTGGTGATGGTCACATACAGGAGCTTCTCAACGAACTCCCAGTATCGCCTCTTGTCTACCTCCAATGTATCATCATCATTACCATATAATTTCATGCTAGGGCCCATGGGAGTAGTGGTAGGCCTACAATCTGCCATGCATGTTTCAAAGAGATCAGTAACATACTTCCTCCGAGTCATAACAAGACCTCGTTGGTTCCTGGCACACTCAAGTTCAAGGAAGTAATGTAAATCGCCAAGGTCCTCGATGAAAAATTGTTGACCAACGAAACCATTAATTGCACGGATATCCTACACATCATCCCACGTAATAATGACATCATCAACATAGACAAGTATAGCCATTGTACCTCTCGGAGTCCTGCGAACGAACAGTGAATGATCTGCAGTCGATCCCATAAACCCTTGTTGCTCTATCAAGTCTGAGAACTTTTGAAACCATGTTCTAGGGCTCTGCTTAAGACTATAGATAGCCTTATGAAGTCGGAAAACCAACCTACACTTCTCCTCAGCAGCAAATCCCAATGGTTGTTGTATATAGACTTCCTCCTGCAGGTCATCATAGAGAAAAGCATTCTTCACCTCAAGCCGGGATAAGGACAGTTCCCGTACCACTACAACTGAGAGAAGGATCCACAGTGTAGAATGACAAGCCACGAGAGAGAAAGTATCCCGACAGTCATTCCAGTATGCTTTGATGAACCCACGAGCTAAAAGCCTCGTCGTGTAGCGATCAACACTGCCATCTGCTCAATGTTTCACTGTGAACAACCATTTACATCCCACCACAGATGCCCATGTAGGAGCTATAATAAGGCTCCATGTGCCACGTGACTACAACAAGGCCATCTCCTCCATGGGAAGACGCCACCGACTGCCTCACATTGCCTCCTAATATGTTCATGGAATATCTACAGCCGATAGATCCACAGCAAACATCCTGAAACCCTCTAAAAGACACCCCAAAGAGACAAGGGTTGCCAGAGGATACATAGCATGTGTACGCCTCCACTTTTGCATAGCAATAGGCACATCAAGGTCGAATGCATCCTCCTCACCCTGTAAACTAGAATTCTGAGAAGGCACATGCTCGTTCTGTAAAGTAATTTACAGCATACAAGCTAGCAAAAGTCGATCGACTAGGCTGACTAGTCATCCCGAGTAGTCGACTCAATTGGTAGCTGACTCGATTAGCCGATTAGGCCTAGTCAAACATTAGTCAGTCAACCCGACTAATCAGTCGACTTTTACATCATGTTTTTCCATTTTTTATTTTTTTGATTTTTTAAAAGCAAATTTATACCAATATTCTTAATGTTATATTAAAGTTAATTACTACTTTTGTTTCAATATGATAGTATAGAAAATACATAAATCTATGTTAATATATAACAATATATGTATAAAAATGATTTATATATCTAAAATAATTAAAAAAATTCAAAACCGACTAATGGCCGACTAAATCCGATTAGCCACCCAACTGTCGATTAATCCTTAGTCAGTGACCCTGCCGATCGAGTACAGACTATCTCTATCTGCAACCTTGGTAGCATAGACAAATCACAGGTACCATCAGTAGAAACAATGTGCTCAGAATATACCTAGGACGTGTTGGATGGTGGGGAAGGCTCGTGAGCAGGGGAAATAGTGGGAGGCTTGCAAACGTAAAAATGTGGTAACAATTGAGCCAATGTACTAGGTGGCGACGGTAGAGCCATAAGAGCCGGTGGAGGCGATGGTGCTAGAGGAGCCGGTGAAGGAGGTGAGGGTGGTGGACTTCATAGTTGAGCTGGAGGTGGGGTAGCATAGGAGGTGGCATGTATACCTCCTTTCCAGAGTCAGATTGAGTCAACATGTCACATGTAGAAGAGAAAAACATGATAGAGTCAAAAAGGGCGACATCAACACTGACGCAGTACTTCCATCTAATAGGGTCGATAAAATGGTACCCCTTCTGGGTTCAAGAGTAGCCTACAAAGACAAACTTGACATTTCGAGGTGAGAGCTTGTCATGATCACGGGACATGTGGTACACGGAAGCCATAGAGCCAAAAATACAGGGCGTAAGGTAGAACACGTACTTGGGAAATGCAATCGAGAAAGGAACCATCTCTCCTAAAACAGAGGACAACATGCAGTTCACCAAGTAACAGAAGTGAGAACCGCATCACTCCAGAACAAATGGAGGCACGACTTTGAATTGGGAGGGTCCTAATACATCAAGTAAGTAACGATGTTTATGTTCAACGATACCATTCTGTTGGAAAGTGTATTTGGACGCTCAAGTGGAATTTAGAACAATCCAAAAAGCACACAAGGTATGTTGTATGGTACCAAGGACCTAAAGAACTTAAAAAGTTGTAACGTGCAGAACTATAAGGTATTGTCAGAGCGAACAAACTTTCACAGTAGTTGATTAAACATGTTTTATTTCATTAATAAATGATTGAATGACAGATCCAACCTCGAATTTGTTTTTCAGAATAAAAATGCACAATAATCTAGAAAAATTATCCATTGCTAAAAGATAAAACATGTTTCCTTGATGATCAAGAATACGATTAGATCCCAAATGTCAAAATCGACTTATTCAAATAAATTACTACTACGACTCTGACGACCACGGAAAGAGGATTGGTGATGCTTCCCAAGCTGGTGAGCCTCGCAAGTGAAGGTGGATCGAGACGATATCTATGGGAGGACATAACACAACTTCTATAGAGAAAGGTGACCAAAACGTAGATGCCACATATAAGGTAAGACTGATCTAGTATGAATGGAAGAAGCATTAGCATATGGAGACCGGACCAGTTTGTAGAGTCCACCTTGCTCACAACTACATCTAACCACCATGCACGTGGGTATGCTCTGAAACATAAGAGAAGAGGGGTCAAAATGGCACGACAATGCAAGTCATTAGTGATTTGAATAGAATGTAAATTCATCGAGAAATCAGGTGCATGTAGCACAATCTGCAATCGCATGGATGGGTGGCAAACGCATCCCCCCTGTCTTAAAACGGAATGGGTCGTATCTGCAATGACAGTTGATCTGCCTGGTGGGACAGATCTGTAAGAATTAAACTAAGCCTTGCCTCCACCAAAATGGTGGGATGCTCATGAATCCATGATCCACTCTGTCATATCTGCCATGTGACAAATAGTGAGAGCGTTGGCTATACTAGAGAAGCTAAAAGATGCTCTAACAATGGTTACGACATCTAAAGGACATGTAGGTGCACTAGTAGGGCTGGCAGCAAGGGTCATGATCTCCCTCGGACAAGAGACAATATGATCTAACCATGGATTGGTAGTAGGAGTTGAACTGGTGGTAGGCTTAACATGCTCGGTCACATGAGCGGATGCGGGATATCCATGCTTCTGATAGCATGTCTCCTCCGAATGACCAGGATGATGGTAGTAGATGCAATGACCATGTTGATGTTTGCCTCCTCTGCCACGAACACCACGCTCTTTGCACTAAATACCTCCTCTACCATGAGATGTAGCCATTGTTGAGGAGATCTGTGTGATGGTAGCAGATGGGACAATGATCCTGTTGAGACAATTGTACACCTCCATAAGAGGGATCATCGTACTGTTGAGAAGTTGGGTGTGTATTGTCTCATACTCAGTGTCTAGAGCAGCCAGGAAAACTCCAACCATCGTGGCGTTCATGTACGTCATCTGTTGTTTAGTAGATATAGTATCTAGTAGATGTGAAGCTTCTTGAACATGCCACGAAGCAAAGAGTAATTGTATACAGGACGACCATTCTATATGATCGTCAAGATGTCAAACTGCACCTGGAAAATCTTTGCATCATTCTTCGCGTGACAATATGTGGTTGCTGAGATATCCCACATTGACTTGACAGTGGGTTGATTCTCAATATCATTGGCTATCTCTGTGATGAGAGTCCTATAGATCTAAATATGTGTGTACGCGCTATTTTGCTTCCATGAAGCGTTCTTCCCAATCTTATCCATCAGCTCCAGCTTTGTAAGAATGCGCTCCTTGTTATTACAATGCATCAGGGTCAAAAACCACATGTACCATAGCTCATAACTGGTCCCATCCATCTTTAACGATAGGAGTCGGGTCGTTGAAGGCACCGAGCATTGAGAAGATATCACACTTGCTCTCCGACATGATGAGAAGATGGGCAAATCAGAACTCAACTGAGTTTGTAGACCAATCACAATGTGTCTACACAAACATGTATGGAATCGATTGTGACTAGTGAGTGCAGACTCATGCCACAATTGTTCCCATCCAATCTCGCGAGCGCTCTGGGATAGATGTAGTGCTTTATAGGTCTGAAATCACCCTTGAAATGTCAAAATCAAACTATTTGGTATGCTCTAGGTGATGTTAGCGATGCCATATGAAACCACATGCCCCTGTTGTTGAAGTCATGAGGCTTGGCGACAAGAACCAGCCACACAAGACACCACACAAGGGCCCTCCGCTCGAAGATACCACTCTAACAGTCTGGGAAGGGGTGCGCGAGGATGCAGGTCTGCAGCGCAAGCAGTCTTGATTACAGCACAAGTAGTATGGGGTGACCGCATGAGCGGTCTGGACTACCGTGCAACCATGTTGGGCGGTAAGAGGGTGCCTTGCAGGTGCCTCACGACGGCAGCAAAAGCATGGCAGCAATGGTGGAGGAATCCTGGTAGCGGCGGTGACGAGCACGTAGGCATGCTAGTGGGGATAGGGCACGGGGTACGAGAACTCTAGTCTAGGACCGTCACTCTGACATCATCTTGAGAGAAAATAATGAATTGAATTATAAGAGAACCCTGGAGTTCTCTTATATAGAGTACTCTTGTTAACCAAATTATATGATAGATACGAAAATAAGTAAATTACATAAAAAGATGGAAAAATAAATAATATCTCAACTATAATTATTAGTAATATAATGATATGGAATCATGAATTCATGACATGGTCCAATGGGTATTGATTTTCTTTAATCAGAAGTTTTATTTCCAACCAATTTTATTTTATCTTCTTTCATTCAAAAATATTAATATTTGATATATGTTTTTTAAACAATATATTGTTAGGCACATTTTCTAGTTTGTTTGATATCTCACACAGCTCAACATTTTGTTTATGCATAATATGTGATGGAATATAAACAGAATGTGCTAAATACATGTCCATTATGTCTCTAAGTTGTTAGTTTTTTTAATTTCAACATCTCCTTTCTCATACCTCTCAACAGCTAGTAGTCCTCCGTCAATAGACAGCCAGTGATATGTGTCATATAATATCGTGTGCTAAATATACCTCATGCTTACATATAAGTGTGTATTTATATGTTATTTGTTGTTTTAAGAATCAAAATGATCTTAATTTGCAAAAAAAATTGGTTTTTGTGTTTCAAGATTTACCGATATCATCAATATATCCCCGATGTATTCTTTTCTGTCAGAACAAATACTATATCGATATCAATATCTCGAACCTTGCTCAATATTGGTCAGAGCAGCAAAATGATTGTCGATGCAAAGCTGAGAATCTCTAATCCATTGCCTCCCTTGTTAGAGATAATACAAAACAGACCCCACAGAAGCAGCACTCATGGAAACAAAGTCAGCAGAAAGGAGATGTCGTGTGAGAATAGAGGAGCACCTAAACTCAAAATTCCCATCAACCCACAATATCATGTTAGCTACACCCGACTCTGATATAGATTTAGATGCGGGGTATAGGCTCCACTTGCTCAACAAAGGGTAATGTCCCTCCAATTCTGCATGATTTAAGCCATTTAAGGAAGATTAATCACTATGGGGCAATAAAAGTGGTGCCTTGAATCCCCCAACTCCCTTCAGATGCATAAAAGACATAATGGATGTTGCCTTCTTTGATGTCATCTCGACTTCCGCCACAAGCCATGACGCTCCATCTCCCAATAATCATAGTGAGGCCACGAAAAACATGTCCCGGTATCCATTGTAGGTCAGCTCGCCAACAAGGCTTCACCATCTTTACGACAACAGCTTAAGACCCAATAGCTTGACTTTTCTACTAACGGTAAACTATGGAATAGTATTTTTGTAAACATATCAATACGTGAGTTCAGTATATAAGAAAATTTCAAGTTAATTTTGAAATTGGGTACATTTGCAACGGTACTTACATAAAATGCCAATTTAAAGTGACCTATTACTTTTGATATAGAAACAGGGGAACGATTGTCCACTCAATATATTGTCCAGTGAAACTGTGGAACATGTTTGTACAAAAAAGGCTTCCTAGATTTTTGAAAGAGAAGAGGAGATTGAGAAGCACATGTAAACTATTACTAGTTACCTGATTAGCTGCAACAGCTTTCAAAAACTCTTCTTTCACATTGTAAGCTGGCAATTTCTCCCTGAATGCCTGCATAGTTCTTAAATTCGGAGATGCCTGTCCAGATAAACATTATAAGTCTTGGAAGGTATGTAAAATATAACTTAATAATCCAGTTCAAATTTTTCTAAAGATCGCACCTTTCTCAAATTTTGCATATCCCTTAGTTCCAAACTGAACTTGTCTTTGAGGGATTTCACCTCTAACGAGGAATCACATCCAGAAATGGATTTGTTCTGCAAAGATGGTCCAACAGTTTGCTTGCTACTAGACGTACCGTTTGAATCACTGACAGATGCTCCTTTGGATGATGTCAATAACTTTTCTAGTCTTCTCTCTGTCTCCGAAGACATTCTAATCTGTGTTTTTTAATTGTCAAATGTAAATAAAGGGAAGTACATGCAAACAAAATAAGAATATTCATTTCAAACCTCTTTTTGTGTGGACCCGTGACGATCATCCAGGTCTGCACGGTAATCTGGCAAAGGAACTTTGCTGACTACAAGTGCCCTCCCTTTATTATAAGCATGGCTTTCTTTCCGCAGGCACCACAAAAGAAACCGAAATATGTCAGTAACCTTTCACTTAAGAACGTAACACCAGATCCACATTATTTATGAAAGATTAATTTTCTCCGGGAATAATCCTTTACGAGCAATATATTTGACAATTTAACATTGACGAAGTCGTAACAAAACAAAACAAATAAGAGCAATATTTTTAGCTTAGGTGAAGAACAAGGTTGCCAAAAACTAAACAAATAAAAATGTATATCAAATTAAAGCTGTGATCTTACAAATAGAGCCCTAGCTGACGAGCCATGTCTGCTAGAATCTGTTGCCCATCACGCCCAAAATTTTTCTTAATAACAAGTTCTACCTGGCCCCCTTCTTTCCATTTATTGATTTTATCCCACCATTCATTCTCATCCAGCTTTTCAACCTGAGAAGAAAAAGAAACTGTGAAATTCCATATAAGATTTTTGATAATAAAACAGTTGAATATTATGATAAGATCAAACATTTCCTAGGTATGACATTTAATATGGGATTGCTACCCTTGGAGACAGGAGGCGATGCGGGAGAGAGGAGGTGATGAGGGAGCGGGAGGAGAGAGCAAGCGGGAGGCACTCATTCCGATGATTGGAGGGCCACCATAATTGGAGTGAACAGAAGGGAGGTGCGAAGAGCCGAGGGAGAGGCCGCTGAGGATTCCTTCTTGGAGGAGTTGGCGGGGAAGGCTCCTCGGAGCGGTAATGAGAAGAGAAGAACTTGGAGGCAGAAACGTCGGGAGGGAGAGACTTTATGGTGCTTTCGGTGCGGCATGGGAGACCACATCTCCAAGACGTGTGCGACAACGGAGCCACTTTGCTTCCGCTGTGGAAGCCCGGGCCATCGTCGGCGAGAATGTCTAGGAAAGGAGAATCGATCGAGGGCCACTCTGGAGCCTTTGATTTTTAGCAAGGGTGTTGCAGGCTAACTGGACAAGAAGGAGGCTTGACCGGAGACGTTATTTGCTAGCATTTTCACCCTTTTCTCGGAGGGAGTGGCAATGGAGCACCCGTTGGAAGGTCTTGTGATCGGAGAAGGCGAGGAGGCGTCTTTGCAGTTGATCGGTTACGAGCTTTCGGCTGCGAGGATGGCAAGGGCGAAGATGGATTTGCTTTGCTTGCTGGGAGGGTTGCTTTTGCTTAAGGGGATTGTCTTCGAAGGTGTGATGGAGTAACTGAAAGGGCTTTGGAGGGATGCTTGCCACCGGAGTCGAGGGATCTAATCCAGTGGCGAAAGCTAAGATTCCTTAACGTAGCTCTGAGAGTGCCGACAGGACCTAGAGGACAAAAATTCTGAGAGTTCCACTAAGGAGTCGTAGGGTGGACGCTCTCCGAGCGGCGTTGCTTCATGATAGGGATGTGGTAGAGCTATGTGTCATGGGTATGCGACCAAGTGAGGAACCCAAGGTGGTGGCTCTGATGCAGGGATCCAAGTTGCCTATATCTTTGAGGGTGATGATGTAGGTTGGGCATCGGTCGGTGGCGATCAAGCTAGTCTCGTTGTACGAGAAGCCACACCACGGTCAGGAGGCGGCAGAGCGAATGAAGGAGAAGCGGATGGACGACGGTGAAAGTCAAGAGTCGCATTCAGTGGAAGAAGTTACGAAAAGGTTGGGTTTCGAGGGAGGCGGCTCTCCTGCCTTTTGGGAAACCCTGGTCTCGAGGTTGCAATGATGGTTGGTCGGATGTAATGTATCTGGACTATGGTTCGATCGGCAACCCGATTACTTCGCGTGCTTTCGCCAACCTGTTAGAATCTATGCTCTTCGTCAAACCGATAAGATCGGGTATTCCGACGAACCCGACTACCGCAGTTATTATCGCCAACTCGAAAAAGCCCAAGCCCTTAAGGGACGAAGCCTCTCTCGGTGTGTCACGTGATGCCCTCTTTTTCAATCCGTTTGCTTGCAAAAGATTAAGATGCAATGCAGAACTCTGAGTCAAGGTTTGGGTCTGAGATCTCGGACAAGGAGGAATTCTTCGACCCAATGGAGGGTCTGTTGAACGTGAATCGTGGAGATGAAGATCTGCTAAAGCCTCAGGCACAGGCTATTATGAGTGAGGTGTAGGTCTCCCTGGGCGGAAGAATATATATCAGTAAGGTCTGAAGGTGCCGCCAAGGTGGTGGTTGTTCCGATGAACGGTCGTGGCTCGGAGTTGATCATATTCGATTGGGCGGGGGAAAGGCACATGCCATCCGCAGGTGTCCCTCATCATGTGAAGGTAAGGGGAGGGGTTATCGAAGCAAAGCGAAGAAGCATTGGCAGGGTTCGAGCAAGCTCCCCAGCACTTTGAGGGAGGCAAGTCCGCAACTGAGATGTTTCTCGCGAAAGCGTCGGAGGGTAGATGCTCTTGACTGGGAAACATCAAGATTGGAATGTGTTCGAGAAGAGGGATTCGATCAGGATCCTTACGTTGAGGAATATAGGCGGGAAGAAGTGTGATGGTGGCACGAGAGATTGTTGGCTCTGAGGAAGGGGGTGTGGAAACTGATGGGCAAGGCGAAGAGGGAAGGGTGGTTATCTCTGCTGCGGTGGCAGAGGCGTTTGAATCAAAGGGGCAATTTGACCTGGTTGTTGCGCGTACAGTATGGGTTCAGTTGGCGGGGAATATCCCCTCGGTTCCCCAATGAAACTTATTAGAAACGTACTTTCTATTATTGTAGCCCATAGTGGCAATTATGTATTTTCTGCTTTCCTGAACTCTCTAGGGTTTAGTCCTTAGTCCTATATAAGGACCCCTAGACCTCTAGAATAAACAAGTCATTGGGTTTTCTTTTCTTTCTCAACATGGTATCAGAGCAGCGATCCTAGACCGGTGTTCTGACCTAACTCCTACCGCTAACTCAAGCCCTAATCTCGTGCAAACCCTTGCATGTGACGTAGCCTGCCACCAGGCTCTCTCCACGGATTTCCAACGCCACGACTGGGTGTTGCTCAGCGAGACGCGACCCTCCCGGCGCCTCTTCAAAGTACGGTTGGTCCTCCAACAGGTCTCGAGCGGCACCATCACGCTCCAACAGGCCTTCCGCACACCTCCAGCGCCGCCGCTGGATCCTGCAAGGCCATCAAGGTCCTCCCAGTGCTGCTCTTTAGCACAGCTTTACCCCAGAACAGCCCTAAAGGCACCGCCAAGCGCCAGCAAGCCTCTTGCTCGCCTCCCGTGCCTCTGCTAAGTACCGCTAAGGTTTCCATGCTATCCTAGCATCACCCCTAGGCGCTGCATTAGCTCCAGTGCCGCCTTAGGTGCCGCCTCTGCCTCATCGATTCCCTAACGGTGTCGCTACGCACCAGCAGGCCTCCTCATGGCCCCCAGCGTAATTGTTGGCCCTCCAAGTACCGCCTCTACGCGTCGCATCGACTCTTGTGGGCCCCTTACGGCGCCGACCAGCCATATGGCGATTCTTTGATCTATGATCAGATCGTAGGGATGCGCGTTTAAACACGAAAATTCTTACTTACCATACTTCTTTTTCTTGACCTATAGATCCACCATGGCAACAACGGAGACCAAGCACATGTACCCTACTTCTTTGATGGTACAGGGGACAACTATTAAATTAAAAGGGTCAAAAAACTATGTTTTGTGGTCTCATTCCTGCAAGGTGTTCATCGGTGGACAACGTAAAGGCTCTATTCTGACAAAGATCCCGCCATAGAGATGGATGCGGCCTATGAAACCTGGTTTGTTGACAACTGTTAGGTTATCACTTGGTTGACCAATAGCATTGATCCAACCATTGCCGCCAATCTCCTATATAAAGACATGGCAAAGGCCATGTAGGATAGTCTAGAGAGCACATATTCTCAAAAGACAACCAAATCTGCCTATCTGAGATTTATATTAAAATCCGGTCTGCTACTCAAAGAGAATCAAGCCCCATTGAGTACTACAGACTACCTACTAGTCTCTTTGAGGAATTACTCACATTTCAACCAGCCTGTTGTGAAAAACATGTGGGAGAGCGTGCAGAATTGCAAGTATACAGGTTTCTCTCTGGACTGCATCCACGCTATAAGACTGTCAAAGATCAGTTCCTAATGGTTGCAGCTCTACCTACTATTGAAACCATCTTTGGGAGATTACAAAAACTAGACTCTCCAGTTGGGACTACTACTGCAGAAGCAACTGCTCATTATACCGATCCCGGATACAGAGGTTGTCCAAATCATCAAGGAGGCCGCACACGAGGACGTGGTCGTGAATCTGGACGAGGCCGTGGTATTGGCCGAGGACAAGGGTGTGACTCTACCAACGCTCACTATCCAGCATATGTGCATTGTGGACGCTGGAATCATCCTTCAGATCGTTGCTGGGCAACTTTTGGCATGCCACCTACTGCTAACAATGCCTAAGAGGCACCCTATGAGGAGATAGCTACTCATCCTGTTGATGGGGTACAGACCCCGTTTACTGCTTCTGAATATGCTCGCATGAGATAACTGCTCAACAACTCAGAAACCAATACTCCTTCCACTTCCACTGCAAGTATTGCTACTACTTCAGGTACTGTGGCAAATTCTGTTTCCCCTTCCAAAAATGCATGGATAATTGACTCTGGTGCGTCTATTCATCCAACCGGGGATGCAAGACTACTTACTTCATCACAACCATCTTCTTCCGTGAAGACGGTCCAGGTTGCTAATGGAGATCATTCCCCAGTAATTGGTGTTGGTATTATTGCCTTCTCCTCAAGACTAAAATTCACGAATGTTCATTGTGTTATAGCTTTTCCACTCAGTCTATTATTTGTTCAGAAGCTATGTCGTGATCTTCAATGCCATGTTATATTTGATGAACCATGTTGTTATTTTCAGGATATCCGGACGAGGTAGATTTTTGGTAATGGACATGAACAAGATGGCCAATACTATCTTGATATCCCCTCCGACTCCAATTTTGCTAGTGTTGTCTCCATTTCTGATGATCCTTTTTTGTGGCATCGGTGTCTTCACCATCCATCTGCTAAGACTCGCTCCATGATGTTCCCTGAACTCTTTCCGCTCAAAGCATTCCAGTGTGAGGCGTGTCAGTTCGGGAAACATCATGCATCCTTTCCTGCAAGGACTAAACCTCGATGTCATATCCCATTTTCTTTGGTTCGTTATGATGTGTAGGGATCATGTCACATCAGAACTCTGTGTGGTCATAGGTATTTTGTTGTCTTTGTTGATGCCTACAGTAGGTCATTGTGGGTCTTTCTACTAAAAGAACGTTCCGAAAATAATAATATTATCAAGAACTTCTTTCACGATGTTTGAACAAACTTCTCCACCCAAAATTCAGATTTTTTGTTCTGATAATTCATTGGAATTTATGCAAAAAGACTTGACATCATTTTTTGACGCACAAGGTAACATCGATCAGACCTCTTGCTCCTATACCTCCCAACAAAATGGGGAAGCTGAAAGAAAATTGAGACACCTACTTGATATTGCCCGATCCCTCCCACAAATGCAGGTTCCCAAGACTTACTAGGGTGATGCCATCCTCACTGTTGTCCACCTACTCAATAGAGTTCCATCCGCAACTCTAGCTAGATCTACTCCCTTTGCATTACTTTACCCAAATGAGGACACATTTCCATTACCTTTACGGATTTTTGGATGCACTGCTTTTGTTCATAACTTCCACACCACTGATAAATTATCTCATGCTATTGAATGTGCCGTTCTTGGATACTCTAGATCTCAGAAAGGCTACCAATGCTAGGATCCCTCTGGACACTGCTACCATATATCCGTTGATGTCACCTTTTTGAACAAACTAGTTTCTTCACTCAGCTTGTATCTGACATACCACTTGATATTCCTCCTCCACCTATCGTATGCAACAGAAAACATCTTTCTGTTATTGTTCATGTACCTCTACATGTTCCCTTGATGCAGGAAATTACGCCATCCCCAGATGCCCCCACCAACACTGCTCCGAATGATCCTCAAGAGCTCCCAATTGCTCTACGCAGAACTAAGAGGTAATGCACACTTCACCCTATGTCTCATTTCACGTCCATTGATAGTTTATCATGCTCTGACAAATAATATACAGATGCTCTTATGTCTATGTCTATTCTCAAAGATCATCACGGTGCCTTACAGGACTCTGGATGGCGAAAAGCAATGAATGAAGAAGTGGATGCACTTATTTAAAGAAGAAAATGGGATCTTGTTCAGTGTCCCAAGGGATCCAAACTCGTTGCCTGCAGATGGATTTCAATACAAAGCAGTCCCCAAACGGATCACTTGATAGATTGAAAGCTTGACTTGTGGCAAAAGGTTTTACTCAGACATATGGAGTTGATTATTTTGATACTTTTTCTCCTGTTGCTAGGATGTGCTCTATACGGACCATCATCTCTTTCGTTGTGAACAAAGATTGGCCCATTTATCAGCTAGATGTCAAGAATGCTTTTCTATATGGCAATCTAGAAGAGGAGGTGTACATGATGCAGCCTCCTGGTTACGAAGTGGAGGGGAGTATTTATGCCAACTTCGCAAAGAAATCTATGGATTGAAGCAAAGCCCAAGGGCATGATTTGATAGACTAAGTACAGAGATTCGCACTCCGGGTTTTCAGAGAACTACATCTGACTCTTCTGTTTTTGTCAGAAAACGACCAATTGGTACCGTTATGCTTGCCGTATATGTGGATGATATGGTTGTTTACAGGCAACGATAATGACGGAGTGCTAGAGACCAAGGCCTTTTACAAAAGGTCTTCGTCACCAAAGATCTAGAGCAACTTCGCTATTTTTTGGGCATAGAGGATCTACGCACTACGAAGGATCTTCATATGTCATAAAGAAAGTACTGCTTGGATATATTGACTGAGGCAGGAATGCTCGGTTGCAAACCCTCAGGTATTCCTGCAGAACCAAGGAAACATATCTCCATTGATCATATCTTTGAAGACACTACACAATATAGAATCCTGGTGGGTAAACTCTTATATCTTACAGTCACTAGGCCTGATATGTCCTATGTCGTTATCAGAGCTAGTTAACACATGGAGAAACCTTGCTATAGTCATTGGCAGGATGTTCTTCAGATCCTCTGCTAATTGAAGGAATCACCTAGTCGTGACCTCTTTTATGGGGCAAATGGATACACTGATGTTACTGCATATGTTGATGTTGATTATGCAAGCTCACCCAAGGATTGTCGCTCTACTATTGGCCATGCTATGATTGTTAGGGGGAATCTGATCAGTTGGAGAAGCAAGAAACAGTTTGTAGTCTTGTGTTCCAGTGCAGAGGAAGAATACAGGGCAATGGCCTAGGCTACTTGTGAAATTACTTGGTTGATGAATTTCCTACAGGAACTCGGTGTAACTGTCACCACTCCAATCTCTCTATACTATGATAACAAATCTACTACTTACATTGCAACGAATCCGGTATTTCATGAGAGAACCAAACATATTGAGAATTGTCATTTTATTCGTGATGCGATAAAAGAAGGCAAGATTGTCGCACCACATATTTCAACAGACCTTCAGCTAGCAGGCATATTTACAAAAGCTTTATGCAAGAAACGCATTTCCTGAACAAGTTCCAAGTTGGACATGATCGATGGATATGCTCCAACTTGAGGGGGAGTGTTAGAAATGCATTTTCTATTATTGTAGCCCATAAGGGCATTTATGTATTTTCTGCTTTCAGGTACTCGTTAGGGTTTAGTCCTTAGTCCTATGTAAGGACCCCTAGACCTCTAGAATAAACAAGTCAATGGGTTTTCATTTCTTTTCTCAACAAAACTGTTATCTTGGAACGTACGGGGGCAGGGCCAACCCGAGAAGAGGTCGGCGGTCATCTCCTTGTTGTTCGCATGAAAGATTGATGTGGCTTGTATTCAAGAAACAAAGATTGATTCGTGGGATTCCGAGAGATAGAATTCCACGTTGGGCCCTCTTCTCACGAGTTCGTTGACGAGGTGAAATTGGTCTACTCCTTCTCGGTGCTCCTGGTTAACAAGGTGGATCAATCTTGCATACTTGTCTCTTTGGTGTATGGCATTCCGGGAGCTTCTTGGGTTTTATGGGAAGAGATGCGGCTAACTAGAGAGATTTCCAGAGACAGCATGGTTTATGGAGGGTGATTTCAACGTCACGTTGTATACAAAGGGATAGGCTGGAGGGTGATTTCAATGTTACGTTATATACAGAGGAATAGGCCCGGTGGGAGAGGCATGCAAGATTCAGGTTCTGGGCTTTTACAGACTTAGAGAGGTCTGAGAGAGGTTTGGAAGTGTTCGACAAGTCAAACTGCAAGTACACATGGAGGAGCTCGTCCTCCAGATCACGGATCGATCGGCTTATTTTGTCGGTTGAGACCTTAGAGAGGTTCAATTTGGTGGCAATTACTTTGCTTCCTAGATCGAGATCTGATCACACATTGTTGTGCTTGGAAACTTGCAGTGGCAGTGGCTATTCGCCTTACTTCGAATTCGAGTGATGCAGGATGTTGGAGGAAAGTTTCTGTGACTTGGTTGAGTCCTTCTAGATGAGCTTGGAAGTGGAGGAATCGGCCACCGTGAATTTAGCAATGAAGTTGTCTACAATGCGAATTACAGGAGGGTCACCAAGGCGGAGCGTGGCTTGAGATTGAATCAGACCCCAAATGAGCTGGTAAAACTAGATTTACTGGAGTATGGAAGATAATACAGAGTTGGATGAGGAGATTCCGAGCAAAGGGGTGGTTCAAAAGATAATGGAGGAGGGTAGAAAGAAGGAATTTAAGTGAAGACAGAGATCAAGGCAGAGGTGGTTGAAAGAAGGCAATGTGCACTCGATAAAGGTCAAGCAGCTTATAGTAGTTTAAGGTAGCTTAGCTTGGGGGTAAACTGCATATTATCATATTGTGACAAGGAAGAGTTGACGAGACCATTCGGGGTGTAGGAGGTTCGTGAGGCTTTGTTCGCACTTAACCCAGATGGATGCCCTGGTTCGGACAGGTTCTCGGTTTTCTTCTACAGGTAGTCCTGGGATCTCATCGATGAGTTGATGGGAGTGGTGACAGAGTTTATGAAAGGAAACTTTGGTTTTGATACACTGAACCGATCATTTATTTTCTTGCTTCTCAAGAAAGACGTTACTAGGGTGGAGGATTACAGACACATTGATCTATCGAATGCGATCAATTTAGTCTTTGCAAAGGCTTTGGCAAACAAATTGAGGAGGGTGTAGAATAAGACTATGTTACCAGTGCAAAGTGCTTTCCTCCCAGGCAGGCAGCTTATGGATAGTGTGGTTCTGGCATCAAAGGTGGTAGTTGATTGGCGTAGACGCAAAACGAAGAGAGTGATGTGGAAGGTGGATTTCTCCTAGTCATATGATTGTGTGGATTGACACTTCATCTGGGCTTCTCTATACAGGTGTGATTTTCCTGATAGGTGGATTACGTGGATGAAGAGGTGTATCGCGACCACGTCATGTGCAGTGCTTGTGAATGGGATGGGGTATTTCCAACTGCAACAAGGAGTCTGTCAAGGATGCCCTTTGCCCCCCCCCCACTTGTCTTTTCGTTCTTGCTACCAATGCTTTGTTGGTTGTGGTCGATCATGCGATCACGAGGGGATTCGGCAGTGGGTATTCATAGGAGGATATCGCAATTCCAACTCTTTAGTACGTGGATGATACGATCCTATTTGCAAAAGGACCCATGAGTTGCAAGGGTCTGTCTGCAGTCCTTGACATCTTCGGGATAGTATCAGGGCTGAGAATCAACAGGGAAAAATGAAGTTCATGACGTTTATCTTGGACGAGGAGATTTTATGTTGTAAGGCATGGTTGCCCTCTCCGAGGGGTCAGTTACCGATGCATTATCTCGACGATCCATTAGTAGCCGGGAAGATGACTATTGTGATTTATTTTCAGGTGATCAAGAAGATGAAACATAGGCTATCAGATTGGAAGTCCGTCTGTCAATCCAGAGGGGGTAGATTGGTATTGTTGAGGTTGGTGCTATCAGCAATTCCAAATTTCTTCCTTTCATCAAGACTGCTGCATGTTGGGATAAGAAGGAGACTTAAGGGCATCATGAGGAGGTTTTTTTGGTCTTTGTCCAGTCGGACTAATGGCTTCTCCTTGGTAGAGTGGAAGCCGGTCACATGCTCTACGGAAGATGGGGGCCTGGAAGTGTGCAACCTGGAAGAGATGAACAATGCTCTGCTTGGCAAGTGGATCGCATGTATCTGGGTAGATTGTAACAGTTTGGTTTGCAATATTATTTGTAAGATCTATGGATCCAGTTGTTCCTTTACGGGGGTTGGGGAGCTTAGGTCGTCGCCTTCCTAGTCCTACTTCTAGAGAAGCATATGTTGTGTAGCGCAGGAGATCCGTCCGTTTCTGAGATCAATTGTTGGGGATGGGCATGGTTTTAAGTTCTCGATTGATGATTGGAGTGAGAGCAGGGTTTCGAGAATATGTTTCCCACGGATGATGGCATTGACTACTAACCAAGGTGTTGCTTTTGTAACAGAGGTGCGGGATGGTCATATCTTTTTCCCCCACTTCAGGACTAACCTAGACTTCAATTAGATTAAATGAAGATTCTCCAATGGGATACATGAATATAGCGTTTAAATTGTCTACAATATTACAAAGGAAAAAAGAAAAGTTAAGTACTGTAAATTGAAATAAATTCTTTTATAGTTTTTGCAATTTTACAAAAGAAATGATGTTTTCATATTTTAAAAAATGATATACATTTAAATTAAAATGTCTAAACAAAGATATCCAAGCATATGTCCACAAAACATAAGGAATAAACAAGTTTAATAGGACGCATATATCCGACCTAATAATAGTGCAAGTTTATTAGTTGTCTGCATATATCAGTGGCATAAATCAAAAATTAATATGTTTGTTCAGAAGAATCAGCACCTTCAATATCTAGGACAACAAAGCGTTACCTAAAGAGAAGGTGGTGACGCGAGATACAGAGAGAGGAGGTGGTGATGACTATAGAGGGTTGCGAGCTTCGAGAACCTCAGCACTGCATTGGGAAGAGGTTGTGGTCGCTAGAGGAGGTGTCACCAGCGTTGGGAAGCGATGGCAAGAATGAGGGCTTAGGCCATTTTGAAGGTTCTTTCAGACACGACAGAGAAGCAAAGCAGAGCCAAAAGGGTCCTTCGAGCATTGGGGAGAAGGGGTTATTAATGTGGGTCATGTGTGATGCACGTGACCCACTTAAGTCCAGATCGCCTCAAGTAGCGCCTAACTACGCCTCAATGCGCAACCACCTCAAGGAATTTTTTTTACATTTGAGGCGCCCGCCCCTCAGAACAAGGTTGAGGTAGCACTGAATTTGGTTGCTTCACCTCGAGGCGTATGCCTCAAGGCACGTTTGTTCATTTCATGATCTTAATTGCATACTGATTGTATCATTATTTTGATGATAACAAATCTTTGTGAGTACAGATAGCTTTACAAATGTCATGACAAGTTTGCTCCAAGTTTGAAGCACAAAAGTTGCGAACAAGTTGAAATCTATGGATAAAGTAAAGAAGAAGAAAGAAGACTTTTATAATAGGCATGTGTAAAAGGTCTCAAATATATATGCATAGGTATCATATAGGCGTATTAAGTCCAATCCAAATTTATCGATCAACATTCCTGCTCTAATTGATCAATTGCCTATGATCGATTATCCTATTTGACTTGATCGACCATCACTAAGCGATCAACCCACTTGATCCGATCAATCACTCTTGATCAACTAGCTTCCTTTTATGATCGATCACAGCCTTAATTCAATCTCCCAACGGCTTTATTATGGTCGATCACCTTGAACTATATGATCAATCAACTTGAGATTAACTATCACCTTCCTTGTATGATCGATCATATGTATCAAATTTTGATGATTTCTTTTTGGATTTATTTCCAACGGCTATATTTTTGAGATGTCATCAACCACCACTATGAATAGGACCTCATACCCTTTTGTTGAGAATACGCACTCCAAGCCAAAGCCTCTCTCTCTCTCAAAGCTTTATTCGAGACTATCTCTCTTGCTCTCTACTTCAATGTCACATCTTGAGAGCTAGCCGTCTACACGCTCGATTTGCAATTCCTATTTATTATAGCATGCACTATCTTAGTCTCATTATTCGCATTGCATATTTATAACTGAAACTCTACATATTGTTGTAATCCATACTTACTGTTGTATTGTAAACTTGGTGTTTGATCCAATGTGTACAAAGAACTTAGTGTTTGATCTGTGGGAAAGACTTTGGTATGTGATCCAAAGCATATGTAAACAGCTGAGTTATCAGTGGCAAAATAACTCAAGATAGTGGAATAGTTGATATACTTGGTCAAATCAGAAATCCTAAGTTAGGGGACTTGGGTCGTGGTTTTTACCCAATGAGGTTTTCACGCTAAAATACTTGTCTCTTTTAGTTCTTGTTCTGTGGATTGATTGCTTGTACATGTGGTGATTGTTATCTCTGTTATCTATTTATTGGTCATAACATTTTGTTTAACGATTCAGAGGAACTCATATTTGGTATCAAAGCATGGTTCGCACAGAGGACGTAACTAAAATACGCGTTGTGACCGTCATCAGAACACCAATGAAGGAAAATCCACGGTAAGACGTCCATTGTTTGATGGTTCTTTAATTCTCTTATTGGAAAATCTGCATACATATTCATTTAGAAACCACGGGATACAAGATATAACATGTCATTGAAAGCAAGGTTCAGAAAATCGTATTATGCATTTGTTTTTTCCTCCCTCTCGTACTCTCTCCCTAAAGCGGATGTGAGGCTTCCGTTTAGTAAGCAAATTGAGATGTCGACCGTAACTGAGATTCTAGGATTCTCGCCTTGTTCTCAGTACCTCGAAAACAAACTTCTGTTACATTATAAAAATCACGTGACGGGCATTAAATCTAGTAGGAAAATCCTCTATGTGCCCATCGTCAACATTCCTCGTCCCCATAATCTACCTCTTGGACAGCGTAGTCGGAGTCGACCTCCGGGGGTGGGGCTCGTTCGACGTACCATCATTAGCTTCCCGATTCATTAGTGTGCCTGTCACACCCCCCCCCCCCCGTGAACAACTGAGTATGTGGTATTCATTCGATCAGGCAGTCTAGAGCGAGTAAGTGGGTAGGTGGAAGTATATGCGAAAGTATATGCAGATTGTGTGGTTTCTATTATTTTAATTAAAAAATAATTAAAAATATACTAATAAGTTCAAACATTAGATATTTCTGTTTAAAAAATATAACATGGAAGAAATATGAAGTGAAGACTTTTTGTACAATGTGATACCAACCAAAGCATTTCCAAAAGTCGTCCATTTTCAAGAGATAAAGATGTTAACGGTAGAGAGAGTAAAAATGTTGTAAATTGATTGAAGATAAAAAAATTGGTAGATATCCATGTCTAAATTGGAAGGTAACCTTTTTGGAAGTATAACCTGGTCAGTAAACACGACAATGAACCTTCGTACTTTAGTAAATGGTGTATTTGTCTACTCAAAGTCAAATATTAAAAAAATTCAACCATTTTGAATTACATATATGCCATTTATTCTGTGCAGTTATAAAATTCCATGCAAATCCGACATTTACATTCATTTTATCACATAATGTAATTTATTCTATACTCATGTCGTTATGAGATCATGTAAAAAATAGATTTGTTGCTGGAGAATCTAAAAAATAGAGAATCGTTGCAGTTAAATTTAAAAATAGAGAGATTTAGGGCTAAATAGAACACTCAACAAACCTTGGCAGAGGAGAAAAGACGATGGAGGAGCAACTCATGTGGAAGTCAAGAAGGTGGCAGAGGAGCAGACTTACCTCTATTATATTCGCAGCCGCATATGTGGATTACTCGGTCGAGTATACCCCATAACACGCATGTTGAGCGAGTATAGCATACTCGGTGCGGTAGGAGGACCGCCTACGCATATGCAGTCGCCTGGGCCGCCTTTTCGAACACTAATTGAAAGTAAATACCAAAGGCTCAAAGGAACCATCACAGCCAACAAGGAAAAGAATGCGACAATAAACAACTCCAAGACAATAACCAAATTATCCTACAGATTGAGCACAAAAGAACTCAATGGATTATCTGTGTGTAGATCTACCTACGAAATTTGGAACAGACTCATTGTAACATTTGAAAGTATGTCAAAGTTGAAAGAAAGTAGATTTATTGTATTATAACAAAGGTGTGAGCTTTTCAAGATGAAAGAAAGAGAAAGTATCAGAGAATGTATACATGTTTCACGAAAATTGTGAGCGTACTCCAAAATTTAAATGTTGAAATAAAGGAAGCAATATTCGTCAAGAAGCTTCTCAGATCGCTTACTGTCAAGTGGAGGACCACAACTACGATGATTAAGGAAGCAAACAATATGGATACACTTCCTTTGGATGAGGTAATCAGAAAGCTTCTTATCTACGAAGTTGAGTGCAAATAGAAAATGGAAGCCAACGGATATTAAAATGATTTAGCAACTTTAACCTCCAATGAAGATAAAGAGGAAGAATTGACTTTCATCACTCACCATTTCAAGAATTTTCTGAAGATGCAACAAGAATTGAAGAGAAAAAAAAGATGTGGAAACAATTATTTGTTACCACTGCAATGAAAATGGACACATTAGATGGGAATGTCCCCTTCTTAGGGCAACAAAAAGAGGTGTTTATTCAAAGGAAATTTCCCTCACAGTATTTCAAGATTCTGATACAAGCTCGTAAAAATAAAACTTTAAAGAAACGCATTAAAGAAGAAAAACAATCTCACCAAAAAGAAATTAGTTCTTTAAAGGAACAAATTAGTATATTTGGAAATGACAATAAAAAATTAACAGATGATCTAGCTATAAATTATTAAGCACTGACACAAAATTTAGCTAAATTTGGATTAGGATATAAACCAACAAACCAACATCATGCATCTAGCATTTGATATTTAAAAGAGAAAAAGGTATGGATTCCTAAAAGTGAGGTTGGGAATTACAAAACTAACTATGTTGGATACAAAAAAGGGATAGCATAAAATCTTTATGCATGTGCAGCGCGAAGAGCCACCGAGAAAAAGTTATAGGAGAACTCCAAATCATGTGTGGCAGTATACAAGAAGACCTCAATGAGAAGTAAAGCTCCGACTTTGAGAAACTATGAGCAAGAAGACATAAGAGATCTCCATGGATCTTGGCACAACCTCAACAGATGTACATCGTCGCCACCATATCATGGCTAGCCTCAATGGTCGTATAATGCAATATTTCCACCTTATGATCTTTATTATTAATTATGCATTATACAGTACATTAAAAATATGGAGCATCATTTCTCAAAATTAAAACTATTTTTCAAAGGGGAAATTTAATAAGGGGGAGATATGTTTTCAAAATAAAATGGTTGAAGCATTATGTATTTTTAAAAGGGAGAGAAAAATCATTTTCAAAGAAAAACTTTTTAAATGAAATCTTTTTTATATATCAAAAGGAGGGAAGAGTACTTGAGATGTGAATCTCCAAGTTTTATTTATTACTCATCGTCAAAAATAGGGAGAATATCAGTATCTTGATTCCATACTAACTGTATCATTGTTTTGATGATAAAAAATCTTTGCAAGTACATATAGCTCTACAAACTTCATGACAAGTTCATTCCAAATTTAAAGCACAAAAGGTTTAGACAAACTGAAAGCTGCGAATAAAGTAAAGAAAAAAGAAAACTTTTGTGATAAGCATATGAAAAAAATCTCAAATATATATGCATGTGTAACATGTATGACTATTAAGTCCAAGCCACATTGATCGATCAATATTCTTGCTTTGATCGATCAATTGCCTCTGATCGATCAACCTATTTGACTTGATCGATCAACCCACTTGATCGGATTGCTCACTCTTGAACACCACCTGCCTTTTATATTCGATCACAGCTTTAAAACCTCCCAGCGGCTATATTAAGATCGATCACCTTGATCTACATAATCAATCAACTTGAGATGACCGGTCGCCTTCCTTATATGATCGATCATAGATTCATATTGTATCAAATCTTTGATGATTTCTTTTCGGATTTGTTTCCAACAGTTATATTTTTGAGAAGTCATTCCCCACCATTATAAATAGGACCCTAGATCTATTGTTGAGAACATTCATTCCAAGACAAGGACTCTTTATCACTTAAAGCTCTATTCGAGGTCGTCTTTCTCGCTCTCTACTTCAACATCACATCTAGAGCTAGTCATCTACATGCCTGATTTGCAATTCAATTATTTATTATAGCGTACATTTTTGTAACCTTGTTATTTACGTTGCATATTTATATTTGAGGCTTTATAGATTGTTGTAATATTTAGTTTACTGTTGTACTGTAACACTTAGGTGTTTAATCCAAGGCAAGGTTGCAGAAAGCGATAGTCGGTACTCGGTCGGCAGGGTCACTGACTAAGGATTAATCGACAGTCGGGCGACTAATCGGATTTAGTCGGCTATTAGTCGGTTTTGAATTTTTTTAATTATTTTAAATATATAAATCAATTTTTTTTAAGTCTATATAAATCAATTTTTATAGACATATTCTTATGTATTTGTATTGATTTGTATATTTTCTATACTATCATAATGAAATAAAAGAAGTAATTATCTTTAAATATAACATTAAGCATATTAAAATAAGTTTTCTTTTAAAAAAATCGAAAAACTAAAAAAAATAAAAAATCTCTATGTAAAAGTCGGCCTTGTAGTCAGGCGACTAGGCGGACTAGTCGGCCCGATTAGTCGGGTTGACCGACTAAGGGTTGACTAGGCCTAGTCGAGTCGGCTACCGCACCTACTCGACTAGTCGGGCCGACTAATCGGCCTAGTCGGCCGACTTTTACAACAGTGATCCAAGGTGTGCAAAGAAGTTGGTGTTTGATCCAAGTTGAGGGAAAGACTTTGGGGTGTGATCCAAAGCACTTGTAAACGGTTGAGTTATCTGTGGGGTAATAACTTGAGATAGTGGAATAGTTAACTAACTCGAACCAATCGAAAATCCTAAGTCGGTGGACTTAGGTCATGGTTTTACCCAGTAGGGTTTGTGGATTGATTGCTTATATATGTGGTAATTATTATATGTGGTATATATTTGTTGGCCATAATATTTCGAATAACGATCCAAAGGAACTCACAAAAATATCTTCGAAGATCTCACATAGTTTATATGCTATGTAACATGCAAATCAATAATAAAACAGAATAGCAATAGCATAGATAAGTAATGCTTAAACCTGTTATGATCAAATATAGATGAAGCTTGATTACTTGTAAAGTTGACCACTTAAGAATGCTCCTCCGACAAGTAGCAAAGAATCAAAGTAGCATGCAGCAAAGAAATTTTTTTAGTTGTATGAGTGCTACTATCTTTATAATCAAGATTGTATATATTGAAGTACAAAAGAGCTGTTGAAATGTAATTTGGGACAAAATCAACATTTTAAACATTCCAAAATAATACCATTGATCGATCAGCCAAAGAGGGTTAATCGATTTGAATAGTGAAGTGATCGATCAGTCAAGGTTACAAAAAGAAACAATAATTGCACTCGATCGTTCAACATAATAGTCTTAATTAATCGATCAAGTGATTGACAGATATCGATTATCAACATCCAAAAGGTGATCAATCAAATATTAAAGGTGATCGATCAAAAAATTGATAATTGTTGATTTTGATCAATAATTGCAGTTAAAGTGATCGATCAAGCGCATATATAAGTTCAAGTAATCAATCAAAAATGAGGGGTGATCGATCAAGCACGTATATAAGCTCAAGTGATCGATAAAAAAACGAGAGGTAATCGATCAGAAAAGCGAAAGGTGATCGATCAATACATAGATGGTAGCTTCAAGTGTTTAATATGTCAAATAAGAGTCATCAATTAGTTAGAAAACCATATGACTGGGAGATCAATAAGAGCAAAAAGAGTAGCGGATCATTTTGGAAATAGTAGCTAACCTTGATAGATTAAAGCATAAAAGGTGATCAATCAGGTAGGGTTTGAATTGCAAAACCTAATTTTTACGATAAATCCTAATATGCCCAATATTACAAATGTAGCATATATCTTCATAACATGGAAGTTGTTGTAAATAAGAAAGACTTTGATCTTCTTGAGGCTTTTATTGAAACTTGAGTTCTTGTATTAGTGCTTTAGCTCTTTTACTAGCTCATGCAAGCTGCAAAGATTATTAAGAATAAGGGTCATCGAGAATTATGTCTTAGTACTAAAGTGATTTCTTGGATGGGTTTCCCTAACAAACTACCCACGACCATCTTTGAAGGCATCTCCGAAGAACTAGACAATTAAGAGAAGAGTAGAATGAAAAGGTCAAAGAAGGTATGTGCGGAAAGAAATGAATATCTTTTTTACTTTGAGTTCATAGGGTTCCTTTATATAGAGAAACCCTAGATGGAAAATAACATTAGAAAAATTACATAAAAAGAAAATAAGAAATATATAAATATTATTTCCTATAACATTCCCCCTCAAGCTAGAGTATAGATATTTATCATGCTCAGCTTGGAAGAGCACTTCTGGAATAGACCACTAGTTAAGGCCTTGGTGAATATGTGTCTGTAATATGTTCCCCTAAACAGACATGAATTAAAGATAAAGCCCTTGTGTATTATGTCTCTAATGTAGTGGCAATCCTCCTCTATGTGTTTGGTCCTCTCATGAAATGTTGCATTGTTGGCAATGAACAGGGCAGCTTAATTGTCGCATAGTAGCTACATGGCAAAAGGTGTGTAAATAGCTAGGTCAATCAGAACAGACATGACCTACATCATCTTGGTGCTTCCTTGCAAGTTGCATCACAGCTCTGTATTTGGATTTCAGATTCAGCACTCGATCAAGCAATAAAGGTTGGCTTCTTAGTTCTCCATGAGACCAAAGAGCTCCCAATAAACACTTCAAATCCAGAGGTTGATTTCCTGCCTTTTGGGCAACATGCATAATTAGCATCTGTAAAGCTCATGATCTCAAGAAATGTCCCTTTGCTGAAGAGTAATCCTGTATTAGTCGAGACTTCCATGTACTTTAAGATCATGGAGATTGCATCCCCATGAATCATATGTGGTTGCTCCATAAACTGGCTAACTTTGTTGAGTGCAAAGAAGATGTCCGCATGATGATTGTCGCGTATAAAAGCCTCCCGACGAGCTCCATGTATCTCCTCTTGTCCACTTCATTTGTATCGCCATCATATAGCTTCATGTTGGGATACATATGAGTAGTAGTAAGTATGCAGTCAACCATCCTAGTCTCTAGAAGGATATCGCTAACGTAGTTCCTCTGAGTCATCGTAAACCCTCTCTGATTCTTGACAAATTTAAGCCCAAGAAAATATCGTAGTTCTCCAATGTCCTTGCTGATAAACTATTATCCAAGGAATGCCTTAGCTTCGATGATCCCATGGAAATCATCTCGTGTAATAATAATGACATCAACGTAGATCAGAATAACGACAATACCTTGTGATATCTTATGTACAAAGAGTGAGTTATCTGCATTTAATCTCTTGAAACCACGATGTATTATCAGGTCTAGAGCTTCTAAAACCATGCTCCGGGACTCCTCTTAAGGCCATAAATATCCTTATGAAGTCTGCATATCCTTTGACACTCTCATTCCACGACGAGCCCAAAGTATTGTTGCATATAAACTTCCTCCAGCGAGATTGCAAACAGAAAGGTATTCTGGACATCAAGTAGGGAGAGTAACTAGTTTTTCACCACATAACAAAAAGGAGGATCCACAGAGTAGAGTAACATGCCACATGAGAGAAAGTGTCGTGATAATCCATACCATATGTTTAAGTGAATCCTTGTATCACAAGCCTGACTTTGAAGCAGTCAACATTATCACCCACTCTCTATGTCACTATAAAGACACACTTGCAACCAACCACAGAAGCACCAAATGGATCAATAACCAAGCTCCATTTCTCACGTGACTGGAGTGCAACAATTTCCTCCTCCATACCAAGGCACCGCTGATTGTCCTGCATAGCTTCCTAATATGTGCTTGAAATCATAACAGTTGACAAACCCACCACAAACTTCATGAAACCCTCTGATAGGCGCTCCAGTGAAACATGTCATGAAAGAGTAGCACACGTACGCCTCCTCTTCTGAAGTGCAATAGGCTGGTCAGGATCCTCCGACGATCTACATCCAGTACGATAATCTTCTGAGGAGCTACACTCTCATCATGTGTAGTCTCCTACTATACGGAGACATCAACAGTGTCATCAACAAAAACTAAGTGTTCAAAATTTACCTAAGGCATGCTAGATGATGGGGAAGGTATAGGAGCAGGTGGTTTAGTGGTTTAGTATTATGTTTGTATCTATACATACAATGCAAAGTTTAAACCACCAGAGGTGTAGTAGGAGCTGGGGTGAAGGAGAAGGTGGAATGTAAACCTCCTCATCAGACTCAGAAGATGGCATCATGTCACCTGTAAAAGAAAAATACATAACAGACTGAAAAAATGTGAAGTCAGCATTGACATAGTACTTCCACCTGCCAAGATCAAAGAATGGTTACCCTTTCTAGATCTGAAAAAGCCAGCAAAGGGGCATTTGACAAATTAAGGAGAGAGATTGTTGCGGCCACGAGTCGAGATATGGACAAAGGGCATCCAATCAAAGATAATGTTAGAGAAAACATGTCCTTTTTGAGAAACGGAGTCGAATAAAGAACATTTCACCTAACACGCAAGACAACATTTTTTTTGAAAAAAAGTAACACGCAAGACCAGGGTTCAAATCCCACTCTTGACGGGGACCAGGGGTTGCATTAGGTAGTCGAAGGCTAGTGTAAAAAATAGTCGAATCTTTCAACATGGATTTGAGCAAGAATCCATGTAGCCAACCCTACCAATAGTGGGATAAGGCTTAGTACATTTAAGTAACACGCAAGACCAGTGTTGTCAAAAGCCCTCCGGGCGCTCGCCTAGGCTCCCAGGCGAGGCGAGGCGAGGCCCTAGCGCCTTGCCTCCTTCCAGGCGAGGCGTTTTGCCTCAGGCGCCACTCAGGCGAGCGCCTGGCTTGAGGCTTTAGGCGCTCGCCTTGAGCGCCTAAGGCAAAAGTAAGGCTTTTTGCCGACTTTGTGTGATTTTTATCCATGTTTAGGTTTTTAATTAGATATATATTAGTTCTAAGTATCATTAACACACATACTTATACATATGCACACACATGTATATGTAATTTACACACACTTCTATTTCATATACGTATACATGTACATTCATGTTTTAGTTCTAAATATTACATATATTTTTTGACTAAAAAGTATATATTCTTCTCTATATATATTAGCTCGAAGTATTATAAATACATATATATATATACATATAAATAGACAAAACACACATGTATACATAGGCATGTACGCATACTTATACATAAACACATACACATGTATGCAAATATATACGCATACAGATGCACATACATACAAATACACACATAAACACAAATATTTAATACATATACATACATATGCAAGTACATGCATACATTATACATACACATATTAATAAATAGTGGATTAATCGCAAAATATAATTTGGTGATAGCATATACATACACATACATAGACATGTACATGCACACATTTATATACACGCTTATAAACACACCCACAAATATGTTGGATTGGTTTTAAATTGAAATATAAGCTATACATACATATATTTACAACTATACATACATACACATACAAGTACACGTACACAATTATATACATGCATGTAAACACACCCACAAATATATTGGATTGGTCTTAGATTGAAATATAAGTTATACATACATATATCTACAATTACACATACATACACATGTGTGTATGTGCATATATTACATAGACTTGTGCATAATTTATTTATTTTTATATATGGCGCCTTGCTTTTCTCAGGCGAGCGCCTAGGGAGCGCCTAGCGCCTCGGGCGTTTTGCACCCCCTAGCGCCTTTGAGCGCCTCTCGCTTTTAACAACACTGCGCAAGACAACATATGGTTGATGAGTTTGCAAGCGGTGAGGATAACATCTCCTCAGTGAGAGTGAGGAGCGTGACTATATATCAAGAGAGTCTGGGTAACATCTAATCTAAGAGATGACAATGTTTGCACTCAACATCATTCTACTGGGAAGTGTAGGTACACAAAGTCTAATAGAGAACCCCCAAGAGACTTTAAAATTGAGAGAACTGTCCATTACAAACTTCCAAAGCATTGTCAAAGTGAACATATTTAATAGTAGAAGAAAAGAGATCTTTTATTTCAATGTTAAAAGTTTGCATAATAAAACAAGCCTTATACTTATTTTTCAATAAAAAGACCCGAGAGAGTATAGAAAAATCATCAACAGTGATAAAATGGAACATGTACTCATAGTGATTAAAAATAACTCAAATATAACTCAAATAAATAGCTACCGATACGACTCGTATCATCACTGGGAAAATTGGTGCGTTGATACTTCCCAAGCCAGCAAGCCTTACACTAGAAACTAGACTGAGAAGAGATCTAAGGAATAGCTCTACACAACTTCTACAGAGGAAGATGCCTAAATCAAAGAGCCACGTATACAAATAGATTGATCCAGTAGGAACAGAAGAACTATTTGCATAGGGAACGTAGACCAATCTATAAAGACTCCCTTGCTTACGAACACATCCAATCACCCTGCCTATCAGTATATCCTAAAACACAAGAGAAGAGTGGTCAAAAATGGTACAACAATTCAGATCCTTTGGTAATCTGACTGATAGACAATAATTCATATAAATTAAAGCATATATAGCATATTTAACAGATACATGGAAGGCATCAACTGAATCTCTCCATGTCATGTAATTGGAGAATGTCTCCCATTGGCAATGTCTACAGATTGGCCAGGATGAACGATAATGTAGGATATGAAATGTTCTCCGTCACCGCAGACATGATGAAATGCTCCAGAGTCCATGAATTTTGAAATATATGCACTGTGATATGTGGTAAGAGCATAATCTGTATCTGGTGTATTGATGGAGGAAGCCAAGTTAGATGAGGCTAGAGGAGCACTAGTAGAACCGACAAAAGGTCCATCTCCATCAGTTGAGAGATAAGATCATCACGCTTATGATTGGCAGAAGTGATTGTGGATTAAAACAGCTTAGCAGCACGAGCAGATGCAAGGAGACCATTCTTCTAATAGCATGTATCTTCAAAATACCCTATACAGTTACATGATGTGCACTGCGAGCAAGGACGACCACTTCCTCTACCGCAAACACCACATCATCTGAACTATGTCGAACCTCCTCTCCCATGAGATGTTGTCATAGTAGAGGAGAGGTACGAGTAGTAAAGGCAGAAGTAAACATAATCCTTCTTGGATGGTTATAGGCATCCTCATGGAAATGCTAGACATGGGAGCCATGGCAATCCATTATGCAATAACTTTTATTGCAAATCACTCCTTAACAAGTTTGGATTTTAGTGATTCCGCTCAGTGAATTATTTATCCAATCTTAGTCCAAATGTTGGACATTAATCTGAATTGGATTCAAATACAATGATAAGATTGGTTAGATTATCTGACATGATCAGATATCACTGAGAGGTCCTTTAGGTCTGGATATGAGATTGGATCGCATTATCTAAGTCAATATACAAAGCATATACAATAGCGCTAACCTTGGCACAATATTCATTTAAGAGTTTGTGGATTGTTCCTAAAGAATCAAATATGAATGTTGGGTAAAGAGAAGATCTTAGGATAATTAAATTGGATTTAATCATTCTGGATAACATTATCCTATACAGTGTTCTCCACAATTATCTAAGAATAATGTAGATAAGATTTACATTAGTTATGAAGAGAGGATTACAAGATAAATAAATTAGATTTAATTATCCTAGATAAGATTAATGTGGATAGTGCTATCCACAATAATCTTGGAAAACGTGGATAAGATTCACATTATCGTATTCAGACTTAATTATGAATAGGATTCATAATTTTAATGTTAATGTGAATTGGATTCACATTATATCATAAATGTAAGGGTTTTTATCATGCGTGTCGTTCTTAACTTTTACAATATCAATTATGCCCCCTCCCTTTTTTGCAATATCATTTATGCCCTACCATCTTACAAAATCCATAGTTTTACCCTTTTGTTAAGGTAAAGTAGAGACATAATTGACATTACAAAAGGCAGAGCTATGAATTTTGTAAAAATATAGCGACACAAATGATATTACAAAAAAGGAAGGAGCATAATTGATATTGCAGAAGTTAAGGAAGGTACAAGTGATAGAAACCCTAAATAAAAATATGGTTTACATTTAGTTTTGGACATATAAATATGATTCATATTTGTCAATAGCCTATTTACAATTATCACAAATAAATTAGAACAGAATTTTGAAATTAATAAATAAATAACAATATGGTTGATGAAATATTACAACCATGATAATTATATAAAAAGAAAAAAATAAAAGGAGCTCCCTGAAAAGGAGGGAACGGCCATGGTTGTTGCAACTATGGTGGTCGTCCGCACCAATTTAGAGAGTCTCATATTATTCTTATTCTTTTTATTAGTTAATTATTTGTTAGTTAATTTGTTGAAAGGATTAAATAGATAATTTCATTGATAATTGTTGTCAATTCTTATGAACAGGTTATCCTGAAGGTAGGTGTGAGCTCCTTCAATCCTAACAATTGATTAAACAAAGAGGATTACAATCTTGATCGTCCTAACGGCCTAAAAGAAGAGGCAGAGCCTCCGTTCCTCAACAAGTTGTTTTCAAGAGTTGAAAACATTAGCCCCCCCTCCCATCTTTAGTCGTGCCGCTACTCATCTTCCCATCTATGGTCGCCTCCTTGCTCTAGGATTGACGACGACATACACGTCTAGGTCGTCCCCTCGTGGATATGCCTATTGTTATGCTACCGAATTGATTTGACCAATCTGATATGGAGGATCTTCCTCTTCGATGCTTTGTGCTCTAGAAAAAGAAAGAGGGTTTTATATGACAAAATCAGGAACGAGAACATGAAGATTATCTCGTTGGATTACAGAAAGCACATGGTTCCTCTCCACGCCCGCAAGTACTATTTCCGTTAGATCAGAATTGAGACAGGATGTCTCTTACTTTAGAGACATAAAGATCATGATCGCGCTTCACAGGTATGTACTAAACTCGTGTGATCATGATGGAACAGATTGGGAATGGTTCCCAATCCATGTTGTTCCACCGAAATTTTTAAATTCGATTGTTATCGCGACTCGTACGATGAGTCAGATTTGATCAGATATGATTCGATACACAAACTTCCGTGATGCGTGAGGCCTAATCAACCTCATTTCAAGGAGGGATAAAAGCACGCATGAGAAGATGGTTGTCAGCAGCATTATACTGAGTGTCAAAGGGTCAAAATCCGCTATCGATTTCGACCGATCCTGTGCGGCGTTAGCTAACCCGTAGCTAACCAGCCTGCCCGAGTAGAACGGTCACGGACGCGCTCCAACTCTTCTCGATACTTCTGCTTACTAGCGCACCGACGCTCAGACACAAGCACAAGCTCGACTATATGGATCGTTCAAGAACACTCTCAAGAACTCGCTCAAGAACGCAACCACACGATCACAAAAGCATGGGCACAAAGCTCTTCTCTTATTAGAAGGGGAACTATCTCTGGAGTGGGTGGACACACTACACTTCTCTCGTGTACTCTGTGTACTCTGTGTGTTTACAAATGAGCCACCACCTCTCCTTATATACAAGACTCAAGGCAACCGAAGGGACACTCATTATTACATCTACAATAATGATACATAAAGACACAAGAGACCCTTCGAGTTCTTCGGCAACCCTTTGCATTCCTCAGCAACTCTTCGTCTGCTCGTCTCTTCGACTCCATTGTTGTCCTTTCGTCGTCCCACACGATTGACGTCCAGTCAATCGCCCAGTCATCAGCATACTCGCGCTCCAACGCTTGCTGATGCAGCTTTGCCATAATTCACCAAGTGTCACCGAACACTTGGTCTTGTGCCAAAGGGAACCCGCGGCCTCCAAACCCTCGTGCGGTAAACCCTTCCTTAGCGTTCTGCATGCTAAGGGGAAGTCCTCCAGAACTTCGCTATCGTGGCCTCCAGACCACTCTCGTACGTGTACTACCGAGCATGCTCGATAATGCTCGTACTCAGCACCTGCAACGCTCCATGCCTCCTTGGACCGCCACACATCAATACCGATACTGTGTGCCTTTGTGTGTACGCCTCTGTGACCGTACCGCATTGCTCCTCGATACGTACTGCTTCACTACGTACCGCCCTTCTGCGCTCGCGTATGTACCACTACGTGCATCCACTGACATGTCTTGCACTGCTGCCTGTACTTGCCGTGCTCGCACTGCTACAAGCACCACGACACTCTGCTACCGAGCCAGTGTCCTGTGTGATGCTTCTCCATCACGTACGGTAGAGCCTCCAGACTCTCGTGGATAACCTCCCTGATATCCACGCATTTTCGGACTCCTCTTGAAGTCCAGCTCCATCGATCATTCTCGAGCATCCGCTACCGGGTCTGCACGATCATTCTCGATCACGAAATTTGGGGGTGTGACAAGCCTCCCCCACCTGAAGAATCGGTTGTCCTCTACCGAGCATTCCCTCTTCAATTGGCGTCCCGTCACGATCCTCCATCCACTACGCACCTCCTGATGCGGCTCATTTGGAAGGGTGGTGAAAACATGCACCGCCTCCCTTCCTGCACTTTGTCTTTTCATGAACCACGTCCCTCCATGACTTGGTCTTCAACGTGAAAAGTGGAGCTTCCTCGTCAGCTCCCACTTTCAATGTATCCCTCCTGGATACAGCAGCTTCATCATTGTTGTGTGGCAGCTCCAGCTCCATATGTGGAGTACTCACCTCCACGCTCGCTCGTTGACGATCTCTATCGTTCCTTGTGGGCGTCCCCGCATCCTGGGAAATGGGCACCTCCTGCGCTTCGAGCGTCTTCGGTATCTTGCCTCCTGCAAGATCGTTGGTGGTGTGGTTCATCACCATTCCACCCCCATGGACATGTAGCTTCTTGTCCATGTTGCGTCGCCCTCCAGAGCTCTGCCTCGCCTTCTCATGCACAGATGTTCTCCTATCCGCGGCTTTGGTTGTGTGCCTCCTACACACACGTTGGTGCTCAGCACGCACCTGAACACTCTTGTGCGTCCTCGATCGAGCCTTGGCGCCTCCAATGCTCTTTGTTGTGGAGTTCCCTCCCTCCCCCGAATTCGAAGCCCCAGCTCGAAGTGATGTGAGACGTACCTTGCGCATAGCACCAATTGCTCCCAAGCGTACATCACTTTCTTCTTCCTCCTCCTCGTTCCCACGAACAAAGTTCAACTTCTCCTTCTTTGAGCACTCCCGCGTCCTATGCGATCCATCGCATATGAAGCATCCCTTGCTCCTGCGTTGCTCCCTCTTTTTGGATTACTCCCGTTCCTCCATTGGTGGATCATGGGCAACGCCTTTGCCCTTTTCCTTCGACCGCGCCCTTAGCTTGTTGGTGAACTCCTTCTCTTCAGCATTGTGACTTGGTTGGGCCCCATAATCAACCAATGCATCTGCCACCACGATTGCTGAATTCAGGCCTTTCACGCCCTACCTCCGCAATTCAGCTTGCGCCCAGCTTTGCAACCCGATCGTGAAGTTGAACAGCTTGTCCTCCTCGGACATCCCCTTGATGTCCAGCAGCAAAGACGTGAACTGCTTCACGTACTCACGAAATGTATCTGTCTGTTTCAGGCGTCGAAGAGCCTCCCGTGCAATCCATGCAGTTTTCTTTGGCAAGAATTGCGCCTTCAGTTCCGCGACTAGATCATCCCATCTGGATATCTTTGATCTCGCCACATCTGCTGCACGGCTCCTCCACCATAACTTGGCGTCGCTCGACATGTACATCGATGCCAAGCCGACCTTCTCGGCTTCCGTCGTCTTGGTCGCCTCGAAGTAAACTTCCATATCACGTAGGAAGTTCTCCAAATCCTTGGCATTCCACGTACCTGTGAAGGATTTGGGCTCAGGTACCTTGCGTCGCTACACATCCGTGCAGCCTCCATTGTTCGCCAATGCCTTCTTGATGAGGGACATCTCGTTGCGTAGATCCTCCATCATCGTGTTGAACGCCTCCAGTTTGTCCTCCAAGGACTTGATCTGCTCCGCTGAGTGTTGAGTCTCGTCCTCAACATCTGATCCTTCTGAAGAACGATCCTCAAAATGGCGATGCGATGGGCATGAGTCCCAATAGTGGACTCCACTTCTGCCATCGCCTGCTCCAGTGTTGCCACACGCTCGATAACACCCACCATCTTCGCTCCGCTGATTGAAGATGTACTTGCACCGACAAGTATTCTCTATTCCCGCGATCGACTGCACCGACAGTCGCTCGTACTTTGCCCGCTTTTCTTGATACCGACCAAGCTCTGTGATCTGCTCCTTGTTCTGATACCAACTCGTGCCAACAAATTGTATCACGAACCGTTGCTCTGATACCACTTGTCACAGGGTCAAAATCCGCTATCGATTTCGACCGATCCTGTACGGCATTAGCTAACCCGTAGCTAACCAGCCTTCCCGAGTAGAACGGTCACGAACGCGCTCCAACTTTTCTCGATACTTCTACTTGCTAACACACCGACGCTCAGACACAAGCACAAGCTCGACTATATGGATCGTTCAAGAACACTCAAGAACTCGCTCAAGAACGCAACCACACGATCACAAAAGCACGGGCACAAAACTCTTCTCCTATTAGAAGGGAAACTATCTTTGGAGTGGGTGGACACACTACACTTCTCTCGTGTACTCTGTGTACTCTGTGTGTGTTTATAAATGAGCCATTACCTCTCCTTATATACAAGACTCAAGGCAACCCAAGGGACACTCATTATTACATCTACAATAATGATACATAAAGACATAAGAGACCTTTCGAGTTCTTCGACAACCCTTCGCGTTCCTCAACAACTCTTCATCTGCTCGTCTCTTCGACTCCCTTGTTGTCTTTTCGTCTTCCCGCACGGTTGACGCCCAGTCAACCGCCCAGTCATCAGCACACTCGCGCTCCAACGCTTGCTGATGCAGCTTTGACATAATTCACCAAGTGCCACTGAACACTTAATCTTGTCCCAAAGGGAACCCGCGGCCTCCACACCCTCGTGCAGTAAACCCTTCCTTAGCGTTCTGTATGCTAAGAGGAAATCCTCCAGAACTTCGCTATTGTGGCCTCCAGACCACTCTCGTACGTGTACTACCGAGCATGCTCGATAATGCTCGTACTCAGCACCTGCAACGCTCCATGCCTCCTTGGACCGCCACACATCAATACTGATACCGTGTGCCTTTGTGCGTACGCCTCTGTGACCGTATCGCATTGCTCCTCGATGCGTACTGCTTCACTACGTACCGTCCTTCTGCGCTCGCGTATGTACCAATACGTGCATCCACTGACATGTCTTGAACTGCTGTCTGTACTTGCTGTGCTCGCGCTGCTACAAGCACCACGACACTCTACTACCGAGCCAGTGTCCTGTGTGACGCTTCTCCATCACGTACGGTAGAGCCTCCAGACTCTCGTGGATAACCCCCCTGATATCCACGCATTTTCGGACTCCTTCTGAAGTCCAGCTCCATCGATCATTCTCGAGCATCCGCTACTGAGTCTGCACGATCATTCTCGATCACGGAATTTGGGGGTGTGACACTGAGGATCAAGAACCAAACATGTGTCAATGCACCATCTAGCTTCCATGAAGCATTTACTCCAGTCTTGTCGATTGGCTTGGGTTGCATCATGACTCCTGATGTATTTTTTATTTTTGCACTCCATAATACTCATGAACATTACAAAGCAGTCGTGAGACCTGGTATGCTCTATGGATCTAAATATTGGCATGTGAATCATAGACATGTGCAGAGAATGGTTGTAGCAGAAATGAAAATGCTAAGGTGGATGTGTGGACACACACGTAAAGATCGGATTCAGAACGATGCAATCAGAAAGAAAGTTGGGGTAGCTCCGATCGAGGATAAGCTGCGAGAAAACCGCTTAAGATGGTTTGGTCATTTGCAAAGAAGATCAGCTGATGCACCAGTTAGGAGATGCGAGTATTGGGATGCTGAGCCGGCTAAGAGAGGGTGAGGACGTCCCAAGAAGTGTTGGAAAGAGACTATACGAAGGGATCTTAGTTTTGTGGATATAAGCCCGGAATTGATCCAAGATAGATCTGAATGGAGGCGAAGAATCCATGTAGCCGACCCTACTTAATTGTGGGAAAAGGCTTTGTTGTTGTTGTTGATAATAGTCATGAACAATGTTGCTCACAGAGTCACAGTTCATAGTTGGTCACATTCATCTTGTCGATTGGAGAAAGGCCTTCGAATGTTCCGAAAGCAGGAAATGAATGCATATCAACCATGTCTTCTACCATGACGACTGAAGGTGACGGAAAGGACACAACTTGTGATAGAACAATCTAATTTTTGTCTAGACAATCATGCAGGGAATAGTTGTGTTGGAGGAAATAATAGAATTGTTTATTCCTATAACCCTAGGCTCTTTTATATAGGGAGAGACCTATGGTAAATTACATATGGTGGACAAGGGAAAATAAAATAAACAAAAAGATACATAGAAAGTAGAAATATCTCAACACTCCCCCTCAAGATGGAGCATAGATGTCAATCATGCTCAGCTTGGACGAACACTTCTGAAACAGCCCCCTGAGTAAAGTCTTGGCAAAGATATCAGCAGTTCGTTCTCTTGAACTAACATGAGAGGTAGAAATCAGACCCTTCTGGATCATATCTCTAGAGTAATGACAATCTACCTCAATATGCTTCGTTCTCTCATGGAATGCGGGGTTGTTGGCAATGAAGAGAGCAGCCCGATTATCACATTGGAGGTCCATGGGGAGAGGCACCTCTATAGTCAAGTCAGTAAGGATAGATCTGACCCACATCATCTCTATACTTGCTTGTGCCATAACCCTATATTCTGACTCAGCACTCGATCTGACAACCACACTCTGCTTTTTGCTCTTCTAGGAAACTAGCGAATTCCCAATAAACACGGCAAATCTTGAGGTAGACTTTCTATCCTTTGGACATCCAGCATAATCTGCATCTGCACATGCTGTAACTGAGAGGGATGTGCCCCTGCTGAACAAAAGTCCTGTGCCCGGTGAATTCTTCAGGTATCTCAGAATCATGTAGACTGCATCCATATGTGTCTGTCTCGACTGCTCCATGAACTGACTTACTTTGCTCACAGCAAAGGATATGTCAAGCCTGGTAATGATCACATATAGTAGCTTACCAACAAGGTCCTTGTATCTCCTCTTGTCGACCTCTTCAGTGCCATCATCATATAGCTTCATGCTCGGGTCAGTAGGAGTAGTGGCAGGCCTATAATCTGCCATGCTTGTCTCTGAGAGGAGGTCTGTAACATACTTCCTCTGCGACGATAAAATTTGAAATATTGAACGGTGGATTTTAGTGGAAGAAATTAGAGGGGCTGAGAAAAGAAAACACGCCTGTTGCGCGAGTTTGGAGGAGGAAGAACGCGTAGACCGCGAGGGGCGAGAGAGAGAGAGAGACAAGGGAGAGAGAATAATTCTCAAATAATTATCAAACTGAACTCGCTACAACAATGGACCCTCATCCCTTTATATAGGAGGGATGAGATTACACAAATAGAAACTAATTTAAATCGACAACTAATTATCCTAATTAGACTCTAACTAATTAACCGACTAAATTTGAAAATCAAATCTATAACTAATTATGGGAGATCACACGCGATCTCGTTTATTTAATTAAGACACGACAACTTAAATAAACGTAAATAAAATTGATGCCTATTAATTAGTTAAAAATTCAGCCCTATACTTGGGTTCTACGCTGCATCAACTCCCCTCAGCTTTTAAGAATTCGCCTCCCGACGAATTGCTTGATCTTCGATGCGTTGTTGGAGAATTTGATCTTGAAATGGTAGCTTCAAACACTCCAATTAGATCCCTTTCAACGTTACGTTTGTAATTTTTTTCAATTGGAGGGTGTCTCTGTAATTTCCACACCCCTTCATCCAAATAGGTTTTGTAAGAGAAGCTCTTCATTAAAAACTTGTGTAAGAGGGTAACTTCTTGCAATTTTCCCCAAATCAAACCCCAATCCCAAATCTCAAGGGATTCGAATCTCGTAGATAAAGAACCCCACGTTAGGGTTCTTTTTCTTCTTGAGCTCGGCAACGGCGGTGCTATCCGCAAGAGAGCATGCGAATATCGTTCTAGAGGAACTTGCAGCACGAAGGACAGTCCGGAGGGGTTGTATCGCGGTCAGGGCAAGCAAGGTTGGTGGCGAAAGTGTTGCGGGGGATAGTGGTACTGGCGGCGGTTGCGCGTGAGGCGCACGTAGTGGCGGCGGTGGGTTTGAGGTCGCAGGTGTCGGCGATGGCAGCGTCTGAAGTGCACACAGCGGCGATGGCACATTAGATTTTGATGGGATTTGGCGGTGTCTGGAGCAGGGAATGGCGGTGGTTGAGAACTTGAATGGGCGGTGGTAGGATAAAAGGGTAGTAACGACTTTGGTGACGGAGGTTGAGGCACTGGAGGGATCTTTAGGGCCACGGATTCAACCCTAAAGGCCTCCTGGATATCAGCCTTGGATGAGAGCAGATCGAGGATGTTGTACTCTTCATCCACAGGACCTTCATCATAGATGGGTTCCGGGTTCTTGTTTTCTTCTTGGACAGCAGCTCCAACAACAAACAGATCGATGATTTCCCATGCTTCTTTTGTAGGATCTTCATCAAAGATGTGCTCTTTGTCCTCCTGTTCTTCTAGTATTGGTGTTCTATCAGTAAAATACTTGAATTTCATGTAAATACCTTCATTTTTTTGGCTGAAATCGATTTGAACAGCGGCTACAGCGATCTGAATTTAGTTGTCGACTGGCGAATCTTCATTGAATGTCGCATCCATCCACTCTTGGACTTTGATGCTTGATTCAACGCATTTCTTGAACTTCCTCGAACGCGAACGTGAATGCGTGCCATGTGAGAGACGACTCAAATCGTATTGCAAACGCCAATGCTTGAAAGGATCGTCGAATCGTAGAAACGATTCGGTTTCCATGCTCTGATACCAAATGATGCAGATGTGATTCGGCGTCGACGATAAAATTTGAAATATTGAACGGTGGATTTTAGTGGAAGAAATTAGAGGGGTTGAGAAAAGAAAACACGCCTGTTGCGCGAGTTTGGAGGAGGAAGAACGCGTAGACCGCGAGGGGCGAGAGAGAGAGACAAGGGAGAGAGAATAATTCTCAAATAATTATCAAACTGAACTCGCTACAACAATGGACCCTCATCCCTTTATATAGGAGGGATGAGATTACAAAAATAGAAACTAATTTAAATCAACAACAAATTATCCTAATTAGACTCTAACTAATTAACCGACTAAATTTGAAAATCAAATCTATAACTAATTATGGGAGATCACAGACGATCTCGTTTATTTAATTAAGACACGACAACTTAAATAAACGTAAATAAAATTGACGCCTATTAATTAGTTAAAAATTTGGCCCTATACTTGGGTTCTACGCTGCATCACCCTTGGACTCTACTTAAGGCCATAAATAGCCTTGTGTAGTCTGCAAACCCTCTGACACTCCCCCTCAGCAGCAAACTCAGGTGGTTGCTGCATGTAGACCTCTTCCTGAAAATCACCGTAAAGGAAAGCATTCTTCACATCGAGTTGATACAACGGCCAATCTCACGACACAGCAACAGAGAGAAGAATACGCAATGTAGAATGCCTAGTCACCGGAGAGAAAGTATCCTGATAGTCCACCTCATAAATCTGGGTGAACCCACGTGCCACAAGTCTCGCCTTATAGCGATCCACGCTGCCATCCGCACGGTGTTTCACTGTGAACACCCATTTGCATCCCACAACATATGCATCAACTGGATAGAAACAAGACCCCACGTACCACGCGACCGTAGCGCCGCCATCTCCTCTTCCATAGCTAAACGCCAGCGACTATCCTGCAATGCCTCCTCATAATTTCGTGGAATGTCCACGGCAGATAAAGCCAAGACAAATTTCTGAAAATCCCCTGTTAGACGATGAAAAGAGACCTGGGATGTCAAGGGATAAGAGGCACATGAGTGCTTCTGCTTTCTAACTACAATAGGAATGTCCAAGACAGATACAGCATCCTCCATCTGCATGTTATTTTCCTGCAATGACTCCTACACTAATACAACTCCAAACCCATCGTTAGGAGCTACGTTATCAGAACAAACCTGGGGCTCCGTAAGAGCTGGGCGAAAGCCATGAGCGAGCGCAGTCCGACGCGTGTAGAACTTAGGAAGGGATGGAACAAGTGGCACACGTGACTGGATAAAAGGTGGTGGTGGAAGGGGTGGTGGTTGTGGAGAAGGTGGTGGTGGAGTAGATGGTGGTGGAGGTACAGCATGCATGGGAGGAGGTGGCATGTAGATCTCATTGTCCAAGTCTGATGAAGCTAACCGATCACCTGTAGAGGAGAAGTACATTACTGACTCAAAGAATGTGACATCAGCACTGATATAGTATTTTCTGCTCAAAGGATCATAATACCGATATCCCTTCTGAGTCCTAGAGTACCCAACAAACACACATTTAACAGCTCTAGAGGCGAGTTTGTCAAGGCCAGGAGATAGCTTGTGGACAAATGCAACAGATCCGAACACACGAGGAGTAAGGGAGAATGACTCCTTTTCAGGAAAAGCTATAAAGAAAGGAGTCTTCTCACCCAAGACAGACGACAGCATGCGATTCACCAAATAGCATGCTGTGAAAACAGCATCTCCCCAAAACGAATGTGGTGTACGACTCTGAATGAGAAGAGTCAGAGTAACATTAAGAAGATGACGATGCTTTCTTTCAGCAATGCCATTTTGTTGAGAGGTGTAGGGACAAGAATTTTGATGAATAATCCCTTTTGATGAAAGAAAATGAGATAAATCGCGAGTACAAAACTCCAAAGCATTGTCAGTTCGCACAAACTTCACAGAGGCAGAGAAAACATTTTTCACTTCAATAATACAGGTTTTGATCACATTCCCTGCTTCAGATTTATTTTTTAAAAGAAATACCCATGAAAAATGAAAAAAATCGTCCACACCTACAAGATAAAACATGTGTCCCTGATGATCAGGCACACGACTCGGACCCCAGATATCAATATGAAACAACTCAAAAAGGGAGCTACTGCTCCGACTCTGACGACTAGGAAAGACAGATCGATGATGCTTTCTCAACTGACACGCTTCGCACTGAAAAGAAGTATTTGGTGAGATCTACGGCAGAATATGACACATCTTATGAAGAGGGAGATGACCAAACCGGAGATGCCATGCGAAAGGAAAGGCTGATCCCGATGAATGAGAGGATACGCCAGCATAGGGGATCTGAACCAGGCGATAAAGGCCACCACGCTCACGGCCACACCCAATCACTTTGCCCGTAAGAATGTCCTGAAACACAAGAGACGATGGGTCAAAAATTGCTCTGCAGTGTAAATCCTTCTTAATATGACTAATAGAAAGTAGATTCATAGAGAAATCAGGAGCATGTAGCACATTCTGTAAACGCATTGAAGGCGTCAAAATAATCTCCCCCTATCATGTGATCAGGGAATGAGTTCCATCAGCTGTCACAATTGTTCTTCCCGACGGAACCTGTTTATATGATGAAAGCTGATGTTTGTCTCTACAGAGATGATGTGTCGCATCGGAATCCATGATCCACTCTGTAATGTCAGACCCATGACAAGATGTAAAAACATAAGTACCTGTGGTGCTAGCTGTAGCAGAGGTACCGGCAAAGCTTGAGGCAGCCACATCTGAATGATCTGTCGAAAATGGTGATGCGGAAGGAGGTATAATATCTCTCAATCTGGCCACTAGATGATCAAACCTCTGATCTAACGTGGAAGCAGCAAGGGACTCAATCTGTACTGCAACCCGAGCCAACGCAGGAAACCCATGCTTGGAATTGCATGTTTCCTCAGTATGCCCTTGGCGATGACAAAAGATACATGTCTGACGAGCACGACCTCCTCTGCCACGAGGTACACGTCCACGGAAGTTAGAATGACCTCCTCTTTCTCGAGAAGCTACCATGGCTGAGGAAGTCTGACTAGAGGTGGTAAATGGAATAGTGATTCTGTTGCGAAATGCTTCCTCCATGGGGGGAATTGTGGCACCTGCTAGGATCTGAGATCGAGCAGCATCATATTCAGGATCAAGGGCTGCTAGGAATACCCCAACCATGGTAGCATTCCAATATGTCTTCTGTTGCTCTGGAGTAGCCGCTAACAGCATGAAACTGTGAAGCTTCTTAAACATCCTACGCAAGGATGTACACAATGAGTGCAGAGGACGTAAGTTATGTTTCACAGGGAATATGTCGTGCTGGAGTTGGAGGATCTTCGTTTCGTTCCTCGCTTGAGAATAGGTCGCTGCGAGGATATCCCACATCGCCTTGGCAGTAGGCTGATGTAACACAACATTGGCGATCTCGATCGTCAATGTGCCAGAAAGCCAGACCTTGGCATAGGCATCGTCTGCCTCCGACGAGGCACTCACCCCAATCTTCTCCATCGGCTCCTCCTCGGTAAGAATATGCTTCTTACCATTTGACTTCATCAGGCTCATGAACTGCATAGCCCAAAGCTCATAATTCGTCCCGTCCATTTTTACAATAGGCGTTGGACCTCTGAATGCGCATGCGGCGAGTACATCAACATTATTCTCAGACACATTGCTGGAAGAAGAATACTACGGGTTCTGTAGACCAAAGATTGTTTGTCTGCACAGACATATGTGGGTTTGTGTGCAAGTGTAGACTCATGCACGCAAACCCATCATCCAATCGACGAAGCCGATGCACAAGAAGCGTGATCAAGATAGTGGCACGGTCACGCGCGCACCACAGGGACTACCAGCGGCGTGCGGGGAGGAGGGGGGGGACGTGCGAGGCGGCGCACTGGGGTGGCATGCGCGAAGGCAGGGGGCAGCACGCTGGGGCGGCGCGCGCGAGGTGGGTACGGCGTTCGAGAGGGGCAGCGTGCGAGGGTGGAGGTAGGGTTAGGGTTTTGAGGTTCGAGAGCTCCAGTCTAGGATCGCCGCTTTAATATCATGTTGGAGGAAATAATAGAATTGTTTATTCCTGTAACCCTAGGCTCTCTTATATAGGGAGAGACCTATGGGTAAATTACATATAGTAGACAATGGAAAATAAAATAAACAAAAAGATACATAGAAAGTAGAAAAATCTCAACAAGTTCTGTATGCAAACTTAGAGCACAACAAAGCCATCAACTCTAGAAGCGCTCTAAGGCAGGCAGATTGGATTTATACATGAAATTATCCAAAATCATAGTGTGAGATGATTCGTATGGGACTCGGGGAGGCATAGTATGTAAGGGAGCGTCGATGGTGACTCATGTGCATTAGGCACGCTTAATGAGGCGATCAGAGAGATTGTCTTGACCCCTCCCACCCAAGTTGTGGGATCTCACTACATAGTGTTGTAGAGATAGATATTATTATGTTATATACCTTTTCGTTATTTCTTTGTTTTCTCTGGACTACTTTGTACTTTACCCTTAAGGTCTCTCCCTATATAAGAGAGCCTAGAGTTTCTTTGAATAATGTATCTCAGTTTTTCTCCCAACATGGTATCAGAGCCAAAGCCCTAGGGCTTCCTCTCCCCACCCGCCGCCCTCTCTCCTTGCTCATCCCGCCGCCGCCGCTGACTCGGATCTCCGCCAACCTCCCGGCGGTTCCCGAACCACCCCGGCGGCTCCGCCAAGGGCCCAGCCCCGCCAACCACCCCGGCGGCTCCAAGTAACGTCGCCACCCCTCTCCCGGCAGCCCCCTAGTCCCGCCGCCATCACCCCCTGCTGCCCTAGCCGATCGTTCGGCGTGCCTTAGCCGATCCTCGGCGATCCCTGGCGTGTCCGTACTCGTCTCGTCCTATGGATAAATGGATTTGAGTGTGTAACGTCTACATACGCACTCGAATCCTATGCAGTTTGTGTAGACATCTATCACATTGTCTACAAACCCTAGTTCTTCTCCAGCGGCAATATGTCAGAATCGAAGGTTGATATGCCCTCTATAGGCGCATTCAAAGGTCCTGCGCCAATAGTCAAGATGGACGGGTCGAATTATGAGCTCTGGGCGATGCAGTTCATGAGTCTCATGAAGTCGAATGGTAAGAAGCACATTCTTACCGAGGATGAGCCAGTAGAGAAGATAGGGATATATGCCTCGTGGGAGACTGACGACTCCTATGCAAAGGTCTGGTTGTCAGGTACATTAACGATGGAGATTTCCAACGATGTACTCCATCAGCCCACTGCCAAAGCGATGTGGGATATCCTAGCTGCTACATATTCGCATGTGCGAAATGAGACCAAGATGTTACAGCTTCAGCATGACATATTCACGATGAAGCAGAACGACAAGCCTCTTCACTCCTTATACACATCCCTGAGGGGGATGTTTGAGAAGTTATACAGTACTATCCCAATCATGACGACTCCTGAACAGCAGAAGACATTTCGGAATGCCACCATGGTGGGCGTCCTACTTGCGGCCCTTGATCCTGAATATGACGCCGCTCGTTCTCAGATATTAGCCGATGCAGTTATTCCTCCAGTGGAGGATGTTTACAAGAGACTCAGTCGCATTACAGTTTCTTCCAGTTCTTCTACTCCACGTCCATCGGCGGTGGCAGTTTCGCGTGGGAGAGGTGGCACGTCTTCTAGTCGTGGACGTGGACGTGGGCGTGGACATGGACCCCAGGGAAGGGGTTCTCGCTTTAGTCAGCCATGTACCTATTGTCACCGCACAGGACACTCGGAGGAGACATGCTATTCTAAGCATGGGTTCCCAGCATCGGCACGTGTTGCAGAGCACTCTCAGTCCCAGTTGGCATCTACTGCAGACAACCGTTTTGAGGAACTTGTAGCACGTCTCCGCGATATTATGCCACAATCATCTGGTGATTCTTCTGGTGGACCTTCAGATGTTGCAGCTACAGCCTCCGCCAGTTCATCTGCTGCTGCTAGTACCTCAGGTAGATCTACTGCATTTACACCATCTCATGATATCTCTGATTGGATTATCGATTCGGGTGCCACACATCATCTCTGTCGAGATCGAGATAGACTTGAGTCCTACAGGGACATTCCTCACTGCCGCTCAAGGCAGATCGCAGATGGTACTCATTCCCCCCTTGTTGGACAGGGGGAGGTCTTCTTATCCTCTACTATGCATCTACAGAATGTCCTACATGCTCCTGAGTTCTCGATGAATCTCTTATCTATTAGTCATATTACGAAGGATTTGCATCGTCGTGCTATATTTGACCTGACTTCTCTTATTTTTCAGAACATATTAACGAGCAGGGTGATTGGTTGTGGCTCTGAGCAGAATGGTCTATATCAGCTGGTTCGGAATTCTTATGCTGGCGTCTCCTCTCATTCGGCCGAACCAGTTTCTCCATACATATGGCATCTACGAGTAGTGTACCCACTCATCAGGGGCACAGATTTTATCTAGTGGTAGTGGATGATTTCTCTCGTGTATCTTGGGTCTTTCTTTTAAAGAATAAATCTGAAGCAGGAGATGTGATCAAGAATTTGATTAATGAAGTGCAAAATGTGTTCTCTTCTACTGTCAAATATGTTCGTACAGATAATGCCCTAGAATTTTACACACGGTCCCTGTCTCACTTTCTTTCATCAAAGGGCATTATTCACCAAACCACTTGTGCGTACACATCTCAACAGAATGGAGTAGCGGAAAGAAAGCATCGCCATCTCCTTGGCATTACTCGAACCCTACTGATTCAGAGTTGTGCCCCTATTTCTTTCTGGGGGGATGTCGTTCTTACTGCGTGCTATCTGGTCAATCGTATGACATCTTCTGTTCTTGGCGAGAAAATACCTCTCTCAATCATTTTTCCTGACAGGGAATTATTCTCACTTACTCCACGTGTCTTTGGTACTGTGGCTTTTGTTCATCTTCTGTCTCCTGGACTTGACAAACTCTCTCCTAGAGCTGTCAAGTGTGTCTTTGTCGGTTATTCTCGGACTCAGAAGGGCTATCGGTGTTATGATCCGATAAACAAGAAATACTTCGTTAGTGTTGATGCCACATTCTTTGAATCTGTTATGTATTTTTCTCCTGCAGGTGACAGACTGGTTCCATCCACTACTAATGATGATGTCTATGTCCCTCCACCTCCTACTTGGAGTCCACCTGAGTCTCCTCTTGTTCCTACCCCTACGTCATCTTTCACCACCACCACCTCCACCTCCACCTCTTCCACGACCTCCCATTCCACCTCTACCAAAATTCTACACGCGTCGGTCAGGTCCTACTCAGGCTACACGTCAACCACCCATCACGCCTCAGGTATGTTCAGATGGCATTACCACTGACGGGTCAGATATGGTACATGTGCAGGATTCTTCATTGCAGGAGAAAACTACAGCATCCAGTACAGCAGGAGATGATCTTGTCATTCCTATTGCCATCCGGAAGCAGAAGCGGATATGTGCCTCCTATCCCTTTGCTTCACAGGTGTTGTTTCACCGTCTCACTGGAAACTTTCAGAGATTTGTTGCAGCGTTGTCTTCCGTAGAAATACCACGGACCTACCAGGATGCTATGAAGATTGATTGCTGGAGATTGGCTATGGAAGATGAGATGCGTGCATTGCGGTCTCGTGACACATGGTCTTTGGTTATTTCTCCTCCAGATGCATCTATTGTGAGCTCTAAGTGGGTCTTTACAGTTAAATATAATGCAGATGCCAGTCTAGATCGGTACAAAGCACGCTTGGTCACGCGTGGTTTTACACAAACATATGGCGTGGACTATATGGACACTTTCTCTCCAGTGGCTCGACATTCTACCCTTCGCATTCTCTTATCTGTGGCTGTGGTCCGTGATTGGAGTATATCTCAATTGGATGTCAAGAATGCCTTCTTGTATGGAGATCTACAGGAGGAAGTCTACATGCAGCAGCCACTAGGATTTACTGCTGAGGGAGAGAAGCATATGGTGTGTAGACTTCAAAAGGCAATTTATGGCCTCAAACAGAGTCCAAGAGCGTGGTTCCAGAAGCTCTCTAATCTTATTGAACAACAGGGATCCAAGAGGTCAAAAGCAGACCACTCATTGTTTGTCCAGAAGTCATCGGCAGGTACGGTTGTTATCATGGTCTATGTTGATGATATTCTGGTTACAAGAGATGATACTCAGGGCATAGAAAGGGCGAGAGCATTCCTAGGCCGTCAGTTCGTTACGAAGGATCTTGGAACCCTAAGATATTTTCTGGGGTTGGAATTTGCCAGGAATGCACAGGGTTTGGTGATGACCCAACAAAAGTACATTACAGATTTCTTGATTGAAACAGGCATGGCTGAATGCAAACCATCCAGTATTCCCATGGATCCAAGCATGAGGTTGTATGATGATGATACTGCTAAAGTGGATAAGAGGAGATACAGAGAAATGGTGGGTAAGTTCCTTTACATTACCATAACTCGACCTGATATTGCCTTTGCAGCAAGCAGGGTGAGTCAATTTGTGGAGCAGCCAAGACAAGTTCATATGGACGTTATACACATGATACTGAGGTATATGAAGTCTTCTCTAGGTTCAGAGCTGCTGTTTCGAAAAGGCACAGATTTGCCTATCTCAGCATGTGCAGACGCCGATTATGCAGGGTGCCCTAAGGATCGAAAATCAACCTCAGGATTCGCAGTGTTTGTTGGAAGCTCTCTGGTTTCTTGGAAAAGCAAGAAACAAACTGTTGTGGCAAGGTCCAGTGCTGAATCTGAATATAGGGCCATGGCGCAAGTTAGCACGGAAATGATGTGGGTTCGGTCAGTTCTAGAGGATTTGCATGTAGCCGTATCTCTACCCATGCAGCTTCAGTGTGACAATCAGGCAGCCTTGTTCATTGCCAACAATCCAGCTTTTCATGAAAGAACCAAGCATATAGAGGTTGACTGCCATTACACTAGAGACTTGATCCAGAGAGAGTTGATATCTACAACTCACGTGAGCTCAGGGGATTAGACTGCAGATGTATTCACCAAGCTGTTGCTCAGAGGACCTTTTCAGAGATGTTCATCCAAGCTGAGCATGATAGACATCTATGCTCCCCCTTGAGGGGGAGTGTAGAGATAGATATTATTATGTTATGTACCTTTTCGTTATTTATTTGTTTTCTCTGGACTACTTTGTACTTTACCCTTAAGGTCTCTCCCTATATAAGAGAGCCTAGGATTTCTTTGAATAATGTATCTCAGTTTTTCTCCCAACAGTGTTGGGCACCATCGAAGAGGTGCGACGACTCGTTGGGCGATAGCAAACGATGCCTCAGCCTGCCGAAGGCGATGGTTGGCATGCGGCTTTCGGTTACCAACAACACCAGCGGTTACCAGCAGCCCTCCGCCTCCCCTATTTCGACACCATGCCCTAGAAGCTCCGCCCCCACTCCCTCCGCCTCCTTAGCAGCTATGTCCTAAAGCCCATCTATCATGGCTCCGCCCCACCTTAAAGCCCCGCCAATAGCCCCCTCAGCCTTCCCTCCCTTAGCCTCCCGGATCCCTCCTCGCCCAACGCCCACACCCCCCACCCCCACCTCCTCCGGTCGTCGAAGAGCAAGACCCATTGGAGTTATAGACGCCCTACCCCACCAAGATGCCGTCAATTGACGACTACCTCACCGCGTCGCATGCCACCATGAACATCTACGTGATGGCTCTAGACGGGCTGGTGAATGTGAACTCGCTCTTCACCATCACCGTGTTCGAGGGCCTTTCCTTGATGGGCTCCAAGCAACACAACCTCGAGAACAAGTCCTCCTACGACACTGGTGATAACGTCGCCAAAATGCTCCTCACCTTCGAGGTCGTCTTTGAGGTCTCCAAGAGAGGCTGGGGTGAAGGAGGAGGGCGATGAGGAGAAAGACTTTTTAACCCTTTTTTATCTAATTCTCATTGCGTCTCCAAGGTTAACGTCTGTTTGCGTTGGGGATGGACGACAATTAACCCGAAGGACACAAGTGATAGAACGGCAAGAAGTTGGGGGTACAACTGATATTCCAAAAAAAAAGGAGGGGCATAACTGATATTGCAATATCTTAGAAGGGCACAACTGATAAAAATCTTTTATTAAATGATTTTGTAATGAAAAAATCAAAATCCAAAATTTGATTTGAACTCCCATGAGCTCGAGCTGGAGAAAGATCGTGTGTGTGTGTTAAAAGCATGCATGGCCCTCCATATCCCCTCTGATCTCTCGCTACATGAGGATCGGGGAAATACATATACATATATTTATGTATGTATATGTATTTATATGTATATATTTATATATCTACTAAGCTTTGGACCTTAGTAATATAGCAATACAGCACTATCTCAATCTTAGTCACATATCGAATTACTTTTAAATAACAAACTCCTAAAATGAGTACACCAATTGGTACTATATGGCTTTTGATCTAACAATAATATAGCAATACAGCATTATCTCAATCTTAGTCACATATCGAATTACTTTTAAATAACAAACTCCTAAAATGAGTACACCAATTGGTACTATATGGCTTTTGATCTAACAATTTGACTACAAACAATAAATTTATCACAACCTTGACCTTAGAGCTCTATTATATGTAAGCTTTTATGTGATAGGTGTTTTTTGTTTTATGTGTATCGGGTCAACTCAACTCTTGTATGATAGTAACAAACAAGTCTAATAAGTATGAACCACATATATCCAGATCTGAGCATCTTAGCATACAGAATTCATAATTGTGGGCCCAAGATTCATCTGTAAACAACGTAGAGGAACAATGAAAGGAATATCTTATCGAGGCAATCATATTTCTTTCGAGATATATACTCTACAAGAATTTGAACATGTTAGGATCAAAGCTAGACAAATAGAAGCAGGGTGAAGTGTAAAGACAAAATAGTAAAATACACATGTCCCGACAGAACTATATTTGAAGTTGTTGCTAGATACCTTTATGATATGCAACTAAAACAAGTTCTTGTTGATAATAAAAAGGGGATTTGAACCTCAGTTTTTCTTAGATTAAAGGATTAAATTCGATTCAGTGGGATATTTTCACTTCATTTTTTCCCACCAATAATGTTTTATAAGACTCTTTGACACTCGATTTTTAAGTATCCTACTTCCTGCGATTCAAGGGATCAACAAGCAATCTGTATTTCACAATCAATTTGTAGAAGTGGCCATATCTCATATTAACAATCTAAAATGGTTGAATGAAAAAATATCTTTTTGATTGGGCACCTTCATATACCACCTAATATTCAAGCAAATTCCTATCATATGATACAGGATTAACATTCATTTATGAAATTCTTGGAAAAGAATAATAAATTGAAATATGGTTGTAAGTAGGTGCAAAAAAACCAATTAGACCAGCCTAGTGAATAAATAAAGAATACAAGACAATAACAGTAATAGGAGCAGAAAATATGATTGCATTATAAGGTCGCAAATGACTCTCAGTCTAACTAATGAACCTCGAATAGAATCTCACAGATGGTCGAATTAAAAACATCAATAGCACTAATTGAATCGCAGGATGAGAACCAAGGCTCCACTTCACCTCTTTGTTGAGGATGTGAGATGGTGCTAAAGCCCTCTCATTTCATCATAATCTTCGGTTGAACCCAGTTATGAATTTCTCTCCCACTTCGCACCTCGATGTATTCTTCTAGAGGAAAAGGCGCGTTCACATCTTCTTAACCCAGAGAAAAAGCTAACTTTTTTTCTTTTGAGGGGGTTGTAGTGGTGGGGCATGTAGCTCGTAGGATGAGAGCACATGGCTACGAACTACGTTGTTGAGGGTTCAAATCCCTCATCGCCTACAGCTGAAGGGGGTAAAAATAAAGCAGTCTAGATTATTACATCAGGTAGTTGGATCATAGTCTCTTACCATAAAAATAGGTGTGTGTGCAGCAATACCAATTATGAGAAATAAATCGATCCACATGTGATGTGTGAACAAGAAAAGATGTATACCATAGTCAATAGCTAAGAGAATTAACAAGAAATGTAATGAATTTCAAACCACCAATGAAAACTGGGAGAATAGTTAGGAAACAGAAGGGCTATTATTGGGATAGAAGGACTTATACCTTCATGATTTTCTAAAGTCAACGGATTTTCCTCTTCCTATAAATTTCATTCTTGCCAAAATTGACGTGTAGACAGGGCTCTCTTTATTCTCTGTTATAAAATATGAAGAATGCGGAAGCGATAGATAAACAAAGCATAAACAAGAAACATCAACATGGGAACACCATGATTTTACGTGGAACCCTACTCCGTGAGGAGCAGGATGAAACCACGGGAGAAGCCCTCAAAGGGGCGTGTTTTTCTATTCACTTTCTCAATGAGTACAGGAGGTCTGGGGCTCCTTATATAGCCTCTCCAGAGCCTCCAAGTCCCATCACTGGACGATGTGGGACTAAACACTGGATGGGGGTAAATGGATTTTCTCCAGGATCCATTTACCCTGTTACAACTCAATGGGCGCAATACCGAATACTCCAACACTCCCCCTCAAGCTGGAGCATGCAATGCTCAGCTTGGACAAAAAGAAATAAACTCAACTCAACGCTATAGGACACTACGGACAATATCAACCCAACGCGCACATTGCTACAGTCAAGGACGTTGCTTCTCATGCCGTACAGGTGAGGAGGACGAACGGGCTGGAGTGTGAGTCTTCTGAATCTCCTCGTCGGAGAGCATGCGCTCTGAACTGCACCTGTCAGAGTCGCTGCAACTGGAAATGAGTCTCCTCGTCGGAGAACTCTGGCCCGCCACAATAATGTGGACAACTGCTCCATCTCTGAAAAGGGCCGAACTGAATAGGCCGTGGCTGTGCAATCCTCGTCGGAGTCCACGGTCGCTGGAGAATTGAGTCTGAATAAGTCTCCTCGTCGGAGAACTGGGTCTCTCCCATCTGGCTCAGAGAATGGTGCACTGCTCTGGTGTACCTATGATACCACATGAAAACCCTTGCCCTCAATGGCATAGGGAATGGTCCTCTGCTCTGGAGTCCCTATGGCTCACATGAAAACTCTGGCCTGACAACAAGAAGAATGATGGGGACCTCTGACAATGATGGCAACATATGCTCATCTGAAAATGTCCGCACACTCGTGCGTGTCTGAAACTGGAGACTCGGAAATATCGTCGAGTCTGAACAACTGTAGAGTCCGGAATATGAATGGTCTCTGCATGTGAATCTGGAACAGAAAGGCTTTGTCAGATCTATAGCGGATCAGGTAGAGAGAGCGATGGGAGCGAGTGGGTGCGGGCCTCTGGGGGGCGGTGCTCGTGCGAGTCTCTCGAAGGCATCTTCGGATGGGTCGAGGGCGGTGCATGTCGGCTCGGAGGTTCATATCAATGGTGCGAGGGTGGCGTCCAGCAGTTCGGAGGGTGCGGCTGACGTTTCGTTCGGCGTGGACGTTGTCTCCACCCATGCAGCCTCGTCGGCGGCGGGATGGAGGACGGTTACTCATCGGAAGGCTGGGAAGCGGTGTTTCAGGTGCGGGGAGCGAGGTCATATTGCCTCTGCTTGCCCTCAACCACCTCGTTGTTTTGCTTGCGGGGATCCTGGTCATCGTCGTGCTTCGTGTGGGTGGCTTCGACAGCGCGATTTCCTTAGGTCGGGGAGACCTTCATTCTCGATGCGGGCGGTGGAGGCTCGTCCGACCCATTCCTCCATCCGGGGGCGGTCGTTCGCTCAGGTGGTGGCTCCTTCTCCGCCCCCGCCTTCATTCTCGGTGCGTGCGGTGGTGGATCGTCCTTCCCGTCCCTCCACCCAGGGGCGGTCGTTCGCTCAGGTGGTGGCTTCTTCTCCGCTCCCTCTCGGGGTGCCGGCGGAGACCTCTGCCCTCTTGGATGGTGCACCAAATGTTGTCGGTGAGTGTTCGACGGTGCCAAATGTTGTCGGTGAGTGCTTGGCGGCGGCTTCGGGCGGTGGGCCCTCCTCTGTTCTTATCGGGGTCGCTCGCCACCCGGTTGTTGGCTGGGCGGCGGTGAAGGAGATGGTTCTGCGCGTGCTTGGCGACTCCTTTCTTGGGGATTTCTGCTTGTTGGACGCCTCCCACTGTTGCCTTCGTGGTCTCTCGCCACAGCTTCGGGATTTCATGCTCTCTCATGGCTCTAATGATGCGGTTTTCTGGCGTCTTCCGCGGGTGGCTGATGGTGCTTCGCTCTCGACCGAGGTGTGTATGGCCTCCATCTCGGGGGTTCCGTTTCTCTCGAGATCCATTCCTGTGCTCAACAAGGCTTTCCGCCGGTGGGGCTCGATTCTCTCCATCTTCGACGACGGCCTCTCCCCCGGGGCCGACTGGCAGTCAGTGAAGGTGCTATTCGAGTGCTCTCCGGCCTTTCTCCGCGAGTCCAACGAGCGCTCCGTCTTTGGCTCTCTCGAGATTGGCTCCTGGTTCTTTCGTCCGGTCCTCACTGTCCTTCCGCCTCCTTCGTCGGACTCGGATGCTCCGTCGCTGCATGACGACCTCCTTCCGCCTCCCGCGGCGGACGTCGCCCTGCCGGAACCCGTCGACGCTTCGACTTCTGCGCTCCACGTGGCACTTGACGCTTCATCTTCTGGTTGCCACGTGGATTCGCAGCCGGTTCTCTCCGTGGTGACGCCGCCCTCTAATGATGTTGGTGCTTGTTCCGAGACGCCCCTTCGGTTTTCTCGTCTGACGCGCGAATCTTCGTTTTCGGCGGGGAGGGAGGGGTTCGAGAACGATTCGCCTTCTTTTTTTATTAGATTCGGTTCGTCGCCTGTGGTTCGGGTCGGTTGTTCGGACCCCATCGCGGATCTCTCTCGGTTTCGGGGCGACAACTCGTCTTTGGGCGGATCGTGGCCGCGGTTGTCGGATTCGGGGTCTCGCTTGCCCCGCCAAGCCCCCTTGGTGTTTCATATTGAGCCCCTTCAGGTGCATGCTTGTTCCACGGTGTTGTCCTCGACTCCGCATCGCACCCCCCCTATCCCCTCTCTGGCTCTCTCTCCTCAGGTCTCGGGAGCCCTTCTTACAGATGCAGGGACGGCCTCCTCCTTCAGGCGTTACGGGTCCACGTACTCCAGGCGATGCTATGCCTCCAACTTACCCGCGTTGGTTCCCTCTTGCGCGACCCTTCGCCAGGCTGTGGCGGATGCTGCGGGCGTGCGTGCCATTCCGGCTGGTGCGGATTCTTCGGACGAACAGGTGCAGGGGGCGACTCCCCCGGGGTCGGGTGCTTCCGATTGACGTTGGTGGTCTGCGCGTGGTGTCTTCTTTCTCGGGCCGTTATACTTGTTTTTTAATGAAGCTCTTGTCTTGGAATGTTCGTGGCTTGGGTGACGTGGTAAAACGACGAACTCTGGGCTCCCGGCTCTTGGAATGGGAGTGTGATGTTGCATGTATTCAAGAAACTAAGCTCGCAACTCTTGACGATTATTCTTGGCGTTCCTTTGGTGTTGGCTCCTTCTCTGAATACCGTGCGATTAATGCGGTAGGTGCTGCGGGAGGTTTATTGATTACGTGGCAGCCTCGTTTATTCTCTTTTAGTTCCATGCTCGCTGGACGTCATGTTCTCTCGGTTGTACTGGAAAATGTCCGTTCGGGATCCCCTCTCGCTATCTCTTGTGTCTACGCTCCTTCGTGCCACCTTCTGCGACGGGAAGTTTGGGATGATCTTCGTGCTGCGGACGAAGCTTTCTCTAGGATACCCTGGATTATTGGCGGGGACTTCAACGTCACCATTGACACCTCTGATCATCCTCGTGGTCGGGGTGGTCGCGATCCGGACTCTCAAGTACTTCGGGATCTAATTCATGATTTGGCACTTACTAATTTGGTTCCGAATGATATCTCCTACACGTGGCGGAACAATTCTTCTAGGTCCAGGATTGACCGTTTCCTTGGTAATGGTTTGGCTATGGACTCCTTCCCTCTCTGCTCTGTTGGCTCTCGTCCACGTGCCTTCTCGGACCATTCTCCTATCCTATGGGATGACGGATCTGGCCTTGCTCCTCGTGGACTCTTTCGGTACGAAAAAAGCTGGCTTTTGGAACCATCATTTAAAGACATTGTTGCGAACCACTGGAACCACTTCCCGGCCTCGGGATCGGCGGCGGCAATTTTATCTCAAAAGCTCTCCTCCCTCCGTCGGGTGCTTGCTGATTTCAAAGCTATCATTAGGCATTCGCGCAAGGCTACTCGTTCCGAGGCTGAGAATATTATCGTGCACCTGGACTCCTTGGAGAACGATCGTGACCTTTCTATGGGTGAGCTTCTTGACCGCTCGAATGCTATTGCTCGGGTCCAGGCTGAGGACAAAAAACGTTGTATTGAATGGCGCCAAAGGTCTAAGGTTAAATGGCTCTTTTTGGCTCAAGGAGGGCGACGCCAACACTTCTTTCTTTCATCGGGCGGCTAGCAACCGGCGTCGTCTAAATTTTATCCGGTATATCTCCATCAATGAGCAAGTCCTCTCGGATGATCGTACGATGGGTAATGCCATCTCTACGCAATTCCGTCGTTCTTCTTCTGCCATTCTCCCTCGGCGATGGCGCTGGCTCGGGGAGGGGGTCCCCCGGGTCTCGGACGCTGACTGCTCTCTTCTCACTCGGCCTATTTCCTTGGCCGAGCTTAAGTCCGCTGTGTGGAGCCTGAATGGGGATTCCTCCCCGGGACCGGATGGCTTTCCCGTTTCTTTCTACAAGGATTTCTGGGAGGTGGTCTCGGGGGACGTCCTCGCGGTGGCTTCGGAATTCTGCTCGGGTAATCATGGTTTTGATCGTATCAACAGGGCTCACATCGTACTTATTCCGAAGAAATCTCCTGCTCTTCACCTCGACGATTTCCCCCCCATCGTCGTCTCTAACGCTATCTACCTCATTGTCGCTAAAACGCTGGCCAACCGTTTATCGCCGATACTGCACGGCCTCATCTCGCCGGTTCAAGGTGCGTTTATAAAGGGTCGACATATTGCGGATTGTATCCTAGTGGCCTCGGAAATTGTGGCTGATTGGAAGAGAGAGAAAAAGAAAGGAATTCTTTGGAAGATCGACTTCTCCAAAGCGTACGATTCGATTGATTGGCGATTCCTATGGTCTGTTCTTCATCGGCGGGGCTTCCCAAATGCTTGGATCTCTTGGATGCGCAGATGTATCTCCACGGTCTCTCTCTCCGTGCTTATCAACGGCCGGCCGGTTGGCGGTCTCTTCCAGCCTCGCAGGGGGGTGCGTCAGGGCTGCCCCCTAGCCCCTATGCTCTTTGTTCTTGCCTCGGATGTCTTGCCTCGGATGGTGCAAGGCGTCATTGACGCTGGCCTCACTACGGGATTTCGGACGGGAGGATTATGTGTGCCTATTATTCAATTCGCGGACGACACCATTTGCTTCATTGAAGGGGACTCCGACGCGGTGGCTGGGATGGCACATATGATCTCCCTGTTCGGTGAGCTTTCGGGATTGACGATTAATCTTGACAAATGCTGTATGGTGCCTTTTGGTTTGTCGGCGTCTGAGGAGGCTGACTGCAGCCGTATCCTCGGCTCGCGGATTGGGGAGCTCCCTCTCCCTTATCTCGGTGCTCCTCTCTCGATTGGCCGGAACCGCGTTAATGACTGGCGGATGATCTTGGAGCGGGTGGAGTCGCGCTTGGCGGGATGGAAGGCCTCTTTGCTTTCCCGGGGCGGTCGTCTCATTCTCCTGAAGTCGGTTCTCTCTGCAATTCCCATCTACTTCCTTTCAGTTCGCAAGTTGCCGGTGGGTGTTCGGGTTCGTTTGGAAAAGTGCATGCGAAGATTCTTGTGGGGGCGGGCGGACGGCAGCGGCCGTGGGATTCACTTGGTTGCTTGGGATGTGGTTACTCGGCCCAAGAGATTGGGCGGCCTTGGCGTTCGCTCCTTGGATCGGGTCAATGAGGCCCTGCTATTGAAATGGGTGCTTAAGATATGGGGCAAGGATGATTCTTTCTTTGGCAACGTGCTGCGTGCGATTTTGGGTGAGGACTGGAACTCCTTCATGCGCGGGAGCTGCCCTGTTCACTCTTCCCCTTTTTGGCGCTACACCTTTGATATTTATCAAAAGAACCGCTCATTGTTCTCCCCGGTGCTGGGATCGGGTGCTGCCTTCAAATTCTGGCTGGACGACTGGACGGGGCGTGGCGCATTCCGGACTCGCTTCCCACAGCTTTTCTCCTTGGCGTCTAACCGCCTGGCCTCCATTGCTGACTACTGGCTCAACGACGGCTGGTGCCCCGCTTTCTCGGGGATCCTTTCGGACCAGCGCGCCAACGACCTGGCCTCCCTGCTGGAGGCACTTTCCTCTTCCTCCTCCCCTTCTGGCGGGAGGGATCACTGGGCTTGGAGGGATGCTCCGTTCTCCTCTCGCAAGGCCTTCTATGCCTTGCTTCCGCTTCCCCCCCCCCCCTGGATGCTTCCTTGGTTCGTGATTGTGCTCTCTTTTGGGGGCTCCGCTTGCCCGCTAGGATCACCTTCTTCTTCTGGGTTTTTCGGCATAGGAGGCTGATGACTCGTGACCGGTGTGCCTCCTTCCTTCACACTCCCAGCATCCTGTGCCAACTCTGTGGGGCGTCTAATGAATCGGCTGACCACCTGTTCTTCCTTTGTGCGTCGGTGTCTCGGATTTGGGACGAGGTTGCTTGGGCTCGTGCGGCCGATACGGAAGACTTCTGCAATATCCTTTGGGCCAACAGAAGGCGTCCCCGTTCGCATCTGCTGGGCCCCTTGGCGCGCCTTTGGTCGATCTGGAGGGCTCGCAACGACTCCATCTTCGCGGGCGCGCGCTTCTACGAAGAGAATGTAACTGCCGCGGCTACCTTCCTAATTGCTGATTGGTCTACTTAGTTGGGCCTCGGGGCCGGTTGTCGCATTCCTTGTTTTTGCGTTGGTCCCTCCCTCTTCCTCCCTTCTTCCCCCTCTCACGATGTAAGTATCTTGTTCTTTTTAATATATAATATACTGGGGTGAACACCATCGCGTGTCTCCCCCTTTTTTGAGCTTTCAAAAAAAATGTGAATCTGGAACATTTAAATATGGCTGGAAGAAGACATGTGACTCTACATATACTCCCCCTTTCTCCCATACTGGTCGGAAAACATGACATCGACCAAGTTGGGAGAAGACAAGATAAATTGGGGTACAAAACAAAACCACTTAGCCGATCACAACTTTGTCGGGTGTGCAAACATTCATCATCATTTTTTTTCTCGATCTTTTTTTTAAACCGTTTTAATTTTTTTCCGGCTTTCAATCAATCATGTGTGTGCCTTTTTTTTGCACGCACCTTTTTTTCAATTTTTTTTGATAAACTTTGCGTACAGCTTCTTTTTCTTTTTGTACGCTTTTTTTTACCCCCTTTTTTTTGAAACTTGACCCAAATAGTGTCCAAACAAATGCCGCCAGTTTTTTTTTGAAATATTGCGGCTTTCTCCCATTTTTTTACATACCGCAAGCCCCTTGTTTTTTTCATCAATCCCTCTCTCCTTTTTTTAAATCCCTCTTTTTTTAAACGCCCCCCTCCTAGGCTTTACAACAGCAGCCCACAAAAAAATTGTCTTTAAATGGGCCTCGAGCCCTAGGTTCCCATTATGGGGAATCCTTCTTTTCCAAAGGTCGCCGCCCCCATCGGGGTTTCCTGTTTCTCGCTGCCTAAGGGGTCCTCGATGGGATCCTGCGTTTTCTCCACGCGCCGCCAATGGGGATCGAAGTTGGGTGCTGACACATGCGCGTACGAGAAGGATCGGGCGAAGGGGAGGCTCTGCCTACAGGAGCTTGGAGGTGTGCGCGATTGCGCAAGGATGATCGACGTTGGAGGAGAGCTCCGCCTGGGAACCAGAGCACCACCTAGAAGGAGGTGCGGGCCCTGGAAGAGATGTTGCGCGAGGGCACTGCGCGCGCTTGGAGGTTGCGCTGCTCGGAGGGGACGTCGCCTGAGAGGATCATCGTCGCGATGGGGGTTCGTCAATCTGGCGCAGGCGGTCCTGGGTCAGTGCGTGATGGGTGCAGCCGCATGATGGTGGCCGACAGCCGCATGATGGGGGCCGACAAGAATTTTGATGAATAATCCCTTTTGATGAAAGAAAATGAGATAAATCGCGAATACAAAACTCCAAAGCATTGTCAGTTCGCACAAACTTCACAGAGGCAGAGAAAACATTTTTCACTTCAATAATACAGGTTTTGATCACATTCCCTGCTTCAGATTTATTTTTTAAAAGAAATACCCATGAAAAATGAAAAAAATCGTCCACACCTACAAGATAAAACATGTGTCCCTGATGATCAGGCACACGACTCGGACCCCAGATATCAATATGAAACAACTCAAAAAGGGAGCTACTGCTCCGACTCTGACGACTAGGAAAGACAGATCGATGATGCTTTCCCAACTGACACGCTTCGCACTGAAAAGAAGTACTTGGTGAGATCTACGGCAGAATATGACACATCTTATGAAGAGGGAGATGACCAAACCGGAGATGCCATGCGAAAGGAAAGGTTGATCCCGATGAATGAGAGGATACGCCAGCATAGGGGATCTGAACCAGGCGATAAAGGCCACCACGCTCACGGCCACACCCAATCACTTTGCCCGTAAGAATGTCCTGAAACACAAGAGACGATGGGTCAAAAATTGCTCTGCAGTGTAAATCCTTCTTAATATGACTAATAGAAAGTAGATTCATAGAGAAATCAGGAGCATGTAGCACATTCTGTAAACGCATTGAAGGCGTCAAAATAATCTCCCCCTATCCTGTGATCAGGGAATGAGTTCCATCAGCTGTCACAATTGTTCTTCCCGGCGGAACCTGTTTATATGATGAAAGCTGATGTTTGTCTCTACAGAGATGATGTGTCGCATCGGAATCCATGATCCACTCTGTAATGTCAGACCCATGACAAGATGTAAAAACATAAGTACCTGTGGTGCTAGCTGTAGCAGAGGTACCGGCAAAGCTTGAGGCAGCCACATATGAATGATCTGTCGAAAATGGTGATGCGGAAGGAGGTATAATATCTCTCAATCTGGCCACTAGATGATCAAACCTCTGATCTAACGTGGAAGCAGCAAGGGACTCAATCTGTACTGCAACCCGAGCCAACGCAGGAAACCCATGCTTGGAATTGCATGTTTCCTCAGTATGCCCTTGGCGATGACAAAAGATACATGTCTGACGAGCACGACCTCCTCTGCCACGAGGTACACGTCCACGGAAGTTAGAATGACCTCCTCTTTCTCGAGAAGCTATCATGGCTGAGGAAGTCTGACTAGAGGTGGTAGATGGAATAGTGATTCTGTTGCGAAATGCTTCCTCCATGGGGGGTATTGTGGCATCTGCTAGGATCTGAGATCGAGCAGCATCATATTCAGGATCAAGGGCTGCTAGGAATACCCCAACCATGGTAGCATTCCAATATGTCTTCTGTTGCTCTGGAGTAGCCGCTAACAGCATGAAACTGTGAAGCTTCTTAAACATCCTACGCAAGGATGTACACAATGAGTGCAGAGGACGTAAGTTATGTTTCACAGGGAATATGTCGTGCTGGAGTTGGAGGATCTTCGTTTCGTTCCTCGCTTGAGAATAGGTCGCTGCGAGGATATCCCACATCGCCTTGGCAGTAGGCTGATGTAACACAACATTGGCGATCTCGATCGTCAATGTGCCAGAAAGCCAGACCTTGGCATAGGCATCGTCTGCCTCCGACGAGGCACTCACCCCAATCTTCTCCATCGGGTCCTCGATGGGATCCTGCGTTTTCTCCACGCGCCGCCAATGGGGATTGAAGTTGGGTGCTGACACATGCGCGTACGAGAAGGATCGGGCGAAGGGGAGGCTCTGCCTACAGGAGCTTGGAGGTGTGCGCGATTGCGCAAGGATGATCGACGTTGGAGGAGAGCTCCGCCTGGGAACCAGAGCACCACCTAGAAGGAGGTGCGGGCCCTGGAAGAGATGTTGCGCGAGGGCACTGCGCGCGCTTGGAGGTTGCGCTGCTCGGAGGGGACGTCGTCTGAGAGGATCATCGCCGCGATGGGGGTTCGTCAATCTGGCGCAGGCGGTCCTGGGTCAGTGCGTGATGGGTGCAGCCGCATGATGGGGGCCGACAGCGATCGACAGGAGCCTCCGCCTGGAACCCTAGAGGGCGTTGCCTCCGTAGGAAGCGATGTGGATCACGCATAAGGCTTGCTGCGGCACCGCCAAAGCTTGGAGGTGATTCCTCCGCCGAAGCTTGAGTATTTCTTCCAACTGGAATGCCGCCCGATGCTTGGTTGGCAGTCTGGAGACCTCGAGAATCTGAGGAGGTCGTGCCTGGACCTGGGGATTCGATCTTGCGCTGCCTGCGCAAGAGAGATGGAGACTTGTTGCTGCAGACTGCCTCGATATGAAATTGACCCGCTCTGATACCATGTTATAAAATATGAAGAATGCGGAAGCGATAGATAAACAAAGCATAAACAAGAAACATCAACATGGGAACACCATGATTTTACGTGGAACCCTACTCCGTGAGGAGCAGGATGAAACCACGGGAGAAGCCCTCAAAGGGGCATGTTTTTCTATTCACTTTCTCAATGAGTACAGGAGGTCTGGGGCTCCATATATAGCCTCTCCAGAGCCTCCAAGTCCCATCACTGGACGATGTGGGACTAAACACTGGATGGGGGTAAATGGATTTTCTCCAGGATCCATTTACCATGTTACAACTCAATGGGCGCAATACCGAATACTCCAACATTCTCATCTGATTAACTACATCTTCTCTTTGTTTCCCAATACTCTAGAGAATTATAGATAGAGTAAGAAAAGTTCAAATCTTTGATGATTCTTTCATGCATGATCGAGTTGTGAAAACTTCATGATAGATACCCACATCTGAACTTAATTCTTTCTAGCCATAGAATCTGCATATAGTTGCTCTGGAACAAGTAGGAGATTCTCTAAATGACATATGGGGTTTTGCTTCTGGCACTAATTGGGTGGAGGTTCCTCTTGTGGAGTCTGATCAATACATTATATCAATAGCAATGACAATTACTACCAAGACTTTTTCGCATGTTAGGTAAGGTCAGCCACATGGACTTATCGCATACCAGCATATCTAATTCAGGCCATGACCGGACCTGTGCAGCCAGATAAATCCTGATAAAGAAAAAGGGAAAAGAACAAACTAATAATGGATACTGAAAAACATTTTCTATTTTTTTCTCAGATTTGGCCTGTGTGTCACAAAATCCCACATTCCAACAAGAGAAACAGCAAATAAAAGCTAGATTTTGTTTCAACTTTCCATGCTACAAGCATGAAAACTTACGCAGCTAGCCATTTAATAAAATCAGCCAACACGCATTTAGTGTTATCAAATTAAAAACATTCATTGTTAAGATCAACTTCCTACAGTTAAGTAGAAGCTTTCAATAAAGATCCGTCGACCAGTATACACACGTTCTACTAGCTATGATTCGAAGTCAAAGATTGTTATAAAACCTACGCCCAAACTCCACCAGCCCCACATCAATCACAATAACAGTCCTGAACATTCAGATTAAGTAATGTACTTCATCTTCATAATTCGATAAATTCCAACAACGAGTCATAAAACTAAATGAGGCACCGCCCGCGGTCTCCGTTAAAAGGAAGACCACCATCTTGAGATTGCTGCTTGTAGACACCTTATGACAAGTCCACACAGGAGAAACGGCCCAAAACCATAAAAGGCGCCGCCGTTCAACCTCTCCGCCATCATCAACACCCAAAATATGAACTCCGACGGAAAACAGCCTTAAACGTAAAAAGGAATCAACAAATTTCAAGTAGAGAATATACCTCCCCGGCCATCTGCTTCAGGCGCTCGGCCCGCCACACCGGATCCCACCACCGCTGCTCTCCCCTCCCTCCACCCCTCCCTCCTCCTCCCCCTCCTCTACCCCCTCTTCCGCCGCCGCGGACGCCGCCGCGCCGACCACCCTGGGAGTTGGGGCCGCGGTAAGACATGGTAGCCGTCCCGTAGGAAAGAGTGGATCGGAGAGAAGTGGTGAGGGAGCTAAAACAAAGACTATGGAAGAGGGAGGGAATGCGGAGAAGGACGAAGTGCATATAAAAAAAGCAGAGGAAATCGCGCCGAGGCGGCGGAAGGCTTTTTGTTACGGGGAGACGAAGACGTGGAGGTGTGAAATGGAGTAGTTTCTCTCTTTTTTTTAAAGTAAATTGCACAAAAGTCACTTAACTCTACATCTAATTTGTCATACCTAAACTTTAAAAAGATGATAATGCGATACCTAATTTTTAATATTTGCCATAATGTTATATTGGTTGTTGTGATTTCAACCTAGAAAGACAAACGATCAACTAAAATTCAATAGTCAATGATTACATTGAGACAAATCTTAAAGAGCAAGTACGACATTATTACCTTTTTAAAGTGGAGGTATGATATTGAAGTCGGGTGTACATTTTAGACACTATGATTTGGTTTACTTTTTTAAATGGAGGGGTTTTTGCTTGTTATATTCTTCCATTGATTTTCTATTTTATTTGAAACTTTGAGTTTGGATGCATATTTCATCGTTTCAATATCGAATGTTTAGCTAGCACGAATCGTGTGGTCAGGTAATTTTGTAATTATAAAATTATCATAGCTTGAATACTATTAATGAAAAAGGTTGGTGCTTAAGATAATAGTTTGATTGGTATTAATATGTCAAATTATAATGTCATTCACAAAACGCCTAGTTTAAAGTTGAAACGAATGCAACATTGTAGTTGAAATAAAACAAATTTGACCAAACTAAACCCTAAAATGTATGTGCTCGAAAGTATTGTCTAATTAATCATAAAAAATATTAATATGCCTTTATTAGGTTGCATTAACCTTTTCTATAATAATCAAATTGTATTGATCAAAGTTCAATTTATGATTTCCATAGTATGTGATTCTTCACACCAACTTTTTTGAGATAAAGTATATCAGCCTAACAGAGGATGGATTCACGTGTTTTAAGAGCTTCTAAGCATATGTTCGAGAGAAACGGTCATGCAAAATAAGCTTTGGAGACATATACATATTATCGAGCATCAAACAAGCATATAAAGCTAAAATAAGTTAAATTTTAAATAATAAAGATCAGGAAAAAGACTTGTAGATGTGCACATGTTAAAATGATAAGAAAGTGTGTAGTAGCTATATTGGATCATGTTTAGTCAAATATGAATACAAATTGTGCTTATTGTGATACCTCAAAGAATTATTGATAAAAAGAATATCATGGTCAAAGACAAAAATAAATAGTTATACATTGGTAAGTGGTGTGTCTTTAAATATTATTTGAGATGGCACAAGAAGGATAGTTGAATTATGCAAGCAAAACTAGTAACATATTTAAAATAGGGATATTTTACAAGCATAACCCTGAATAGTTTCATATCTACAAATATAAGCCTTGATAATCATGAATTACACTCAAAAATATCGAATAGTGATTAACTCTTACATGGCATAATAGTGTGTTTAACTTCCATATGTTCCACTCATTAAATTTGATCGAAAAATGTTAAATGTTGGCAATTTTGCTCCCTTAAAATATATCATATTTATAAACTAAACTATTGTGTTGCTTCCATTTGCATCTGCAAATCCATCTGCCGTTGACGAGAGATCGAAGCCACTCGGATTGCATCGAACCTCATCTGGATGCAAAGTATATGAAGCAGCTGGAGATAGGTTGTGCCTTTCATCGAGCTCAATCAGAGGGGGTTTTGCTCAATGGCTCGATCTATTCAGAGTCAATATCAGAAATGGAGATGGAGTCATGTTGAGGTTTCAGATCGAATAAGAAAGATAAGGTGGAGAGGGGGGAGAAGACTGTGAAGAGAGGAAAGAGGGTTTGTGGAAGAAGAAGAAGAAGATGGACGAAGAAAAGTGTGTTTGAGGCAGGTAGGAGGTGTTCGGAGGGACTGGAGGGGAGGAATTATGGAGGAAGGAAGGGGTGAGGGGGAGTAAGTCGGAGTAGCTAGAAGGGAGGGGTTGTGGGCATAGGGGAGGTGTTCAGAGAGAGGGGGCATGCAGTGTAGGTAGAGGGCTTCATCCAAAGGTTGTTGTACGGGCGGAGGGGCGTTGGAAGTAGGTGGAGGGGGGAGCGACAGGGAGATGGAGGAGGAGCTACTAATGTTGTTGTTGTGCTTGTACCTCTATGCAAATATGGACAAGGGGGTGTGTGAGCAGAGGGTGGAGGTGTTCAGATAGAAAGGGGAGGCGGTGTGGGCGGAGAAGATCCACCTAAAGGTTGTTGTATGGGTGAAGCAGAGGTGAGAGAGGATAGAGGGGATCCAGGAGGGAGGTAGAGGAGCTACTACTTCTATTGTTGTTGTGCTTGAACCTCCGCGTGGAGATGGGGAAGAGGAGGCGTGGGCGGAGTGGGGAGGTGTTTGGAGGGAGATGGGAGGCAGTAGGCAGAGGGGCTCTCCATAAATGTTGTTGTGCAAGCGGAGCAGAGGCAGAAGTGGGTAGAGGGAAGGTAAAGGCGAGGAAGATGCTTTATTACTGATATCATTGTGCATGTACATGTACGCGAAAACGGGGAAGAGGGGGTGTAGGTAAAGGGGGGAGGTGTTCGGAGGGAGATGGGAGGTGGTGTGGGTGGCGAAGCTCTGTCGAAAGGCTAATGTGCGAGCGGAGTGGAGGCAAGAGAGAGAAAAGGGGAGGCAAGAGGCAGATAGAGGAGCTACTACTGTTGATGTTGTTGTGCATGCACCTCCACGCAGAGATGGCGAAGAGGGGTGGGCGTAGGGGAGGTGTTCGGAGGGAGTAGGGCAGTGTAGGTGGAGGGGCTCCGCCAAAAGATTGTTGTGGGGGTGGAGAGAGGAGGGAGAGGGCGGAGGGGAGGCATGAGGGAGGTGGAAGAGCTGCTACTGATGTTGTTGTTGTGCTTGCACCTCCACACAGAGACGGAGAAGATGTTAGCAATGTGAGCCCCGGGCGAACCATTTCTACAATAAATGTTATTGTAATGAATAAATTATCAATGAAAATTATTGATTATTTTTCACTCCCCTTTCTGAGGTTAATGAATGAATGCACTATAGGGTCCCTCTGTACAATAAGGGTTATGTACCATGGCCAACTTGATGATCATACAGCTGTTGATTCATTGGATGGATCATAGAGGCTGATGCTTGGATGAATATCTAAGGAGTTAGATAGAGGACTCATCAAGCATCATCAAATGATCATTAAGTGATGATCTCCAGTCTGAGTGGGAGATGGCAATCCTATCTCATATGACTGATATCTGACTGACCTCTTGATGCAAGTCCTCTGCATGGGAATAATGATTCAGAGGTGTCAGGTTAGTCAAGTCAATGGGTTGACTTGACGAGATCGAGATAACCAAAGACCTACGTTGAATACTGTCACAACATAGGCATGCATCCTCTGACTAGAGACAGATGTATTGCTATATGTTTGAGTATGTACATTTGGCAGACCAATAGGTTGATGACCTAATCAAGGTCTATATACCGGCGAGCTGGTGTGCATGTAAGGACATATGAGTAATGCGATCTCTCAAAGGGATCATACAGGTTCACTTGTGAACCGGGAGACATGAGCTCACTCATGAGGTATTGGGACTGAACAAATTCCATGCATGGTCGTCGTGCTTTGGAAGCATGACATGAATTTGAAGGTAAGATATATGCTTTGTGAAAGCATATGATCTATACCAAATCCCGATGACCAAGATTGAGAAACTTAATGATCTAACCCTGAAGATGACAGTGTAAAAGTGATCTTTATCTTCAGGATGATCATGAGTCTTCCAGTATGTAGGATGTGCAGGTATTAGGAATACCTGAAGGGTGATTTGATCATATACGATTGTATAACCATGACGCTTCCATTCCGAGGGAGTGATGAAACAAGATTGGATTTTAGTGACTCCTCTCATTAGAGAAGTGACCTAATCTTAGTCCATGAACTGGACATTGGTCTGAATAAGATTCAGATGCAATGAGAAGATTAAGTCTACGGTCTTGATTTGATCAAGCATCAGTGGGAGGTCCATAGGATCTGGAGTTGAGATATGATCTCAACATCCAAGTCACTATACGTGGAACAATACAATCGCCCTGTCCTTATCTCCAAGTATCTGAGGAGAAATAGCATTGTTCTTAAATGGTTTAAGAACAATTCCATAAGATCTAAGCAAAGAGAATTTGATAATTAAAAGTGTTTTAATTATCATGATGTATGAGAAATTATCCAATATGATTAAATGTGATTTAATTAGTTTGGATAAGAATAATGTGGATAGAGATATCCAATTATTCATGATATATTATAAATGTGATTTATAATGTATTAGAGAGAGTTAATTATAATTTATATGTGTTAATTAATTATGATGTGTATTGGATACACATTGTGTAATTAATTAACAATATGAATTACATGTTGTTTTGGGTTGTGAATATGATTCACAATTATTCCATGGCTAGATTGCAATTTCCTCAAAGATAATTATGAATTATTTTTGAGAAATAAAACCCAAATTATTTTGTTGCAAATAAATAAGAGAGATTACATGGAGATTTGCAATCTCATGGAGATTGAAATCTCCATGCAATCCATGGTGGGCGGCACACCACTCCTAATTGGAGTGGGTGTGCGCCTACATGGAAGGCACATGGAGATGAAATCTCCATGTGTCTTCTCTCCTTATTTGTTGGGTTAATTTAGGAGCAAATTATATTTGATTTTATTAAATATATTTTGACCTAAATTTGTTGCTTTTGACAACAACAATCTCAGCCATTGGATGAACATAAATCAATCTCATCCATTGATTTTATGTGTCCCATGGATTGAGATCCATGGATCCCAAAACCCTATAAATAGAGAGGCATACTTGGCTCTCTCTTTACACATGCTATTGTAGCAAAACTCTCTCTCTCTTTCTCATATACACGACAGCCCTCTCTCCCTCTTCTTCTTGGTGGCCGTCCACCTTGGTGGAGAGGAAAGTCGACGCCCGCGCCATCGTGCTGCCGCTTCGACTCTTTGCGGTTCTTTGTCTTCTTGGAGTGCTTCACTCACGAAGGAGACGCTTGATCTCGTGCGACGAGATCAGGAGCAACCGCGCTTGGATCATCTTGGATTGCGAGGACACCGCGACTCATCTCCGCGCTCGCAAGCCGTTACTCCGACGATCGGACTTGAGACAGGAGGTCTTTTTTCGTAGAGACTCGATCAACCACGCTTCAAGAGGTATTGCATTATACTTGATGTGGTTATAGATGAAACGATCTGAGAACGGTTCTCGGATCATGTGGTTTCATCGGTTTAAAAATTTTAAAATTCCGCTGCTTCGAACAACTAGTGCGACTAGTCGTTCTTCGTCGTATTCGATACGACGATCACGCTTCCGTGATGCGCTTGAGGATTTCTCCATATCCTTCAGAAGAATGGGTGTCTCTATTGGAGCCAATAGAGGAGGATCCCCGCTTTCCTCCCTCATCGTGTATCCATCGCACCTCCAGCTATGTAGAAGCACCCTCGCCTCATACATGGTGTCGTAGCTGAATGACACCCTCTCGAACATTGTGTTCCCATTCTCTACACCCACTGTCTTGTCTATTGTGCATCATCTTCCTTTCCACACCCTCGCATGCAATTACATTCCTTATCCCATCTTGAGCAGGAAACTTTCCACCTTGGCCCTCTCGGGCGAACCTCTCGGTTGAGCCCTTCGGCAATATAGATTCCATGTAGTTGAACAACGTCCTGTACTAGTTGAACTGTTCTAGTGGGGAGGGGCCGGAGGAAGACTACAAGAGGAAAAGGAAATGGGGGTGGGTATTAGGTTGCTTTTTTTTCTTTTTCGGCTGTTATTAATAACTGTTAGATTGAATATAGATTAGATTAACTAAAGGGTATGGTTGGATTAATGTGCTAAAATAACATAGGGGTATATGTGTGAACGGAGTCACTGTTCATGGTCTTGGGTGTAATTCACGATCATCGAGGGTTCTGTACGTAAATACTAAAGTATACATGGTTATGGATGTAGATATCTCTTAAAAATAAAGCATCATAAACAATAAGAAGATCTAGAGTGTTCGCTCTCTAATGTTAGTCTAATAATTACTCCAATATTGTGTTGGAAAAGTCCAGTATGAAACACTAAATTGAATATGATCATGAAGTTACAGACCCTTTCTTGAATAGCTCCCAAGAATTATTTTATAACTTAAGAAGTAACTCATATACCATAACGATATACGTGTCCATGTTTTGTATTGACATGTAATGTTTTCACCATTTCAATAAATAAAATGAATAGATTGACTTAAAAATATTTTTTACAAAATCAAGTGTGTGTCTAGTATGATCTGGATGTCAAAGTAGGAACAATTTTTTTTAGAAATGGGCATACTCAAAGTATAATTTGTTAGTGGAGTTCACAACATAAATGTTAGTTTGGGTCACGGCTTATAGTAAAAAATGAGATGGTTGTCGGTTTGGTCAAATGATTGTTCTAAAGAATTAGCTTATTAGTATTTGATCAAGTGATCTTAATCCAAATGAGGGAGACAACTTGGATATTGTAATTTATTTAGATCGTGATTCATGTGAAAACATGAAAACATGATGAGAAAAACATAAACAAAGAAAAAAATTTAAATCCTTAACTTGGAGTTTATAAAACAAATATGAACAATGAAGTATAAAAAGTTGAATTTTAAAGAGGGATTAACAAATATAGTTTGTGCACTTGAGAGGGGCTCGTCCTACTATAGAAGCTCAAGATTTATTCAAATGATGAATAAGGTGGTCGATTGAAATGTTGTAATAGTTGACTCACAGCAAGGACATATTCTTTAAGTTTTAGAGGGTATTCGACAAAGAGGGTAATTACCTTATGGGCCTGTTTGGTTGCAGGGTTGGGCATGGTTGGGTTGGGTTGGGCAGGGGTACCCCTGTGAATAGTAAACTGTGAGGAAGATTGGGCTGTTTGGTTGGAGGATTGGGAAGGGTTGTAACATGAAAACTTTGGGTTTGCCTACACATATTCATTGAATATCTTAAAAAATATGTAATGTGTGTCAACAGAAGAAAATGGGGAGTAAGGAGTTGCACGCAAATATCACTTTTTATAAAATATATGTGAGTTCAAGTGTAATAATGAGTTTGTAAGAATAGACGTGAGTTGGATTCTTCGATCAGTTGGCATCTATTTTCAAAAGTTTCCTACAATGATTATATCATTTAAACAATGAAAACCATATATAAATTTGAATTTAAATGCATGTTAATTCATATATGGGTAAAATAGGGCTACACTAAGGGAATTAACTTGACTCCACTGTCACATTTTCTTCTTTTTTTTTATAAATGCTTCCATAGATTTTCATTGTTATATCCCTATATTATGTCACTCAATTTTTGTATGAAACAGAGACTCCTACGACCTCCATCCAGACATGGTCGATTTCAACAATTCTGCGACAGTTAAAAAATGATTGTCTAGATAGAAGCTGCAGGGGTATCTATTCATCATGAAACTTGAATGACAAAATATAAGGATGTAGTGATGAATTTTCACATATTCATTTTCAAAAAAATCAAAATATGGGAAAAATAGGACGAGAAGAGTCAAGTTAACCCCACTAGGAGGCAACCTCATTTTCCCCTTCATATATCCTCAAAATGCATAAGGTTCATAAAATGGTACATACACATCACTATCAGTATTTAGAAAGTACCTCAGTATCACATGCCAATTATAAAAGATCAAGTACATAAACAAAAGGAAGTAAGCATGTGCAGAAAAAGTTTTATAAGTTTGTGTCCCTCTTCTACTACATATACTTTTCAAAAACACCTGATAATGAATTTAAGAAAAAAAAGGATAAGATTGTATAATCCTTTATTATTTACTTTCTTCGACAATACATGTTGTTGATTTGTGGTTCTTATCAACATTCCTACACAACCACATTGATCAAATGTAAAAGAAACATTGCCCAACATCACCATCATAACCCAATCCTCAAAATACCCTTCACAATAATGACACTCATGCAAATACAACAAGCCACATGAATGCAAAAGATATTGGTATGAGATTCATCCTCAAAAGTAGGTGAATGTGGCTCCATTCAAGCCAGGCTCAATGACATCTCTTATGTTTTTGATACCAAAGGGATATTAAACGAATGAAATTGAGATGTAGATGGAATATAACGAAAATATTGTCGGAGTTGGTGGCATGGGTCCGAGATGGAGGGACGCGGTAGAGACGAGGTTGGGGAGTGGGAGAAGGAAGAAGGTAGTGCAAACGTGGATGTTGAAAGTCATCAACGGATGCCCAGAGGGACAAAATCGAAATTTGTTGAAGGAAAAATATGTTTTGTCAATTTTAGGATAATTGGCAAGGGGTAAAAATGGAATGTAATGTGTAAAATTTAATGGGGGGGGACAACACCTCCTGCTTAATATATAGTAATAAAAGGGGCATGGTGTGATATAGTTTCTCCTACCATCTTTCTCTCCCAATTCACCTTAAAAATTAACTTGGGATCATTATGGTAAATGCCATGTTATTTATGTTAGTCTAGTTTCTCCATCATCCATAACCCATCTCAAAAAGAACTCTTAGCATGTGGCCTTAATAATTCATGCGAATGCTTTGCAGCTATATTTGTTACTTAGATCACATTCTACTTATTAGTCGGTTAGAAAATACTATTGGCCTATTGATGGGAGCATGTTAGCATGTTCCCATTTTGGATTTATTAGCCAATGTACTTATGTTCATTTCCAATCCATGATGTTAATCAATATAGTAGAGGACCTCAGTCTACCGAATGTTAAGTCACAAGTGTCATGAGACTATAGTTTGGTATTTGAGTGCAAAGCGATTGAGATCTGAAGGATATGGTTAGATCCTCAAGCGCATCACGGAAGCGTGAGCATCGTATCGAACACGACGAAGAACGACTAGACGCACTAGTTGTTCTATGCAGCGGAAATTAAAAGATTTTTATGTGACGAAACCACATGATCCAAGAACAATTCTCGGATCATTTCATCTAAACCACAAACAAGTAATAGGATTACCTCAAGCGTGGTTGCGATCGAGTCTCTAAACGAAGAGACCTCCTGTCTCAAGTCCGATCCGACGGAGGAGACGCTTGTGAGCGTGTTGATGAAACACGTGCTTCTCGCAATCCATATTGATGATCCAAGTAGTGGATCTCATGATCTCGACACACGAGATCCGACGTCTTCTTCACGAGTGAGGCGCACCGAAGGATATGGAGATCCACGAGCAAACGATCGGGCAGCATAACGACGACGCTGTGCGATGGAGACTCCCTCTAGAGCATCCACGGTGGACGGTCATGAGAGAGGAAGAGAGAGGGCTGACGTGTAGAGAGAAAGAGAGAGAGAGACTTGTGTTCTCTTTTGTGTGTTAAGAAGAGCAAAGGGGAACCTCTCCTTTTTATAATATTTTGAGATCAATGGATCTCAATCCATGGGACAACACAAATCCAATGGCTCTCATTGATTGTGTTTCTTTTAATGGCTAAGATTTGTGTTGGTAAAAACCAACACCAATTAATTTAATTTAGATTAAATATATATTGATAAATCAATACAATTTAATCACAAAATTAAATCAACAATACATGGATATAATGGAAGAGAGAATGCTTCCTTCCAAGTAGAGAGAGGGGACGGCTGTCGCGAACCCGTTTCCCCGGGCCGTCGGATCCTCCCATATCCGGATCTGGTTACTCAGCAATAATTTATTCAGCAATCACAACTAACATTCAGAAATAGACTGCAAATAAAAATACTCAGAAGAAAGTATTTCAACCCTTTTCTATTCAAAAAATAAAGTTCAGATGATACACTGTCCCATTATAACCATTTACATGTACATCAGCTTGAAAGGAAAATATACAAAAGATTACTAACTACCTTAAAGAGTAAAGCTACTGTGGCTGGCTGGATGTCTAGTATGTAAGCTGGATGTAATTTTTAAAGTCCTTGCGATGGCTCACCGACACCTGTTGGATTTTCCATAAATCATAGGATAAAAATTAGCGAATGCTAAGTAACGAAGAAGAGAAAAGCAAACAAATTGGGTAATTTTTCAAAACTTGATATCACAAAAATTTCATTCCTTCTCATTAATTTAAGTCATATTCCTTTCTATTCCACGTCGGGGATTAGTCCAGGGGAACCCCACCATTATTGGACTCCGAAGCTGTGGACACTTCGGGATTGGAGATTGTGTTGATCTTGGTAAGCTTATGCTGCCGCACGTCACCTCAACCAATCCTCCAATACTACCCTGACAATTTCCTTTTCTTTTATTAAACAAGGTCTCAACCCTCAGCCTGGAAAATCAAATGAGCACACCGTCCTCGAGGACTCGGTTGCTTAAAACCTCAGGCTAAAATTTAATCATATAACCTAGCGGCTTTAGATACATATTATCGTGACCCAGCCGCTATTGAACCACCCGTGCATCCACATGGCACAACCACATCTTCCGTCGTTCCAACCCGAATATATTGGCTCCCGGTACCACGCATTGCAAAACATTCAATTTGTGTGCACTTATCATAACAGGGCAACCGTGTACCACCTAGGTAGGGAAACGCCAATACGGGTTCCTTCCGACAAACCTACAGGTTGCATGCCCGACCTGTAGTTCTACTCCCAGTCATCCTTAACGTGACACACGATCCTTTTCAGGATCTAACTCAAACCACATCAATTCCCATGATGTAATTCTTTCGTTAAGTCTTCGACTTGCATAATCAACAACACTTGGTATAGACTCACATGTATATTATTCATAAACATATATACTCGTATTTATGCCTATTTTAACTCCCAAACCCTAACTCTCAAAGCCAACGCATCAATTTGATGCTTAAACCTTATTTTAGTGGGAATCACAAAGCAATTCTTCAGACTTTTTCAAAAATAGCCAAAATTAGGGTTCTTCGTAGCAAAGAACACAAAATCAAGAATTTCAATAAATTCGTATGAAAACCCAACAACAAAAGGAAGGATTTCGTTACCTAATTGAGCTCTCTCTCGTGTATGCAAGGTTTTATCGTGTTTCGTTTTTAGAAAGGCTATTTTACGGCTCCTGAAAAGATCGAATTTCATTTTCGTATCAAAATGTTAAGAACGTGTCAAGAATGCGAAGAACGAACGAAGAACGCGAAGAACACAAAGAAAGCGAAGAACATATTTTCTCTTAAAATTTCGGCAGAGTTTCCCTTATTTCGGGACATATTTCTCGGAAAATTTTGGCAGAGTTTCCCCTTATATCGGGACATATTTCTCGGAAAATTTCGGCAGAATTTCCCCTTATATTGGGACATATTTCTCGGAAAATTTTGGCAGAGTATCCCCTTATATCGGGACATATTTCTCGGAAAATTTCGGTAGAGTTTCCACTTATATCGGGACATATTTCAAAATAAAAATGAAAAGAGTTTCCTCTATAAAATCAATCGTGAGGAAAACAACAGCAAAACCGAAAGAATATACTCAAACAACAAGAGATGAAGAATCGGTAGACACCACGCATCTTAGGTGAGTGAACATGTGATGAATCACAGGGTCACTGACGTGCATAGCCGCCCGCACCTAAGTAGGGTATTACACAGATTTCTCCATCAAAATAATTATAAAAGCATAATAGAAAGAATAGAAACATAAACGATGGAGAATCGGTAGACACCACACGTCTTAGATGAGTGAAAGTGTGACGAATCACAAGGTCACTGACGTGCATAGCCGCCCGCACTTAAGTAGGGTGTTACACAGATTTCTCCTCGATCCACAACAGGAAAACAAATCAGAAAGAAAGATGAACGAAGAACAAAACTTGGAAGAACAAGAGGATGAATTGAAAGCGTAGCTTACGAAGCAAACTAAGAGAGGATCGTACCTTTCTCCTCCTCGTTCTCCCGGCAGCGCTTCGCTAGCGCTCCTCCCTCGCCTCCCACTCCTCCTCCCGATCTCTCGACCCTAGCCCTTGGGGTGGTGGTGGTAGTGGAAGTCGTAGAGAAAGAATGGGTGGGGGGTCTATTTATAGGCTCCGGAAAACCACTAACCATGGTTAGAAAACCATGGTTTAGGCCTTAACCATGGTTTAGCAGCCCATGGTTTTGCCCCATGGTTTTGGCCAGAACTAATTTCAAACTTGGGGCTTAAGTTAGAACATTCCAGAGGATTCTAGATTCGCTAATGACGCTTAATTAACACTGATCGTGATTAACTTTCACTGATCGCAGTTTATCTTTCGCGGCTTACGCTTATCTTTTGCTAACTATTCATTAGTGTTTACTAATGATCATTAGCGGTTTTCAATCCGTCATTAGTTTCTTTAATCATGTTTAATTAGTCTTAATGACAGTCATTATGGGTTAATGACATCTTAGCCTTCCTTACTTCTCTTTCTTCCGAAAATCATAACAATTCGAAACGAAGTCCGATTCACACGAAACAAATTTCGTTGGTTTTTTTGACGAGCCATATCTTATTATATAGGATCCGAGATATGCCAAGTTCAAGGTTTTACAATTATAACAACCTTAAAGGAAGTCTCGTCCTCGAGACTAGAAATGCAGGCATAACAACCTTAAAAAGGACTGAAACCATAACAAGCTTAAAGAGAATGAACGTCCTTTCATTTATAATGAACATATACATGATACACAGTGTTATTACTCAAACAAGTACGGGTATTTCTCTTTCATTTCTGCCTCAGGTTCTCATGTGGGTTCTTCAAACTCTTGGTTCCGCCACAATACTTTAACTAGAGGCACCTCTTTGTTTCTCAACTTCTTGATATCCCTTTGAAGTATTTGCACAGGTGTCTCTTGGTATGTCAAGTCTGGATCAACATGTAAATCATCATAACTTATCTTATGCTCTGGATCTCCAATGTACTTTCTCAGGTTTGATACATGAAATACATCATGTATTGCCGAAAGATGTAGAGGAGGCGCAAGTCTATAGGCAACTTTTCCAATCTGTTGAATAATTTCAAAGGGACCCACGAACCTGGATGCTAATTTCCCACGCAAGCTAAACCTCTGAACACCCTTCATAGGTGATACTTTGAGAAATACAAAGTCACTTACCTCAAATTCAAGGTCTCTTCGCCTGGTATCACTATAACTTTTCTGGCGACTTTGGGCAGTTAATAGTCTTTTTCTAGCAAGCTCTACAACTTCCCGTGTCTCTTGAAGTCTATCTGGATCATAAAGGTTCTTTATTCTGACCTCTTGACAACACAAAGGAGTAGTACACCTTCGTCCATATAGTACTTCAAATGGTGCCATGCCAATGCTTGTATGGTAACTATTATTGTAGGTGAATTCTGCAAGAGGCAAATATTTAATCCACGATCCCTTCCATTCTAAGGCACATGCTCGTAGCATATCCTCTAGTGTATGAATTGTACGTTTGGACTGACCATCTGTTTGTGGATGATATGCTGTACTTAAGCATAAATGTGTACCTAAGGCTTTCATGAAGTTCTTCCAATAGTGTGAGGTGAGTCGTGAATATCGATCGGAAACTACTTCCTTTGGGATACCATGGAGGCGAATCACATGTGTAATATATATAACTCAGCAAGCTGGTCTGGAGTGAACGATAAGTTTATCGGAATGAAGTGTGCTACCTTTGTCAGACGATCTATTATAACCCAGATACAATCTTTGCTACCAGTCGTCTGAGGTAAGCCAGTAACGAAATCCATGGAAATGCTTTCCCATTTCCATTCAGGTATAGGAAGGGGTTGCAATAATCCCGGTGGCTTTTGGTGTGAAGCCTTTACCTGCAGGCAAGTGAAACATGAATTCACAAACTCAACAACATCTTTCTTCATTCCTGGCCACCAGAAGTATGAATGAAGATCCTTATACATCTTCGTAATTCCTGGATGAATAGATAATCTAGAGCAATGAGCTTCACGTAAAATATCTTTCCTCAGTTTAGGTATGTCTGGTACACAAGCTCTGTGATGGTTATATAGTAACCCATCTTGTATCTGGAATCCCTCTATCTCATACTTCTCAAGTTGTTGTTTCAAGTCTTTAAGGACTGGATCATCCTCCTGTCCTTTCTTTATTTTATCCCAGATCTCTGGTTTGTATCGATGAGGAATAGTTATAGTATCAACACTACTATTAAATGGTTTCCATTCACTTAACGTTGGTAGTAAACCCCAGAAGTGGATAACACTCACTAACCCAGGTGAATAAGTTCTTCAGCTAAGGGCATCTGCTACGATGTTCCCCTTACCAGGGTGATAGGAGATAGTGCAATCATAATCTTTCAATAAATCTAGCCACCGTCTCTGTCTCATATTGAGCTCCTTTTGATCAAACAGATATTTCAAGCTTTTATAATCGGCGAAGATTTCAAAAGTAATACCATACAAGTAGTGTCTGCATATCTTTAAAGCGAAAACTACGGCAACTAATTCAAGGTCATGTGTTGGGTAGTTTTTCTCATGTGTCCTGAACTGTCGTTATGCATACGTAACTACCTTACCATGTTGCATAAGAACCGCCCCAAGTCCTTCTTTAGATGCGTCAGTGTACACTGTAAACCCTTCACTCCCGGAGGGTAGAGTAAGGATTGGTGCAGATGTTAGGCATTCTTTCAGTATCTGAAAACTAGCTTCACATGTATCAGACCATAAGAATGGGACCTCCTTCTGAGTTAGTCTAGTCATTGGCAATGTTATTCGTGAAAAGTCATTCACGAATCTTCTATAATATCCAGCTAATCTCAGAAAAGATCGTATTTCTGTGACAGTCTTCGGGCGTTCCCAACTCATCACCGCACTAACCTTTGTAGGATCAACTGATATACCTTCTCCAGAAATAACATGGCCTAAGAAAGATAATTCAGATAGCTAGAAGTCACATTAGCTATATTTAGCATACAATTTGTTCTTCCTTAGAGTTTCAGGTGCCCTCCTGAGATGATGTTCATGCAAACACTTATCCTTGGAGTAAATAAGCACATCATCAATAAAGACTACTACAAAGTGATCTAAGAACTCCTTGAATACTCTATTCATGAGATCCATGAAGGCTGCTGGGGCATTTGTTAGTCCAAAAGGCATAACTAAGAATTCATAATGCCCGTATCTAGTTCGAAAAGCTGTCTTGGGAATATCTGTATCTTTAATTTTCAACTGATGGTATCCAAATCTTAAATCAATCTTGGAAGACACAGTTGAACCCTGTAACTGATCAAAGAGATCATCTATTCTCGGCAGTGGATACTTATTCTTTATTGTCCTCTTGTTTAGTTGTCTATAGTCAATGCACAACCACATCGATCCATCCTTTTTTTGACAAATAAGACAGGTGCACCCTATGGTGAAGTACTAGGACGAATGAATCCTTTATCTAACAATTCTTGTAACTGTACCTTTAACTCTCGTAACTCAGCTGGTGCCATCCTATACGGAGGGATAGAGATAGGCTGAGTATCAGGTATGAGAGAGATTTCAAATTCAATCTCTCGCTCAGGTGATAATCCAAGTAGTTCCTCTGGAAATACATCAGGAAACTCGCACACTATAGGCACATCTTCTATCATTCTTTCTGACCATGATGTTGTGGATACATAAGCTAAATAACCTTGGCACCCTTGCTCTAACAAATGTTGTGCCTTCAATGTAGAGATATATTTGATATTATCATTGGATGTCTTTCCAATAAACTGGAACTCTATCGAGTTTGGAAGGTGAAACGTTACTGTCTTCTGAAAACAGTCAAGACATGCATGATGCCTTTCTAGCCAATCCATCCCTAGGATAAGATCAAAGTCCTCCATTTCTAGTAGAAGTAGTGAAACAGGTAACTGATGTCCCGTTATCACTACCATGCAATTATCCAGGATTTCTCGGATTATAAATACTTATTCTCCTGGTCCCTTGAATAGATAGGACGGTTGCACTTCTACTGATATCTTACCCAAATTATGTACTAACCATCGAGCAATAAATGAATGTGAAGCACCAGAATCAAATAAGGTATGTACTGAAAAGTCATGATCCTGGAATGAGTCAAGGTCAAAGGTCAGATCCTATATGTCTTAGCATGATGTACATAAGGGATAATGACTTGTGAATGGTACTGCAGTCATTTATTAAGATCAAAGGATCTTAATACAACCTTAGTTTTCTGAATACCGCTCATAGTTGTTAATTACTAAATAAATTACTAGAAAAACCTTGCTCTGATACCAATCTGTCACGACCCCGTTTCCCTGGGGCGTCGGATCCTCCCATATCCAGATCTGATTACTCAGCAATAATTTATTCAGTAATCACAACTAACATTCAGAAATAGACTGCAAATAAAAATACTCAGAAGAAAGTATTTCTACACTTTTCTATTCACAAAATAAAGTTCATATGATACACTGTCCCATTATAACCATTTACATGTACATCAGCTTGAAAGGAAAATATACAAAAGAATACTAACTACCTTAAAGAGTAAAGCTACTGTGGCTGGCTGGATGTCTAGTATGTAAGCTGGATGTAATTTTTAAAGTCCTTGCGATGGCTCACCGACACCTGTTGGGTTTTTCCATAAATTATAGGGTAAAAATTAGCGAATGCTAAGTAACGAAGAAGAGAAAAGCAAACAGATTGGGTAATTTTTCAAAACTTGATATCACAAAAATTTCATTCCTTCTCATTAATTTAAGTCATGTTCCTTTCTATTCCATATCGGGGATTAGTTCAGGGGAACCCCACTATTATTGGACTCCGAAGCTGTGGACACTTCGGGATTGGAGATTGCGTTGATCTTGGTAAGCTTATGCCGCCGCACGTCACCTCAACCAATCCTCCAACACTACCCCGACAATTTCCTTTTCTTTTATTAAACAAGGTCTCAACCCTCAGCCTGGAAAATCAAATGAGCACACCGTCCTCGAAGACTCGGTTGCTTAAAACCTCAGGCTAAAATTTAATCATATAACCTAGCAGCTTTAAATACATATTATCGTGACCCAGCCGCTATTGAACCACCATTGCCTCCACATGGCACGACCACATCTTCCGTCGTTCCAACCCGAATATATTGGCTCCCGGTACCACGCGTTGCAAAATATAAAATTTGTGTGCACTTATCATAACAGGGCAACCGTGTACCACCTAGGTAGGGAAACGCCAATACGGGTTCCTTCCGACAAACCTACAGGTTGCATGCCCGACCTTTAGTTCTACTCCCAGTCATCCTTAACGTGACACACGATCCTTTTCAGGATCTAACTCAAACCACATCAATTCCCATGATTTAATTCTTTTGTTAAGTCTTCGACTTGCATAATCAACAACACTTGTTATAGACTCACATGTATATTATTCATAAACATATATACTCGTATTTATGCTTATTTTAACTCCCAAACCCTAACTCTCAAAGCCAACGCATCAATTTGATGTTTAAACCTTATTTTAGTGGGAATCACAAAGCAATTCTTCAGACTTTTTCAAAAATAGCCAAAATTAGGGTTCTTCGTAGCAAAGAATACAAAATCATGAATTTCAATAAATTCGTATGAAAATTCAACAACAAAAGGAAGGATTTCGTTACCTAATTGAGCTCTCTCTCGTGTATGCAAGGCTTTATCGTATTTCGTTTTTAGAAATGCTATTTTACGGCTCCTGAAAAGATCGAATTTCATTTTCGTATTAAAACGTTAAGAACGTGTCAAGAACGCGAAGAACGAACGAAGAACGCGAAGAACACGAAGAACGCGAAGAACATATTTTCTCTTAAAATTTCGACAGAGTTTCCCTTTATATCAGGACATATTTTTTGGAAAATTTCGGCAGAGTTTCCCCTTATATCGGGACATATTTCTCGGAAAATTTCGGCAGAGTTTCCCCTTATATCATGACATATTTCAAAATAAAAATGAAAAGAGTTTCCTCTATAAAATCAATCGTGAGGAAAACAACAGCAAAACTGAAAGAATATACTCAAACAACAAGAGATGAAGAATCGGTAGACACCACGCATCTTAGGTGAGTGAACGTGTGACGAATCACAGGGTCACTGACGTGCATAGCCGCCCGCACCTAAGTAGGGTATTACACAGATTTCTCCATCAAAATAATTATAAAAGCATAAATGAAAGAATAGAAATATAAACGATGGAGAATCGGTAGACACCACGCGTCTTATATGAGTGAACGTGTGACGAATCACAGGGTCACTGACGTGCATAGCCGCCCGCACCTAAGTAGGGTGTTACACAGATTTATCCTCGATCCACAATAGGAAAACAAATTAGAAAGACAGATGAATCAAGAACAAAACTTGGAAGAACAAGAGGATGAATTGAAAGCCTAGCTTACGAAGCAAACTAAGAGAGGATCGTACCTTTCTCCTCCTCGTTCTCCCGGCAGCGCTTCGCTAGCGCTCCTCCCTCGCCTCCCACTCCTCCTCCCGACCTCTTGACCCTAGCCCTTGGGGTGGTGGTGGTAGTGGAAGTCGTAGAGAAAGAATGGGTGGGAGGTCTATTTATAGGCCCCCGGAAAACAACTAACCATGGTTAGAAAACCATGGTTTAGGCCTTGACCATGGTTTAGCAGCCCATGGTTTTGGCCAAAACCTATCCCAAACTTGGGGCTTAAGTTAGAACATTCCAGAGGATTCTAAATTCGCTAATGACGCTTAATTAACACTAATCGTGATTAACTTTCACTAATCGCAGTTTATCTTTCGCGGCTTACGCTTATCTTTTGCTAACTATTCATTAGTGTTTACTAATGATCATTAGCGGTTTTCAATCCGTCATTAGTTTCTTTAATCATGTTTAATTAGTCTTAATGACAGTCATTATGGGTTAATGACATCTTAGCCTTCCTTACTTCTCTTTCTTCCGAAAATTATAACAATTCGAAACGAAGTCCGATTCACACGAAACAAATTTCGTTGGTTTTCTTTTGACGAGCCGAATCTTATTATATAGGATCCGAGATATGCCAAGTTCAAGGTTTTACAACGGCCACCCTTTCCCAATAGGAGTGATGGCCGTCCACCCTCCTCCTTTAGGAAGGTGGCAATTTTATCTTCCCAAGTAATCTCCATGATTTACAACAACTTTTTGTTGCAAATTATTCTACAAAAAAGATTCATAATTATTTTGTGAATATTGCAATCTTGTCATTGGAAATTTGTGAATCATATTCACAACCCAAAATAAAATGTAAATTATATTTTCAATTTAATGTCCAATGTGAATCCAATTCACATCAACGTTTAATTAGCAAATGTAAATTACAAATTGCTCTCTCTTACATATTATAAATCACATCTATAATATATATGACTAATATGGATATTGCTATCCATATTATTCATATCCATGATAATTAAATCACATTTAATCATCTTGGATCTCTATTCTCATGTGCCCAAATAATATGAATCACATTCACTTTATTTTCACCTTTAATAATCAAATTACATTTAATTATCTAAGATAGCTCTCTTTATAATATGAATCGAATTCATATTAATCATGATAATTAAATCACATTTAATTACCCATTTTCTCAATGCTCGGATACTCATATCAACAACGAAATTATCCTGAACCCTTTTAAGGATAATGCGCTTTCTCCGCGAATACTTGGAGATAACGATAGGGCGATTGTATTGTTCCACGTATAGTGACTTGGATATTGAGATCATATATCAAATGCAGATCGCGGGCCTCCCATAGATGCTTGATTAAATCAAGACCGCAAATCTAATCTCTCATTGCATCTGAATCACATTCAGATCAATGTCCAACATTTGGACCAAGATCAGACTACTTCTCTACTGAGAGGAGTCACTAAAATCCAGACCCGTTTCATCACTCCCTAGGAATGGAAGCGTCATGGTTATACAATCGTTTATGATCACATCACCCTCAGATATTCCCAATACCTGTACATCATGCATATTGGAAGACTCAGATTAAACCCAAAGTATTGGATTAACTTTATACTCTCTACTTCATGGTTTTATCAGTAAGTTTCTCATTCGACATTGGGAGTTGGTATCGATCATATACTTTCCAAAAGCGTATATCATACCTAAGTCTTGATCATATACTTTCCAAAAGTATATATCAAACCTACAAATTCAGTCAAGCTTCCAAAGTGAGACGATTGTGCACGGAATTGATTCTTCCCAATATCTCATGAGTGAGCTCATGTCTTCTGGTTCAGTAACTAAACCTGTATGATCCCTTTGAGAGATCGTATACTCATATGCCTTACATGCACACCAGCACGCCGGTGTATAGACCTTGGTTAGGTCATCAAACTATTGGTCTTCCAAATGTTCATACTCAGACATATAGTAACACATCTGTCTCCGGTCAGAGGATGCGTGCCTGTATCTGTCAGCATACGATATAAGACTTTGGTTATCTCGATCTCATTAAATCAACTCTTTGACCTAACTAATCTGACACCTCTGAATCTCTATTCCTATGCAGAGGACCTGCATCAAGAGGCCGGTCAGAGATCAGCCTAATTGAGAAAGGATTGCCATCTCCTACTTAGGCTAGAGATCATCTCTTAACAATCATTTGACGGTGCTTGATGAGTCCTCAATCTAACTTTTTAGATATTCATCCAAGCACCCAGCCTCTATAATTCAATTATTGAATCAACAGATGCATGATCGTTAAGATGGCCATGGTACATAACCCTAATTGTACTAAGGGACCTATTACGCAACTTATTCATTCTTCATTCCAGATCAGGGAATGATATGTGCAATAATGATTTATTGCATAATGGCTCGCCGTGGGCTCGCATGTCCAACAATCTCCCACTAGCCTAAAGAGCCATTAATGGGCTAATCATTTAAACCCGCACTCACGTGACAATCATAGGATATTAAGAAAATAGCTAGGTAAGCTGATCAGTCACTCTGTTCCCGCGAGACTACGCCAAGTCCTTTTAATGGCACTTGCATATCCCTAGTAACAGTGCTCGCATCTAATGCGAATGTTGCATCTTATGCAACCAATACTCCATCCTGTTAGTTACAGTGTCCTTGACACTACGGCTTAACAATTATCATAACTAGTATTTCCATAATCCTTATCAGAATACCCTTATTCCTGGAGATCTCTATCTCCTAAGGTATCCACAGTTAAGACCTTTAGATCTCTATCTATAAAGTCTTAAGTTTTTGAAGATAAGACTTTGAGATCACTATCTCAAAAATATTTGTCCTCTATGAAGATATTGTTATTACTGCAATCATGTGTTTTTCTCTCCATATTTGGATTAGTAACAGTTCACTACTCCCACTGCATGGCAGATATCTGGCTTTTGTACACATCTAGCATACACTCAGCTTCTCGTAACTGATGCACAAGGGCAAGCAGTTCTAGCATTCACTTCCTCAACTCTTTGAGGTGCTATCCCTTTAGATAGGTCATTACATAACTTAAGGGATGGAGGCCTTTCTTGGATTTTTCGAGAAAAATGGAATATGTCCAAGGTGTACCATTAATGTGACAGTCCCAATACCTCTTCTCTATGCTTATGAACACCTTCAGAACTAAGATCCAAGAGGTATCCTTGAGTTCACATCTCAAGTTATGGAACAACCAAATTAGAAAACACTTATTATTATCCTTATATCATTTTAAATGATTATGATATTATCTACATTTAGCACGATGAACATAATGGTACTCCCACTAAGCTTCACATGGTTCATTAAGATTCTATATGAAATCATAACATTTATAATCTCATCAAATCTATGGTCAACTTCAAGAAGCTTATTTGAGTCCATAGATGGATTCCTTAGCTTGCACACCTTGCTTTCCTCAACCATAAAGCCCTGGGGCTACTTCATGTGAATATCCTCAGAGAGGTATTCATAGAGGAATGCAATCTTGACTTACATCTTGAAGATGCAATAGTCAAGTTATGTAGCTAAGGTTAGCAATATTCTGATGGTTTTAAGGCATGGTCACCGAAGAGCAAGTCTCATCGCAAGCAATATCTTCTCTTCCGGTGTTGTAGCTCATGGCTACGAACCGTGCTTTGAAGTTCTCTACCTTCTCATCAGGTTCCCTTTCTCTTGAAGATCCATTTACATCTTTACAGGTCTTACCCATATAGGTGGATCCTCGAGGGTCCATATACAACATTTGTATATGAAGTCTACTTTAGACTTTTATTGCTAACATCCATCTATCCATGCTATGATCTTCAGAAGCTTCATCACATGAAGTTCGATCATTGTCAGATTTCTCTGATACATGGAATCCATCCTTAAACTTATTTGAAGAGGTATTAGTGTTTCATCTTTACTTGTCCTTTTACTTTCCGATTTCAGGAGCCTCATTATCTTCTCAAGATTAAATGAGTTCCTACACTTCATTTTCTTCTTGATTCTCAAGAAATTCGTCCTTTAAGAATCATATTCTTAGAGATGAGATCTTTTAAGAATATCAAGGTCATAAAGTAGGTATCCAATACCATCCTTTATTTTCCTAATGAAGCTGCACTCTCTAGTGCTCAATTCCAGCTTACTTGCATGGAATCTCATACTGAAACTAAGAGGAAATTATGCTAAAATTCATCATTGATCAAATCATGTCACACATGATCCAATTGTATCTCCCTATAACTCTATTGAGTCAATGAGTATTAGGAGGATTGAGATAGAAATGATATTCATATCTCCATAAGATGTTCTTTTGAACTTATCTAGCAGGTACTTGCTACCTAGATTAGATCATAATCATTTATCTTCCTTCAAACTTTGGTTCTAAACCAAAAATAATGAAATCTTTGAGCATTTCAAAGGTTTCTAAAGTGAAGAGAAGAAATCTCATATCATATCATCAACAGATATCACATATCCATAATGTTTACTATGATATAGATGATCCGCATACATCAATATGTATGAGTCCCTGAATACCTTGACATCTTACACCTTTCCCCAAAGAAGGTTGTATTGAACATTTTACTTTGATACAATATTCATAAGTATGTAAGTTTTAAAATTTTAGACATTCTAAAGTTTCATCTCTTACTAATCTATTGATCAAATCAACAGATAAATGTCCAAGGTTTGATACCAGATCATTGTTAAATGATCTTCATCCTCATATTGATCTTTTAAAGGTTTAATTTCAATATTAGAAATCTTAGTGAACCATTCATTAATTTTCTAATTTAGTAGAGCCCACTAGATGCCAGACTACTATCTGAAATATATCCATCATATTTCTTTATGATAGGTTTATTTCAGAATTCATGTTTATTTCCAATACTTGAAAATAAACTATGACTGTATTCTAATATCTAGGTCATAGAGACATTCTCCAAGACTAAGGGCTCCCACATAAATAATGAAGTCTGTATTTCCAATAGAGATTGTTGCAACAATTGCATCAAAATCCATGTAGATGACTATTAAACCTGAATATCAAATTCCTAATCTTCTAATGCATATGCAATCAATTGCAAGTGTCATTAGAAGACCATGATACAATTATTAGACTTTATCTTGTCAAATAAGAAAGTCAATTTCAATGATTATATGGTAGATTATTCCGATGCACTATCCAAGTCCTTCTCTAAGGATTCTAGATAGATTTGACAGTCATATTATCAATACATCAACTTATTGTAGTATTGGTATTCATCCAACTCTTTGGATGTCATATGGAAGTTATAGAAGTACGGTCAACTCTTTGACTATCCTTCTCATCTTTGGTCTGACCCATGCTTCCACTGCGCTCCCTTTATCTATAAACAACCATTGCTTAAGACTAAGGTATCTCTTTTGTTAAATTCAAAAGAATTCAATGTAAGAGCATTTCAACATTTATACATGCTTTATTAAATTTATACAATATGAATATCATGAAGCTTCATGAACAACTAGAGTATAGATAGTAGAATGATGACACTCATCACGTCTACATCCATCTAGACTGTTAAAATATTGGTTCAGGTAGGTATTCAAATATTTTGAATACATCATCTCTTGTAATGCTACCATTCTGCTTGATGCAGTGAACCATGTCATTCATGATAAATGTCAACAGCACAGATGTATGCCAGAATATCTTCTTAGATTTTATAAGGATTAATTGACAATTATGATCATTATCGACATGTCACTTCCAAAGTACACTTGATGATCAAGACTATAAAGACATACAAACCCTAGGGGTGTAGATCTATTGTCTACTTAATTGTCATTCCTCATTATTGTGAGGAAACTTGCACATTGCAACCACATACATTATGTGTCCAATTGCAAGTACAATATCTGGATCATGAGTCCAATCCATGATATTTTGCTGGTTATTATTGAGTATAACATTGAGTGGGTTTAATGAATGATTATCATAAATAAGAAATTTGCATAAGTGTATATATTTAAAATATATACATATTTGACTTTGATTTAGGAGTTTTTATATCAAAATTGTCTTGCCTTGTCAACACTGAAAGTTCATTCCCCTAATTACTTTCAATGTAAGAGATATACTTACCATTGTATCTCAAGCAAGATCTAGGATTTCCTTCCTTATCTTTGTTACATCCCAATAATATGAGAACCTGCAACTCGGATAAAAAGAAGCGGGAACACATTCTGCCTTGCAAGTCCAACTTGCATTTCCCAATATGGTCTTTAACACCCGGGCCTACCACCCCTAAGGTGATGTTGACCCATCATTAATTGAATCAACCGTCAACAGGAATACAACTCGCTACGCGCAATCCAATATTGCCCCAATAATACGAGGACCCGATATTGGGGTCACTACGCATACGTCCTTACTCTTTCGAGAAGCGAAGAGCCCGATCCAAATGGCTTGTATGCAGGAGCTGTCACTTCGGACAGGTGTCTCCGACATACAATCTCTGACGATGGAACCCTTCTCCTTAACGGGAGACCATGGATGTCACTTATGTGATCCTCCATATCATATTCAAATTCTAATTAATCATTATGAATCATATTCATTATGATCAATTCTTCCAAGGGAAATAACATCTCTATTCATAATAGAGTGTTTTAATTTTAATTAGATTCCAATTAATCTTATTATATTAAGATTCAATTAATATCCAACAAACATTCTTTATTGTTACTTGAAATTATGGTATTATCTCAAATACGTATTATTTCATATTTTAATAATTAGAAATACATCATGATTTCTTAAGCATTATACTAACCCTACCCGCTGTCATGGCCAGTACCGACGAGAGTGGGACGAACCACATACGTTGCAACCCGCTACCCCAATGCTCTCCGACTAGACACCATATCCACCTCGGGAAAGGATAATGCAAAATAGATCACTTTGTACTTGAGATGATCATCAGTTCTTCAACTGAAATTATACCATATAATAATAATGAAAACAATTTTGATTAACATTATAATGATATTTGCTAAACAAATCCCAAATTCTATTCAAGCAACATGTTTGTTGGAATGTAGATCATATAACCAATTTTGTGATATAGATCACATCTAATCAATTATTGGTTAAGGATATGTTATTTAAGAAAATAATTATCATCAAATATTTCACAAATATTTATGCACAATTATTCTAGGAAATTAAACAATTTAATTTCACTAATTGATTAAATGACAATCATTATGTTCTTGATTAGGAAAGTATTTCTAGCAGTGACCCTCACTTACTAAAAATACCATATCTTAATCAATTTAAATCCAAATTAAGGAAAGAAAGTTTCTACCGCAATTAACTCTTTAATTATGTTGAGATTTGCAGTCCCGAAACTGTGGATACATGTTCACTATAATGAGCATAACTTGAGCAAACGGAATCCAAATTACGTAAACTCATATCCTATGATTTCCTTATTTAATGGGGAACAAAATACAATTATTATTTTCGTGTAAAAACTATTTAAACAAGGCCGAAAATAATCAGTAAACAGAGATGCGAAAATTGAAATGCAACAAAACTTTTGCAAACCCTAACGAACCCAAGTTGTCTTCGGTTCATGGATCGTATCAAAAACCATCGACCTAAGCCTATGATATCAATTGAAGGATATGGTTAGATCCTCAAGTGCACCACGGAAGCGTGAGCATCGTATCGAATACGACAAAGAACGACTAGTCGCACTAGTTGTTCTATGCAACAGAAATTAAAATTTTCATGTGACGAAACCATATGATCCGAGAACACTTCTCGGATCATTTCGTCTAAACCACAAACAAGTAATAGGATTACCTCTTGAAGCATGATTGCGATCGAGTCTCTAAACGAAGAGACCTCCTGTCTCAAGTCCAATCCGACGGAGGAGACGCTTGCGAGTGTGTTGATGAAACACATGCTTCTCGCAATCCATGTTGATGATCTAAGCAGTGGATCTCCTGATCTCGACACACGATATCCGACGTCTTCTTCACGTGCGAGGCGCACCGAAGGAGATGGAGATCCATGAGCAAACGATCGGGAAGCATAACGACGACGTTGTGGCGATGGAGACTCCCTCTAGGGCATCCATGGTGGACGATCATGAGAGAGGAAGAGAGAGGGCTGACGTGTAGAGAGAAAGAGAGAGAGAGAGAGACTTATGTTCTCTTTTGTGTGTCAAGAAGAGCAAAGGGGTACCTCTCCTTTTATAACATTTTGGGATCCATGGATCTCAATACATGGGACAACACAAATCCAATGGCTCTCAATGATTGTTTTTCTTTTAATGGCTAAGATTTATGTTGGTAAAAACCAACACCAATTAATTTAATTTACATTAAATATATGTTGATAAATCAACACAATTTAATCACAAAATTAAATCAATAATACATGGATATAATGGAAGAGAGAATGCCTCCTTCCATGTAGAGAGAGGGGACGACCACCCTTTCCTAATAGGAGCAGTGGCCGTCCACCCTCCTCCTTTAGGAAGGTGGCAATTTTATCTTCCATGTAATCTCCATGATTTGCAACGACTTTTTGTTGCAAATTATTCTACAAAAAAGATTCATGATTATTTTGTAAATATTGCAATATTGCCATTGGAAATTTGTGAATCATATTCACAACCCAAAATAATATGTAAATTACATTTTCAATTCAATGTCCAATGTGAATCCAATTCACATCAACATTTAATTAACAAATGTAAATTACAAATTGCTCTCTCTTATATATTATAAATCACATTTATAATGTATATGACTAATATGGATATTGCTATCCATATTATTCATATCCATGATAATTAAATCACATTTAATCATCTTGTATCTCTATTCTCATGTGCCCAAATAATATGAATCACATTCACATTACTTTCATCTTTGATAATTAAATCACATTTAATTATCTAAGATAGCTCTCTTTATAATATGAATCGAATTCATATTAATCATGATAATTAAATCACATTTAATTATCCATTTTCTCAATGCTCGGATACTCATATCAACAACGAAATTATCCTGAACCCTTTCAAGGATAATGCGCTTTCTCCGCGAATACTTGGAGATAAGGATAGGGCGATTGTATTGTTCCACGTATAGTGACTTGGATATTGAGATCATATCTCAAATCCAGATCGCGGGCCTCCCATAGATGCTTGATTAAATCAAGACCGCAAATCTAATCTTCTCATTGCATCTGAATCACATTCAGATCAATGTCCAACATTTGGACCCAGATCAGACTACTTCTCTACTGAGAGGAGTCACTAAAATCCAGACCCGTTTCATGACTCCCTAGGAATAGAAGCGTCATGGTTATACAATTGTTTATGATCACATCACTCTCAGGTATTCCAATACTTGTACATCCTGCATACTGGAAGACTCGAATTAAACCAAAAGTATTGGATCAACTTTATACTGTCTACTTCATGGTTTTATCAGTAAGTTTCTCATTTGATCATTGGGAGCTTATATCGATCATATACGATCCAAAAGCATATATCATACTTAGGTATTGATCATATACTTTCCAAAAGTATATATCAAACCTACAAATTCAATCAAGCTTCCAAAGCGAGACGACCGTGCATGGAATTTGATTCTTCCCAATATCTCATGAGTTTGCTCATGTCTTCCGATTCAGTGACTGAACCTGTATGATCCCTTTGAGAGATCGTATTACTCATATGCCCTTACATGCACACCAGTGCGCCGGTGTATAGACCTTGGTTAGATCATCCACCTATTGGTCTGCCAAATGTACATACTCAGACATATAGTAACACATCTGTCTCCGGTTAGAGAATGCGTGCATGTATTTGACAACATACGATATAGGACTTTGGTTATCTCGATCTCGTTAAGTCAACTCTTTGACCTAACTAATCTGACACCTCCAAATCTCTATTCCTATGCAGAGGACCTGCATCAAGAGGTCGATCAGATATCCGCATAATTGACAAATGAAAATGGGAATTAGCTCAATTCGCGGAGTTAGAAGTCTGAGTTCCAAAACTCTCTTCTGATCTTGATAAAGCTAGTCAGAATCAATTGGCAAGAGGTCAACGATTACGTGAGTTGCTTAAGGAAGCAGACATCAGAACCTCCGAATCCGCTGATTATGGATCTGATAGCAGCTACTCGACGAACTCCACTCGGGAAGGAAAGCAACCGACGCAGACCCCAGGGACAAGGCTGTCTATGAGCACCTTGTTCACCCCAGGGTAGAACTCAAACCGCGAACAGGAAGGTCCATTTCTATTGCAGCAGCAGCCTCATAAGGCCCAGCTTTTGTAGATGATAGTAATATGTAATTTAATTGGGAAAATCTTGTATATAATTTGATTAATTAATGCCTCAGCTGTCTATCGCAGTCAAATGCCTTTTTTTCCAGTGGTCGTCTGTCGCTACCTGGGCGGAAGAGTGAAAGAGATGAGCCCGGGGCCGGAGTCGACTTCTTCAACCTCTGGTCTAGTTTGCCATCTCCTACTCAGGTTGGAGATCATCTCTTAACAATCATTTGACGATGCTTGATGAGTCCTCAATCTAACTCTTTAGATATTCATCCAAGCACCAGCCACTATGATTCAATTATTGAATCAACAACTGTATGATCATTAAGATGGCCATGGTACATAACTCTAATTGTACTAAGGGACCTATTATGCAACTTATTCATTCTTTATTTCTGATCAGGGAATGATATGTGCAATAACATTTATTGCATAATGGCTCGCCGTGGGCTCGCATGTCTAACAAGATCTTTAAGACAATAGATTGAGTAGCACGCTAATCTTCTCTTAATATATCTAAAGTTGGATCTTCCAAGAATATGTTGATCTGTGACGGAAAGAAGGCGGCGAGGGTGGGGGCTTGACCCTCCAGCTCTCGACCAAAATCTGTATATATGTTTAATATAATATAATCTAAATACATTATTTAATAACTAAAATTTACATGTTATGTAAAAAAAATCAATATATAAAGAATAAAGGGGCTGCCTCCACCCCATTTTTCTGCAATTTTTTCATTTTTTGAAAAATATTACCATGTAAATTCATATCTATATATAGGGTCATATGTGGCTGCCCCCTAGGGGCAGCCAACATGGCTGCCCCCGCCTTATTTGGGCAAATTTTTTTATTTTTTTTTAAAAATAACACCATGTACATTCATCCCTATATCCCTCCTATATACCATTCGAATTTCGTCAGAAATAGAGACTCCTACGACCTCCATCCGGACAGTAATTTTTTAACGGTAACAGGATTTTTTTAAATCGATACCATCGAGATGGAGGCCGTAGGAGTCTCTGTTTCTGACGAAATTCGAATGGCATATAGGAGGGATATATCAATGAATATACATGGTTTTATTTTTCAAAAAAAATAAAAAAACGCCGAAAAATGGGGTGGGGGCAGCCCCATTTTTTTCCATATATATATATATATAGGGTAAAATGGGGCTGCCCCCAGGGAGTAGCCAACTTGGCTACTTCCACCCTTATTTTTCCCTCATTTTTTTATTTTTTTGGAAAATAAAAATTTGTATTTTCATCATTATATCCCTCTCACATTCTATTAAAATTTCGTCAGAAACAGAGACTTTTAAGCCCTCCATCCAGACGTCATTTTTTTAACGGTCGCAGGATTTTTTAAATCGACCATGTTTGGATGGAGGCCGTAGGAGTCTCTGTTTCTGACGAATTTTTAATAGAATGTGAGAGAGATATAATGATGAATATAGAAATTTTTATTTTCCAAAAAAACAAAAAAATGAGGAATAAATAGGGGTGGGAGTAGCCAAGTTGGCTACTCCCTGGGGGCAGCCCCATTTACCTCATATATATATATATATATATATATATATATATATATCCCTCCAAAATGTCATTCAAATTTCACCAGAAATAAAGACTCCTATGCCCTCCATCTAGAACAAGTAACTTTAATGGTCTAAACCTTGTTGTAATCGACCTATTCTAGATGGAGGACAGAGGAGTCTCTATTTCTGATGAAATTTGAATGACATATATGCAGGATATATACATGAATATATATATATATATACATATGGTTATTTTTTGAATAAAAAAACTCGGAAAATGGGGCGGAGGCAACCCATTGCAGCCACATATATAATCTAATTACAATAATTAACTATTAACAATACATGTGCATATTCAGATACTGATACATCCGTATATGTTCATCATCATATATGTTTGTAAACCGTCACAAATATGTATTTTTATTTTATGATATATTATATAGATAATGATATTTCTTTTTATTTTCTTTGCATGTACAGATATGGATTTGGATACCTCTTTCATTTTTTAGGATCGTAAAACAAATATGGTTACATATTTTCTAGTGTATACATATATGGATACAGATACCTATTTGTATCCGCATATTTGTAACCCTACTTGTATCTTCGTCCAATAAAATAGATATGTAGATAAATGTACACATGTCAAAATATATATAACAAATATGATAAAGGATTGATACATACATACATACATACATACATACATACATACATACATACACAAACACACACACATACACACATGTTTTGCATCCATGTGAGTAAAAAGTATTGTATAGTGTTACTTATTTGAAAATATTAAATCTAGTGGTATTACTTAATATCATATTAATAAATTTATATTTCAGTGATATGAAGAGTTTTGTAGGGATCTTTTTGTCAATACGATGGTTATAGAGATTATTTATGCATGATTATAAGTTTATATTAGGTACTTTTGTAAAAATCTATTCCCAATATTATTTTCTATCAATTACAGAATTATTGGAAACTCGTCATATAGATTGAATTCGTTTCCAACATCCAACTTTATAGATTGAAACTTCAATTAATGCTCTACATATCCTCCAAATTTTAATCAAATGCCATTTCTTACTTTATCTTAGTGGTTAAAAGTCCAATCAATATTTAAGAAATTTAAGTCTCGTTTAAAAGAGAAACAAACTTTTAGCCATTGATATAAAATAGAAAATGATCTTATATTTGAGCGAAATTTGGAGGATATGTATAACATTATTCGAAGATTCTATCTATGAGGTTGGATTTTAAAATAAAAAATAGTTACATCACCTCTTTTGTAACTCAAGTTACATCAGAAGAAACATTAACAACTATAATGACAAGATAAATTAGATAAATAATATCTAAATAATTTAGTCCCCCCCCAAGATGAATTTTCTGGCTTCGTCCCCATTGACATGTGGGGGGCTGCTATGCTTCTATTGTATACGATTAATGTATTCAGTTTTTAGCCACGTTTACAGTACAGTTCTTCATGGGAAACACTAAAAAGCATTGCCATTTTTTCCATCCTACACTTTGGTACAACCTTCTCGAACCCTAGCTTCATGATCTCTGTTGTGTTTCTTGCCTTCCTCTATTTTGAAATGTCTAGGTTTCACAATATTTTATTTTTTAAATTCCTATACTTTCAAATCTTTTAAAATTGAACCACAACCTACTCCACCAACTTATGAAACAGTTCGAACAATTAACAATAACCAAGAATCTCCTAAAAATCATCTGATATAGAGTGTGAGAAACGAATACTATCATACATTTCAGTTATGTATTATTCTACCATTTATAATATTTGATTACTAGGTTTACTAATATATAAAGCTTTTGAGTATACATGTGACCAATGTTTTTATGTCGACAAATCTTTGCAATGGACAAATTGCTTTGTTGGATATTTACTGTCATTTCTCTTTCTTTGGAAAAAACAAATATTGCATTTCATATTTGCAAGAATTGTTTTATTCTGTTTATTCAATATGTTTTTACGCTTTTATTTTATTAAACTGAATTTGTATAAACATTTTTCAAATTAGCGTCATCTTTTACTTCAAAAATTTTGCAACTACCTTCTAAACCCCGCAGAAGCGTGGGTATGCTCCCTTGTATGGCATAATATTGAGATGGTTATGCCTCTCACACAATTGCTACCGAGGTATTATGTTCAAAAGGAGGGGGTTGTAATAAATTGTTTTATTCATGTTAAATGGATCTCTATCAACTAAAAAGGAACATCAATCGGTTGGTTTTCGAGCATTATATGAACTTTTTCATTCCTTGCTCTCTTTTTTAAATTTTGGGATTATTGTTTTCTATCTATTTTATGGTATGTGAAAAACTGGTAAATTATACATATGTAATTATCATTATGATCTTAAATTGCAAAGACAAATTTAAATTTATAACAAATTGTGTAATGCAAATATAATGGTAGAACAAAAGGGATGATGGGTTTATGACAAAGTCAAAGGTAATTTCGTAGTTTTTATTAGTTTTATACAAACTTTTATGTTGTTTTTATGGGTATCAATTTCAAAATTATATCAAATGTGCCTGCAAATAAAAAATCTAAAAAAATAAAGATATATTTATGGACTTTATCTTACCATTTTTCTTATTTTTTATATTATATATTTACTTTTTAATGATTTCCTAATGTAATATATATCTAAAATACAAAATCAACAAGCTCCAAAATAGAATTGATTTTTTCTTTAAATTGTTTAATTACTCGAATTACCTAAAATCTAATTTCCATAATTTACACATATTTATAGTAGTTTTTATATATTTAAAATAGAAATAAAATTCCAATTAATTAATTTTTATTTATCAAATATAATTTTTTTAACAATATGATAAAAATAAATTACATATTTATTTGTAAAATTATTTACAAATTATCGAAATTCAAAGAAAAATGTTAGTGCATGAGAGTATTTAGTTGGAGTAAAAATTTCAAGGTAATAGGAATCGAAGATGCAATCTACATTAATTTTTTAAGTAAATTTTAATTTACAAAAATATAGAAAAGTAAAAAGTAATTCAATCAATTTCTAAAAGCTTTTAAAGAAAGTTTAAATACCATGCAACATTTATAAAATATTTTTTAGTGTAGTAAATGATACACAAACAGAATCTGAAATTTCGGGGGAGAGGTGCAATATTACTCATTAAACCCGACATGGTTCCTACTAGCATAATTGAGCACAACTAAGTTTCAAATAAAATTTCTTTTTCCTCTAATAGTCGTGAAGTTATGATCTAAAGGCTTTAATTTATGCTCGACCTCACTTTTGTTGATCTATGTGCCCTAAGGGATGTGATGTAATGTAGTGATTTTTCATATTTAATTTGACAAAATTGGCGATGTTTTATCACTAGAAATAAACTCCAAACAAATTGTATTTATAAGCTCTAGCATGCCATGAAATTTAGAAAAACATGTAAATATGCAATTCATGTATCATTCCACAAGGAAAAGACAATATTCACACAATCGTTTTGGAGATTTTTGGACAGTCTTTTGACTTTGAATGCCTTAATAAACGTAATAATTTATTTTTTATATCAAATATCTCAAATCGTAATGAAACTTACGCTAGTTTGTCCTAAATATTTCCTACTATTTTCTAGAATATTTTGGGATTTTTTTGTCCTTTAATGATTAAAAAATATCTTTGGGGCTTAAATAACAAAAAATTAGGACCTAAACAAAATAAAAATTAATTAACCTTAAAATGATCATCTAAAGTCTGTTATACCTAAATATAAATTTGTAAATAAAATTAATCGAATAATGGTGGAATTGTAAATAGAATTTGCAAATATTTATAACTAAATTTGTCAATTACATGTGACCAAAGTGTTAGTACGCAAACTACTAAGAATAAAAGTACAATTTTACAACTTCTTTAAAGGCTAAAAATTATGAAATTGTATTTCAAATACTCAAAGAAATCAATGCAACATAGAGGAATTGAGCTGTTGATGGTGATGGCATGTTATCGATGGTGGATTGATGAACCTCGGTTTCATAGTTTGATTTTAATTCAGTCTTGCTTTTCACGAATATAGCTTAAGGCGTTGCGAGTTTTCTTCTTTAGCATATATTATGATTTTATCGTATGCATCAGCTTTTTCTCGACATACCTTCTTGAATTGATCACCTAGGATTAATGGAAATTGTGAATGAGAGGTAGACAATGTGTGATTGATTTATGTTCTCATTAAATAAGTGACGACCTTAAAGCTGAAAAATTTAGTATTGATAATGCAAGTTGACTAATAAAATGGAGTGAAATCATGTTTTAGGAGAGCAACACCTTTGTTTATGTAGAATATTTTCGATTTGAAATTTCATGTAGCCTTATGTAAATTATAATGATTTTATCACCAATAAAAATGAAAAGATAATTAACCAACATTTGTTGGTATCACATGTGAGTTGGTGAACAAGGGTATTGCTTGGTTGATTGAGCCTTATCAGTTTTGACATCCTCCCCTAGACCCTACGTGCTCCATTCATCTCCATAGATTTATTCCATCACTTGTACATTCATCCTAACCTCTTTGTTCTCCTCGAACCTTCCCAATTTCATTTATCCATCTCTTTACTTAGGCTATTCTCAGCCTAGGTATAGGGGAGTCCTGAGTCCCCATAAATTCCTTACTCATTTAACCTTCTCTCCGGTACTTAGATTATGTCTAACCTAAGTATAGGGAGCGTCCTTCTCAGTTCTTGTATCCTTTCCTATATCGTAACTTGAGCTATGGTTTTGTGTCACTTAATGTTATGAGGGCATATCAAAAGTTAAGTATAGGTGGGTATACCGTATATACAGTATATATATACGTTAGCCACTGCTCTATTTTGGAAAATTTTGAAAAATTTAAAACTTTTTTATCTAGAGTATACATTTTCTGAACTAAGTTGGATAAAATATTTTCAAAGATTGGAAATTTTTTCTATACTATGTTACATTATTTTTTAGGAAAATATTTTGAAAATGATTTGAAAAATGAGTTTTACTTATTTTGAAAAACCGTTTGAAAATGTTTGTAAAAATCCATATATATGTGCCATTATTTGAAAATGTTTTCAAAACTTGATTTCAATAATGGAAAATGAGTTTAACTTGTGTTTTAACTTTATTCAAGAATCTATAAAAATGAGAAAAAAAATTAAAAATCCTTTAAAAGACAAATTGACTACTCAACTTAAATAAGTAGCCGCTTCAGTGAGAGTCTCCCTTAGCATAGTAGGTGGTTTAGGGGACATCGTGTAAGGCTCCGTATTTAAGCAACGGGTACCGTTATACGGTCTGTACTTACACCTATACTGGTTGAAAGTAGATGCACCTACTCATTTGGTCTTAGGCCAGTCATTATACCTTTTAAAGTTTTCATAAAAAATGAAAAAAATGAAGAAGAAAAAAATGAAGGAGTTGGTTTATTCCCTAACACTTTCACTTTCACACAGGATCAATGGTGTTCAAGAACACTTGGTTTGAGAGGTCTTGAGATTTTAAGTTAACCATCCTTAGTTAAAGGGTCTTCGACTTAGTTATCCACATTTTCCTAGTTTGGAAGATTTTCGTGCTGTATGGCATGTTTAGTCTCTAAACCTTCAAAATATGATCAACACTTCACATTCACGCCTGCAGTTATGATGAGAGAAGTTGAAATTTCACTTAAGGGACTGGAATGAGGGATTCAAGTTTGGACTCAATTTAATGATGCTCGAGGATGGGATAAAATCATTGAAGGCTTCATGAAACCCGAGTGTCAGCATTTTTAGCCAGTATGGGAACATGGTTCTTATGCTAATATCTTGACATTTGCCCAAGTACCAGAGTGTGATGAAATCTAAAAAAATGTTGATCAGTGTGCACCAACTCTTGGTAAAAGCAGTGGAGCTAACCAAAAATAATGCAAAGAAATACAAATGTTGAAAGAAAAGCTCTCATATAAAGTCAAATATCAAAGATCTTCCACCAAAGGTGAGTGCTCACAACCATTTCAAAGTGTCCACTTGGATCATCACTATTAGGACCAGGAGTTAGGCTTGCACCAAAAAAGGGCACTGCATCGTAAATGCTACAAGTCTGGGTGTAGAAGGTATAATAGATACTAAAAAAGGCACATCCCGGTGTATTCATAGGAAAACAAGTGCAGACGACTTCAACTTCTCTTGAGGAACACGCTGACCAACACCAAAAATATGTGTTGAGTTAATAAGTTACTTGAGAGGATCCTTGTTCCAATGAGAGGGAGAGAAGAAATGACACAATCCTATGTCCTTCATCAACTGGCCTGCGACCTACATTTCTAAGTCTGACAACTAAAGAGACGGTGGATTGGATGCAATATTTGGTTCATTCCCTAGGGTTGAGGATTGAGTCCTTAGGAGAATTTCTTGGACCGGGACCTTGGGTGAAGTTGTGACTCTACTCTCGTGACCACAGTCAACACTTAATATCATATCCTTATTTTATATGTATACAACGAGAGTCTGAAAAATTAGAGAAATTGGATACCTCTTGATTAAGGCTAGGTTGAACTTTGAAATTTTGGATCTCTAAAATTGGGAGTTCTTGAATGGATCAGATCTTGTACTCATATGCACAATCATGGGTTAATCCAACTCACTCATGATTGAGATGCTCGAGGACGAGCACAGTTTAAGTATATGGGGATGATGAACCTCAGTTTCATCATGTTAATTTCCATATGTTAACCCCTACCTTAAATTAACGTCAACAAAAAACCAGATAAATCATTGTATGTATCAGAGTCTTTAAATAAATTAAAAATACAAAAAATGGCAAAAGCAAAATCGTAATGTTTTTATACCTTTAAAAATACTCACAAAAATATTTCTCCCATTGTATGACCTTTTTTCCATTTTTGGTCAACAGTAAACTTGTAGATCACATCGAGATCTACAACTTTCATGGTTTGAGTTTTTCTAAATTTGGCCTCCTTTTTCCTATTTTTCATGATTTTCGTCTGAATAACCTTATTAGGCCATGTGGCTCCTTCTGGTTGAGCCACGTGGCCCCCTGTCCTTGCATCCCCACCTCTTTTCCGTCATTCGATCACCTTATGAAGATTCAATCCATGCATCTCGCTCCAGCTTTATCTTCCACCCTTCGATCGCCCATCAAACCGCATCACGGACATCTGCTTCCGCCCGCTCCCCTCTCGCCACGCGTGATTTCCAGCATCACCTGATCTCCTCTAAAGCACTTTAATCATGGCACTTGGATCCCTCTTTGATCTCTGTCCTCCGATCGAGCCCATATCACATCTGGATCACCCGTTGTCGCCTTTGCACTGACCGTTGGATCAGTAGATCTAACGGTGACATGCGTCACCCCCATAGCCATCGATTGCTTCATGATCGATTAGGCCAGGGCCTCATCTTCGCGCCCTTCTCTCAGCCATTGGATCGCAATATCCAATGGTCGAGCCTCCTTCTTCCTCCTCCAGACTCCCCTTCTCCTCCATGTTCGCCATAACGCACACATTGCCCTGCCTTTCTAATTTCCCAATGTCGACAATCACCTTCTCCACTCGTTGACCACACTCAACCCTAGACCACTCATACACGATCCTCATGAGCAGCCACGCTCTCCAAGCCTCCCTCTCTTCCGCTCCATACCTCCCTCACAAACCACATTGTCCATCACCGGGATCTCGACCTTCTTCCTTCAAATAAGCCCTCTCCGCTGCAAAATCAACTCGTCCACCTTTATGCAAATTACATCCCAACAGTCTCTCTACCTCCTTGTGACAGGGGGAGGTCGGATTTATGGTGCGACAACCGCTGTTGACCTCGGTGTCGACCCATAGCCATGGTAGGCTATGCTCCGACCAATAATGCCGACGAGATGCTCCTCTTGGCCGTGGGAGTTCAGCGAAGACCCGAGCTTCATCTTAGAGCTCAGCCCAGGCCACCGCAACCGTCAAAGCTCCAGGTAAGTTCTCTCAATCTTTCTTGGTTTTTTCTGAAGTTCTCATAATTAATTAGGCCTATGTTCGCATCTTCACCCTAAATTATCCATCACATTAGCTTCACTGTGCAACACCCATCCTCGCGCACACCTTCACAAGCCTTCTCCCCTTCTCCATCGCATGAACGCCTTCGATCCAAGTCCTCTCTAGTTCGTCGGAGAGGGAGCTCCGGTCTCCCATCCCTCCACTCGTATGAGACCTCATTCCACTCAAAATCACCTCGCATTTGCTCACTTAGGCTATTTTCATAATGTTGCAGGTACTTAAATGCTCATTGGTCGGAGCTCCATCGGAGCAACCTTTGCGAGCTCCGTCTCCGACATACAAACATCGCTGGCCTCCTCCAGGCCGACCTGCGCCTCACCCGTGCTTCAGGCTAGCTTGATATGCTTCCATGTTGCTTCTTGGAGCTTCATCGAGCCCGTAGGGGAGTGATAGAGGTCCTGCATCTACGTTGGAGTCCTGAATACGCTGTCGGCCCGTGGAGGAAGAAGAGCTTCCAGGCGTACATGTGTCGTTGGATGGCACCCTCCCGGTGCTCATCCAATGACCTATACTCTGCTACGTCAACACCCTTTGCATGCCACAGTCACTGTCCGATCTCCAAGATCAGATGGTCTACAGCGAGCCACGTTACATCCCTGAGCCTTTACTCTGTGCCTTTAGGCTCGGGGCACCCGAGCTAAGCCAGAAGCTTCACCAGTCGATAAGTGGCCCGAACCTAGCCCCGAGCCTGCACCGCATCTGAACCTACCCCCACGTGCTCATGTCATGTGAGTGTTGGATAATTTGCAGGCATGCCCCACCGCCTTCTTCAAATTGCATTCAGGTCTAATGAGCACATGCACACCACGTGCGCACACCACGCGCGCCTAGGGTTAATTGCACCTGACCCCCTCCAGGTTTGAATAATTACAATTTATCCCCCGTGTGTACGGGTAAATTACATGTAAGACCTTACAACTTTTCATATTTACATTTAAGTCCTTTCAAGGACGTGTTTGTAGGATTTTCTATAAACATTTTGCATGTTTTATTTATGTTTATGCCCCTGGACTCTTTTGTTGATATCATTTTAGTCGATTTTGGTCTCGTTTCGAAGTTTGTTTCATTGTCTTTCCAATGGCATGACTTTCTCTCTGATTGACACTTTAGATTTTGATGATTAATATTAGTAATGCAGTATCTTTCATGTACGATTTCTCATGCCTTGTATTTATTCATCAATGAAATTTGTTTCATTAATGGATCCTGAAGTTTTGACTACTGTTTCTTGGCTCATTTGTTTTATCTGTATAGGGCATATTTGCATCATTGTAAACTTGCATCACATTGCATTACAAAAATAAAAAAAGTGTCTGCATGTGTTTGCATTGTCTATCTTTTTGTGCGTTGACCTATGAGCTGTTAATTCCCAACTTAAAACTGAATAATGAGAGTCTAAATAGATACTTAAGAGACCAGTGTCCCTGAGTTCGACCTTGAGCTTTCCCAAGTAAAATAAAACCGATCGTTGTGATTTGATTGTCAATTTCATTAGTGATTTTTGATCGGTCTGAATTTATCTGACTACAACGCCTTAAAACAACATAATTAAAAAGGGTAAATTTCAGGTTCATCATGGATCACCATGCAATGTGTACAATTAGAAGTACATGGTAATGATTGAAAGAAGAGTGGGGAAGATGACGACTTGCTTTTCCAGGTGATAACATGCTCAACACAAGTTAAGAGCGTGAGTTTAGCATAAGAGGTGAGGGGGATGAAATTGTGCAATACCTATATTTTATATTATATTATCAACCGAAAATAGGCCACAAGGCAGTAAAGATAGAGAAATGCAAACAATGGCACATGCAAAATTAATTCCAACATGGAACCCACATAGTAAACATTTTGACCTAGAACTTCTATTCTAGGATTTCCACATTGCTCTCAAGCCAAAGTTTACTTTTACTATCATGCTACATAAAATCAAGGGTAGCACAACTTCACGTATCCCTCTCCTTAGACAAATTCGAAAGGAGATTTTATCTCTTATTGGGAAAGGAACCTGTAATATAGGTACCTATACAAAAATAATAAAAGAAATAAGAATGTATAATTAGGGTGTAAATTCAATTGACAATTTTACTTGCGCTTAGAGTAGATTAAGAAAGGCCAGAGATAGTAAAATAAGATGGATGAAGCTTTAGAGCTTGAGCTCTAGAGTTTTTCTCACACAATTTTGACCCACAACTTCATCTAGATGACTAGAAGTGAAAGTGCTCGATTTGTATGTGTTGTGTATTATGCAAGGGAGCTTAGTAGTGATAATTACGGGCTAAATATATATGGCTTAATGACCATATAAGTAAAGTAAATTACATTAGGTAAAAGGTTACTAATTACTAGTATAAGATATTCATTCACAAAGAAAGTTAGCTGATTGAGAGAAAAGACCAGTTGGTCGAAATAAAGATTAGCATGCCACTACAAAACTTTTGTTGACAGGAATAATTTAATGACTTTCAAAACTGGAACTTACATTCCAAATGATCCTTGAGAAAAAAACATAATGGCTAGTTTTAGGATAGTCAACTGAAAATAGAGATAATGAGCATGCTTACTAGAGTTAATATTCGTCGATTGGAGTTATGCATTAGTCAATTGAAGGATATTTCAGCCAATTGAGAAGAATGTAAACTTAGCTGAAAAATACAATCCAGAGTCCTGACTTTGGGGTTTAAGGATAATAAATGGAGAACTTAATAGTTAACGAATGGTGAGATTGAAGGTTATGGAAAGAACCTTAAGCGCATCATGAAAGCGTGAAGATTGTATCATATACGATCGGGAGCGACTAGTCGCACTAATTGCTTGGGGTAGAGGGATTTAAAAAAATTCAAAGCGATGAAACCACATGATCCAAGAATACTTCTCGGGTCATTTCATCTAAACTACAAAAAATATATAGAAATACCTCTTGAAGTGTGGTTGCAATCGAAGTCTCTAAACGAAGAGACCGTCTGTCTCAAGTCTGACCCAACGAAGGAGATGTTTACGAGCGCGTTGATGAAATGAGTTCTCCTTACAATCCAAGATGTTGATCCACGTGACGGATCTCCTGATTTCATCACACCCAATCTGAGGTCTTTTTGCATACCGGAAGCATCGAGGAAGATGAAGATCCACGAGCACTCGAAGCAGCAACACGACAGTGTAGCGACGATGGCGATCCTCTCTAGGCCACAAAGTGAACGACCACTTTAGAGAGAGAGAGGGAGGCGTGTAAGATGCGAGAGAGATAGAGAGCTTGTGAATTCTATGTTCCAAAAGAGAGCTAGGGTTGCATTTTTTATAATATTTTAGGAGTCAATGGATTTCTATCCATGAACATCACAAATACAATGGTTGTGATTGATTTGTGCTTCTTTCAATATCTATTGTAAAAATACTAAAACAATTAATTTAATTTAATTTAATATATATTAAATAAATCATCAATATAAATTAATTCAATCAAATCAATATGCCACGAAGTATTAGGAAGGAGGTAAACTTCCTTTTAATTAAGGGGGCCGACCATCTTGACTCCTAAATCAAGAGTGGTCGTCCGCCCTCCTCTTATGGAAGGGGACCTCCTCATTCCTATATTATGAGATCATATATCTCATATAATCCTTCATTATACAACAACTTTTATATTATATCTTTAAAATAATTCCAAATTATTTTGTGAGATTTCAATAATGCCATTGAAAATTTGCGAATCACATTCACAACCCAAAATAAAATGTAAATTACATTTTCAATTAATTGTTAAATATGATTCCAATTCACATCAACATTTAAATTGTAAACGTAATTTACGAATAACTCTATCTTATATATTATAATTCACATTTATAATACATCTGATTAACATGGACAGTCCTACCACATTATTCACATCCATAATAATTAAATTACATTTAGTTATCTTGGATAATCAATCTCATGCATCAAAATAATATGAATCACATTCATATTATTCATGATAATTAAATCATATTTAATTATCCATTTCTCAATGCTTGGATACATTTTTATCTATGGAATTATTCTTGAACTCTTTTAAGAATAATGTGTTTTCTTCGTGGAACTTGGAGATAAGGACATGTCGATTGTATGTTCCACGTATAGCGACTTCGATATTGAGATAATATCAGAAATTCAGATCTCGGAGACCTCTCAAAGATGTTTGATTAAATCAAAGCCGTAAATCTAATCTTCTCATTGCATCTGAAACATATTCAGATCAATGTCCAACATTTGGACTAAGATCAAATTACTTCTCTATTGAGAGGAGTCACTAAAATCTAGACATGTTTCATCATTCCCTCGGAATGAAATTGTCACAGTTATACAATCGTTTATGATCACATCGTCCTCAAGTATTCCTAATACATGTACATACTACATACGGGAAGATCCGCAATAAATCTGAAGATAAAGATTAAATTTACATTGTCTTCTTCCCGGTTTTATCATTATGTTTCTCATTTGATCATTGGGTGTGAGTATTGATCTTATACTTTCCAAAAGCATATATAAAACCTAGGTATTGATTATATACTTTCCAAAAGTACATATCAAACCTACAAATTCAGTCAGGCTTCCAAAGCGAGACGACCATGTACGGAATTTCATCCCAATATCTCATGAGTAAGCTCATGTCTTTAAGTTTAGTAATGAACCTGCATGATCCCTTTGAGAGATCATATTACTCATATGCACTTGTATGCACACCAGCTCTCCAATGTATAGACCTTGATTGGATCATAAACCTACGATCTGCCAGATGTATATACTTAAAATATAGTTATACATCTATCTCCGGTCAGAGAATGCATGTCTAAATCGTGATAGTATACGATATAAGTCGTGGTTATCTTGATCTTGTTAAGTCAATTCTTTCTAACTTATCTAACACCTCAGAATCTCTATTTCTATGTAGAGGACTATCATCAAGAGGTCGGTTAGATATCAACCTTTATAGAAACATTGCTTTCTTCTTCTTAGGTTGGAGATCCTCTCTTAATAATCACTTGATGGTGCTTGATGAGTCCTCAATCTAACTCTTTAGATATCGTCTAAACTCCAGCCTCTATGATTCAACATTTGAATCAGCAAATGCATGATCATTAAGATGGTCATGGTACATGACCCTAATTGTACCAAGTGACCTATTATGCAAATTAGTGATTCTTCATTTCAGATCAGAGAATGATTTGCAATAACATTTATCGCATAATATCTTGTTGTGGTCTTGCATGTCCAAAAGAGATTCAGTGACTGCTTTGATTTTTATTTTTATGCAATAAATTAGCAAGGTAAGAACTCAGCCGTGGCCGATCCCAATCCCAGGTAAATTGAGGAGGGTTGCGTTACACAGCCGATGGCCAGGGTAAAACAGTCGAAAACAACTTCCTAAATAGTATTTTTAAAAACTGCTATTTAGGAAGTTGCCTCAAGACTATCATATCTTTTCAACATGAATTTAAGAAAACATTTAGATTTTGTTAGAGCATTCCCTACTTACGACGTGTTGCATCTCGTAAATGCAATGAAACATTAGCAAGGGTCGTACATCGTTGCCCATATGTAGTTCAAAATTTACAAGGGTTCTCATTGCGGAACGCATATGAATAAATAATCTAATTCCGCTGCATCGCCGCCCAAATGTAGTCCAAAATTTGCAAGGGTTCTCGCATGATGGACACATAAGAGTAAAGTAGTTAGTCTAAAAGGGGTTGCAAAGAAAGTTGCAGATTTGTAGTTGGAATATTGGTGCTTTGACTAGCAAATCAATGGAGATAGTAGATACGATGGAAATAAAACAGATTCAGATACTATGTCTTCAATAGAGAAAATGGGTTGGAAAGAAAGCAAGGGAGATAGAGAAAATATGTTTTAAACTTTGGTATTCAGATAAAGACAAGGGTGGAAATGGTGTTGGAGTGGTTGTTCATAAGGATTTGAAGGATTGTGTAGTTGAGGTACAAAAATTCGGGGCTCGGATTATTTTGTTAAATTGTTGTTTGAAGAAGAAATTATGAATATCATCTTAGTTTATGCACCACAAATTGGTCTAGATGAAAAGATTAAACATGCTTTTTAGGAGGATTTGGATAAGATTTTGCAAGGAATCCCACAAAGAAAGATGATTTGCTGGGTGGAGATCTTAATGGACATGTGGGAAATTATGCTTCAGGATTTGCTAATGTTCATGGAGGGCATTCCTTAAGGGATAGAAATGAAGAGGGAAAAGCCATTCTCGATTTTGTAACATCTTATGATCTTTTCATAGCAAACACTATCTTCAAGAAGAGAGAGCATCATTAATTACTTATAAGAGTGGTCTTACTAGAACACAACTAGATTACTTTGCATTGAGAATAAAAGATCGGTTGTGTTGCAAAGACTGTAAAGTAATCACAAGAGAGAGTTTGACAACCCAACATCGCTTTATAGTCATAGATGTGCAAATAAAAGGGCTGGTAAAGAAAAGTAGGGATTCCAAGATCAATAGAACTAATTGGTGGAATCTTCAACCTAAGCAATCAAGATTTACGAAGAAGATTTTTGAAGACTTATCTTGGGATTGTAGCGGAAGTGCAAACAAGATGTGGAGGCGATAGCATATTGTATCTAAACAATAGTTAAAGAGATGTTAGGAGAGTCAAAGGAAGGAGCTCTGGGCCAAAAGGAGGCTTGATGGTGGAGTGGAGGGGTACAAGAGAAGCTCAAATTTACAAGAGCATGCTTTAAATCTATGTCTAAGGATAGAATAGAGGAAAATATCACAAACTATAAAATAGCGAAGAAGAAAGTAAAGAAGGCTATAAGCGAAGCTAAGTCAAAGTCTTATGAAGTTTTATACAAACATCTCGACTCTAAGGAGGGCCGGAATGATATTTTCAGGTTGGCCCAAGTAAAATAAAATCGATTGTTGTGATTTGATTGTGTATTTCATTAGCGATTTTTGATCGGTCTGAATTTATCCGACTACAATACCTTAAAGAAACATAATTAAAAGGTGTAAATTTCAGGTTCATCATGGATCCCCAGGCAATGTGTACAATTAGAAGTACATGGCAATGATTGAAAGAAGAGCGAGGATGATGGGGACTTGCTTTTCCAGGTGATAACATGCTCAACACATGTTAAGAGTGTGAGTTTAGCATAAGAGGTGAGGGGGGATGAAATTGTGCAACACCCATATTTTATATTATATTGCCAACCATATATAGGCCACAAGGGAGTAAAGATAGAGAAATGCAAACGATGGCGTGTACAAAATTAATTTCAACATGGAACCCACATAGGTAAACATTATGACCTAGAACTTCTATTCTAGGATTTCCACATTCCTCTCAAGGCAAAGTTTACTTTTACTATCATGCTACATAAAATTGAGGGTAGCACAACTTCACATATCCCTCTCCTTAGACAAATTCGAAAGGAGATTTTATCTCTTATTGGGAAAGGAATCTGTAACGTAGGTACCTATAAAAAAATAATAAAAGAAATAAGAATGTCTAAATAGGGGGTAAATTCAATTGACAATTTTACTTGCGCTTAGAGTAGATTATCTAGAGATGATAAAATGAGATGGATGAAGCTTTAGAGCTTGAGCTCTAGAGTTTTTCTCTCACAATTTTGACCCACAACTTCATCTAGATGACTAGAAGTGAAGTGCTTGATTTGTATGTGTTGTGTATTATGCAAGGGAGCTTAGTAGTCATAATTACGGGATAAATAAATATGGCTTAATGACTATATAAGTAAAGTAAATTACATTAGGTAAAAGGTTACTAATTACTAGTATAAGATATTCATTCAGAAAAGAAAGTTAGCTGATTGAGAGAAAAGATCAGTTGATCGAAATGAAGATTAGCATGCTACTATAAAACTTTTGTTGATAGGAATAATTTAATGACTTTGAAAATTGGAACTTACATTCCAAATGATCCTTGAGAAAAAAAAATAAAATGGCTACGTTTTAGGGTAGTCAACTGAAAAATAGAGATAATGAGCATGCTTACTAGAGTTAATATTAGCCGATTGGAGTTTGCATTAGTCAATTGAAGGATATTTCAATCAACTGAGAAGAATGTAAACTTAGCTGAAAAATAAAATCCGGAATCCTGATTTTGTGATTCAAGGATAATAATTGGATAACTTAATAGTTAACGAATGGTGAGATTGTAGGTTATGGAAAGAACCTTACGTGCATCACGATAGCGTGAAGATTGTATCATATACGATCGGGAGCGACTAGTCGCATTAATTTCTTGGGGTAGCAGGATTTAAAAAATTCAAAGCGATGAAACCACATGATCCAAGAATAATTCTCGGGTCATTTCATCTAAACTACAAAGAAGATATAGAAATACCTCTTGAAGTGTGGTTGCAATCGAAGTCTCTAAACGAAGAGATCGTGTGTCTCAAGACCGACCCAACGGAGGAGACACTTGCGAGCGCGTTGATGAAATGAGTCCTTCTCACAATCCAAGATGTTGATCCACGTGACGGATCTCCTGATTTCATCACACGAAATCTGAGGTCTTTTTGCATACCGAAAGCATCAAGGAAGATGAAGATCCACGAGCAGTCGAAGCAGCAACACGATAGTGTAGCGACGATGGCTATCCTCTCTAGGTCACAAAGTGAACGACCACTTTATAGAGAGAGAGGGAGGCGTGTAAGATGCGAGATAGATAGAAAGCTTGTGAATTCTATGTTCCAAAAGAGAGCTAGGGTTGCATTTTTTTATAATATTTTGGGAGTCCATGGATTTCTATCCATGAACAACACAAATACAATGGTTGTGATTGATTTGTGCTTCTTTCAATGCCCATGATTTTATTGTAAAAACATTAAACCAATTATTTTAATTTAATTTAATATATTGAGTAAATCGTCAATATAAATTAATTCAATCAAATCAATATACCACGAAGTATTAGGAAGGAGGCAAATTTCCTTCTAATTGGGGGGGGGGGGGCGACCATCTTGACTCCTAAATCAAGAGTGGTCGTCCACCCTCCTCTTATGGAAGGGGACCTCCTCATTCCTATAATATAAGATCGTATATCTCATATAATCCTTCATTATATACAACATATTTTATATTATATCATTAAAAATAATTCCAAATTGTTTTGTGAGATTTCAATAACGCCATTGGAAATTTGTGAATCACATTCACAACTCAAAATAAAATGTAAATTACATTTTCAATTAATTGTCAAATATGATTCCAATTCACATCAACGTTTAAATTGTAAATGTTATTTACGAATAACTCTCTCTTATATATTATAATTCACATCTATAATACATATGATTAATATGGACAGTCATTTCCACATTATTCACATCCATAATAATTAAATTACATTTAGTTATCTTGGATCATCAATTTCATGCATCAAAATAATATGAATCACATTCATATTATCTATGATAATTAAATCATATTTAATTATCCATTTCTCAATGCTTGGATACATTTTTATCTGTGGAATTATTCTTGAACTCTTTTAAGAATATTGTATTTTCTTCGTGGATACTTGGAGATAAGGACATGTCGATTGTATGTTCCACGTTTAGCGACTTGGATATTGAGATAATATCTCAAATTCAGATCTCGGAGACCTCTCAAAGATGTTTGATTAAATCAAAACCGTAAATCTAATCTTCTCATTGCATCTGAAACATATTCAGATCAATGTACAACATTTAGAATAAGATCAGATTACTTCTCTATTGAGAGAAGTCACTAAAATCTAGACATGTTTCATCATTCTCTCGGAATGAAAGCATCACAGTTATACAATCGTTTATGATCACATCACCCTCAAGTATTCCTAATACATGTACATACTACATACGGGAAGACCCGGACTAAATCTGAAGATAAAGATTAAATTTACATTGTCTTCTTCATGGTTTTATCATTAAGTTTCTCATTTGATCATTGGTAGTGAGTATTGATCATATACTTTCCAAAAGCATGTATCGTACCTAGGTATTGATTATATACTTTCCAAAAGTACTTATCAAACCTACAAGTTCAGTCAAGCTTCCAAAGCGAGACGACCATGTACGAAATTTGATCGCAATATTTCATGAGTGAGCTCATATCTTTAAGTTTAGTAATGAACTTGTATGATCCCTTTGAGAGATCATATTACTCATATGCACTTGTATGCATACCAGCTCTCCGGTGTATAGATCTTGATTGGATCATAAACATATGATCTACCGAATGTACATACTCAAAATATAGTTATACATCTGTCTCCGGTCAGAGAATGCATGGCTAAATCGTCATAATATACGATATAAGTTGTGGTTATCTTGATCTTGTTAAGTCAACTCTTTCTAACTTATCTAACACATCAGAATCTCTATTTCTATGCAGAGGACTATCATCAAGAGGTCGGTTAGATATCAATCTTTATAGAAACATTGCTATCTTCTTTTTAGGTTGGAGACCCTCTCTTAATAATCACTTGACGGTGCTTGATGAGTCCTCAATCTAACTCTTTAGATATCGTCTAAGCTCCAGCCTCTATGATTCAACATTTGAATCACAGATGCATGATCATTAAGATGGTCATGGTACATAACCCAAACTGTACCAATGAACCTATTATGCAAATTTGTTATTCTTCATTTCAGATCGGAGAATGATTTGCAATAACATTTATCACATAATGTCTTATCATGGGCTTGCATGTCCAAAAGAGATTCAGTGACTGCTTTGATTTTTATTTTTATGCAATAAATTAGCAAGGTAAGAACTCAGCCATGGCCGGTTCCAATCCTAGATAAATTGAGGAGGGTTCCGTTAGACAACCGATAGCCAGCGTAAAACAGTTGAAAACAACTTCCTAAATAGTATTTTTAAAAACCGCTATTTAGGAAGTTGCCTCAAGGCTATCAGATATTTTCAACATGGATTTAAGAAAACATTTAGATTTTATTAGAGCATTCCCTACTTGTGACGCGTTGCATCTCGTGAATGCAATGAAACATTAGAAGGGTCATACATCGTTGCCCATATGTAGTTCAAAATTTGCAAGGGTTCTCATATGAGGAACGCATGTGAATAAATAAGCTAATTCCGTCGCATCGCCGTCCAAATGCAGTCTAAAATTTGCAAGAGTTCTCGCATGATGGACACATAAGAGTAAAGTAGTTAGTCTAAAAGAGGTTGTAAAGGAAATTGCAGATATGCAGTTGGAATATTGGTGCTTTGACTAGTAAATCAATGGATATAGTAGATACGATGGAAATAAAAAAGATTCAGATACTATGTCTTCAATAGAGAGAACGGGTTGGAAAGAAAGCAAGGGAGATAGAGAAAATATGTTTTAAACTTTGGTATTCAAATAAAGATAAGGGTGGAAACGGTGTTGGAGTGGTTATTCATAAGGATTTGAAGGATTGTGTAGTTGAGGTACAAAGATTCGGGGCTTGGATTATTTTGCTAAAATTGTTGCTTGAAGAAGAAATTATGAATATCGTCTTAGTTTATGCACCACAAATTGGTCTAGATGAAAAAAAATTAAACAAGATTTTTAGGAGGATTTGGATAAGATTTTGCAAGGAATCCCACAAAGAAAGATGATTTGCTTGGTGGAGATCTTAATGGGCATGTGGGAAATGATGCTTCAGGGTATGCTAGTGTTCATGGAGGCCATGGCTTAAGGGATAGAAATGAAGAGGGAAAAGTCATTCTCGATTTTGTAACATCTTATGATCTTTTCATGGTAAATACTCTCTTCAAGAAGAGGGAGCATCATTAATTACTTATAAGAGTGGCCTCACTAGAACACAACTAGATTATTTTAGGTTGAGGATAAAAGATCGATTGTGTTGCAAAGACTGTAAAGTAATCACAAGAGGGAGTTTGACAACCCAACATCGCATGTTAGTCATATATGTGCAAATAAAAGGGCTGGTAAAGAAAAGTAGGGATTCCAAGATCAATAGAACTAATTGGTGGAATCTTCAACCTAAGCAATCAAGATTTATGAATAAGATTTTTGAAGACTTATCTTGGGATTATAGTGGAAGTGCAAACGAGATGTGGTGGCGATAGCATATTGTATCTAAACGGTAGTCAAAGAGATGTTAAGAGAGTCAAAGGAAGGAGCTCTGGGCCAAAAGGAGACTTGATGGTGGAGTGGAGGGGTACAAGAGAAGCTCAAATTTAAGCATGCTTTAAATCTATGTCTAAGGATAGAACGGAGGAAAATATCACAAACTATAAAATAACGAAGAAGAAACTAAAGAAGGATATAAGCGAAGCTAAGTCAAAGGCTTATGAAGTTTTAGACAAACATCTCAACTCTAAGGAGGGCCAAAAGGATATATTCAGGTTGGCCGAAGTAAGAGAAAGAAAGACCAAAGACTTTAAGGAGGGCTAGAAGGATTTTGTATAAGTAGGGATAAGACTGAATATATGGAGTGCGCTTTTCATGGAAGCAATGATGAAGGAATCAAGGTGAAGATTGGTGACGATAACATTCAGAAGAGAGATTCTTTTAGATACATGAGATGTATTTTGCAATATGATGGGAAAATTGATGGAGATGTTGCTAATAAAATAAATGCAAGCTAGCTAAAGTGGAGAGGATCCTCTGTTGTTCTTTGTGATAAGAAGTACCTTTGAAAATCAAATCAAATTTCTATAAAACAATCGTGAGGCCTGCTATACTCTACGGACGTGAATCTTGGCATGTGAACCATAGATATGTGCGGAGAATGGTTGTCGCATAAATGAAAATGGTAAGATAAATGTGAAGGATATGGGAAGATCCTTAAGCGCAACACGAAAGCGTGAGGATCACAACGTATGCTATCGGGAGCGACTAGTCGCACTAGTGGCTCCGAGCAATGGATTTTTTTCTAAAAAATTTCAATGCAATGAAATCACATGATCCAATTCTACTTCTCGGATCGTTTTGTCTAAACCACAATTAGGTATTAAGGTTACCTTTTGAAGCGTGGTTGCGATCGAGTCTCTAAACAAAGAGACCTCCTGTCTCAAGTCCGATCTGACGGAGGAGATGCTTGCGAGCGTGTTAATGAGACATGTGCTCCTCGCAATCCATGTTGATGATCCAAGCACAAATCTCATGATCTCATCTCATGAGATCCGATGTCTTCTTCACGAGCGAGGTGCACCGAAGGAGACGGAGATCCATGAGCAAACAATCCTACAGCATAACAACGATGCTGCGACGATGGTGACTCTCTCTAGAGATCCATGGTGGACGACCACAATGAGAGAGAGAGAGAGAGAGAGATGACATGTAGAGAATGAGAGAGAGAGAGCATGCATTGTACCTCTTACTGTCGTTGTTGTAACTTGAAGAGCAAGGGGTGCCTCTTCTTATATAGTATTTTGGGATCCATGTCAATGGATGAGATTGATTTGTGTTTCTTTCATGGCCATGATTATGTTGTAAAAACACAACAACTATTAATTTGATTAAATTAAATATATATTGAATAATAAATATAAATTAATTTCAAATCAAATCAATTATTTTGGAGATAGTTAGAAAAAAAGGCAATCATCCATTAATCAAGGGGAAAGGCCACCCAATCCCCTTGGGACTAGGTAGTGGCCATCCACCACCATTGGTGCATGGAAAATATTTTTTCCAATGAGATTACATTATCTCATTCCAACATTATCTCACAATAATAATCCTCAATTATTTTGAGAACATTGCAATTATGCCTTTGGAAATTTGTGAATCACATTCACAACCTCAAAATAAAATGTAATTATATTTTCAATTAATTATATAATGTGAATCCAATTCACATCGATAATTAGTTAACAAATATAAATCATAATAGGCTCTCTCTAATATATTATAAATCATATTTATAACATATATGATTAATATGATTAATATGAATCACATTCTCATGTTATCAAATAATATGAATCACATTTATATCATTCACATCTTTGATAATTAAATCACATTTAATTACCTAAGATAACTCTCCTTATAATATGAATCAAATTCATATTATTCATGATAATTAAATCACATTTAATTATCCATTTTTCTCAATGCTTGGATACATATATCAATAATGAAATTATCCACGAACTCTTTCGAGGATAATGCGCTTTCTCCGCGGATACTTGGAGATAAGGACATGGTGATTGTAATTTTCCACGTATAGTGACTTGGATATTAAGATCACATCTCAAATCTAGATCTTGCAGACCTCTCATAGATGCTTGATTAAATCAAGATTGCAAATCTAATCTTCTCATTGCATCTGAATCAGATTCAGATCAATGTCCAACATTTAGATCAAGATCGGATCACTTATCTACTGAGAGGAGTCACTAAAATCCAGACTTGTTTCATCTCTCCCTCATAATGGAAGCGTGATGGTGATACAATCGCTTATGATCACATCACCCCCGGGTAATCCTAATACATGTACATCTTGCATACTGGAAGACCCGGAATAAATCCAAAGTTCTAGATCTCTTTTAGACTGTCTTCTTCAGGGTTTTTATCACTATGATTCTCATTTGATCATTGGAGTTGATATCAATCATATACTTTACAAAATCATATATCATACCCAGGTGTTGATCATATACTTTTCCAAAGCATATATCAAACCTACAAATTCAGTTAACCTTCCAAAGCGAGACGACCATGTACGGAATTTGATTCTTTCCAATATATCAAGAGTGAGCTCATGTTTTACATTTTGGCAATGAACCTGTATGATCCCTTTGAGAGATCGTATTACTCATGCCCTTGCATGCACACCGACGCGCCGGTGTATAGGCCTTGGTTAGGTCATCAACCTATTGGTCTGCCAAATGTACATACTCAGACATATAGTAACACACCTGTCTTCGGTCAGAGGATACATGCCTATATTGTGACAGTATACGACATATATCTTTGGTTATCTCGATCTCATTAAGTCAACTCTTTGACCTAACTAATGTGACACCTACGAATCTATATTTATATGTAGGAAACCTGCATCAAGAAGTCAGTCAGATATCAGAATTTAGAGAAAGTATTTCCATATCCTTCTCAGTCTGGAGATCCTCTCTTAACAATCATTTGACGACGCTTGATGAGTCCTCAGTCTAATTTTTTAGATATTCATCCAAGTACCAGCCTCTATGATTCGACTATTGAATCAACAACTGTATGATCATTAAGATGGTCATGGTACATTACCCTAATTGAACTAAAGGACCTATTATGCAAATGAGTCATTCTTCATTTCAGATCAGAGAATGATATTTACAATAACATTTATTGCATAATGGCTCGTCGTGGGCTCGCATGTCCAACAATCTCCCACTAGCCCAAAGAGCCACTAATGGGCTAATCTTTAAACCTACACTCATATGACAATCATAGGCTATTTAGAAAAATAGCTAGGTAAGTTGATCAGTCACTCTGTTACCGAGAGACTACGCCAAGTCCTTTCGATACTTGCATATCTCCCAGTAATGGTGCTCGCATCCAATGCGAATGTTGCATCTTATGCAATTAATACTCAATTTTGTCAGTTATAGTATCCTTGACACTACAACTTAATAATTATTATAACTAGTATTTCCATAATCCTTATCAGAACACCCTTATTCTCGGATATCTCTATCTCCTAAGGTATATGCAGTTAAGATCGTTTAGATCTCCATCTATAAAGTCTTAATTTCTTGAAGATAAGACCTAAAGATCTTTATCTCGAAAGTCTTGTCCTATTTGATGATATTGTTATTACTGCAATTAAGTGTTTTATTTCCATAGTAGAATTTGTAATAATTTAATACTTACACTACATGGCAAACATCTGGCCTTTTTGTACACATCTAGCATACACTCGACTTCTCATAACTGATGCACACAGGCAAGAAATTTTAGCATTCACTTTCTCAACTCCTTGAGGTGTTATCCCTTTAGACAGGTCAGTACCATATCTTAAGGAAAAGAAGCCTTTCTTAGAATTTTCCAGTAAATAGAATATGTCCAAGGTGTACTACAAATGTGACATCCCAATACCCTCTTCTCTTTGCTTTTGAACACCTTCAGAACTAAGATACAAGAGGTGCCCATGAGATCATATATCAAGGTATGGAATAACCAAAATGTAACCGATTCTTTCGTTTCCTTGGGCCATATTATAAAACACATATTATTATCTTTATATCTTTCCAAATGATTAGGATATCATCTACATTTAGCATGATGAACACAATGACGCTCCCACTAAGCTTGATACGGTTCATCAAGATTCTGTCTGAAATCATAACATTTATAATTTCATCAATCTAATGTTCCAACTACAAGAAGCTCATTTGAGTCCATAGATGGAATTCCTCAGCTTGCACACCTTGCTTTCCTCAACTATGAATCCCTGTGGCTACTTCATATTATTATCCTCGGAGAGGTATTCATAGAGTAATGCAACCTTGACTTCCATCTTGAAGATGTCAAAGTCAAGTTGTGTAGATATAGTTAGCAATATTCTGATGGTTTTAATCAAGGTCATTGAAGAGCAAGTCTCATCGCAAGTGATGTATTCTCTTTGATGTGTATCTTGTGGATACGAACTGTGCTTTGAAGGTCTCTACCTTCTCATTAGATTCCCTTTTTCCTCTCGAAGATCCATTTATATCTAGCGGGTCATACCCTTATAGGTGGATTCTCGAGGGTCCATATACAACACTTGTATAGGAAGTCTACTTTAGAATTTATTGCTAACATCCATCTTTCCATGTCATGATCTTTATAAGCTTCATCACATAAAGTTAGATCATTGTCAGACTTAACCGATACATGGAATCCATCCTCAAACTCATTTGAAGAGGCATTAGTGTTTCATCTTTAATTGTCCTTTCAATTTCAGATTTCAGGAGCCTCATTATCTTCTCAAGATTCAATGAGTTCCTTCATTTTCATCTTGATTCTCAAGAGTCTCAACCTCTAAGAATCACATTCTCAGAGATGAGATCTTTTAAGAATATCAAGGTGATAAAGTAGGTATCAAATACCATCCTTTATTTTCCTAATGAAGTAGCACTCTCAGGTGTTAAATTCCAGCTTACTTGCATGCAACCTTATTAAAGATATATATTGTAGTGTCTACTACATATATACCTAGAAACTAAGAGATAATTATGCTAATATGCATCACTGATCGAATCATGTCACACATGATCAATTGTATCTCCCTACAATACCATTGAATTAAGGTGAATTAGGAGGAGTGAGATAGGAATAATATTCCTTTCTACATAAGGTATTTCATGAATTCATCTAATAGGTATTTGCTACCTAAGTTAGATCAAATTCATTTCATCTTCCTTCACACTTTGGTTCTAAACCAGAATTGTGAAATCTTTGAACATTGCAATGATTTCTTAGGTGAAGAGAAGAAATTTCATGTCACAAAAATATTCATCCATTGATATCACATAACATTAATGTTTATTTTGATATAGATGATCCACATACATCAATATGTATGAGATCTTGAATACTTTGACATCTAACACCATTCCCATAGAAGGGTGCATTGGACATTATCTACTTTGAATACAATATTCACAATTATGTAAGATTTGAAATTTTAGACATTCTAAAGTTTCATCTCTTACTAGTCTGTTGATCTCATCAATAGACATATATCCAAGGCTTGATGCCAGATCATTTTCAAATGATCTTCATCCTCCTATTGATCTTTTAAAGTTTTACATTTTCAGTATTAGAAAAGTTAATGAACCAATCATTAATATTCTAATTTAGTAGAGTCCTCCAGATGTCAGATTATTATCTGAAATATATCCATCATAACTCTTTATGTTAGGTCTATTCAGAATTCTTGTTTATTCCAACATTTAGAAATAAACAATGAGTGTATTCTAATATCTAGGTCATAGAGACATTCTCTAAGACTGAGTGCGCTCCCACCATTAGATTGTTGCAACCATTGCATCAATATCCATGGATGACTATTAAACCTTAAGATCAATTTTTTTAGTCTTCTAATACATATGCAACCAATTGCAAGAGTTATTAGAAGAATGAGATACAATTAGTAGACTTATAATCTTATCCAATAAGTAAGTCAATTTCAATGATGACATGTAGATATAGATTACTCCGATATACTATATAAGTCCTTCTCTAAGGAGCCTAGTAGTCTAGATAGTCATACTATCAACACATCGGCTTATTGCAGTATTAGCATTTATTCAACTCTTTGGATGTCATATGTATGGAAGTCAGAGAAGTATAGGCATCTATTTGACTTTCCTTCACACATGAGTCAGACCCAAGCTTCTGCTATGCTCCCTTCATCTATAAACAACCATTTCTTAAGACAAAGGATCTCTTATTTTGATTTCATAAAATTCCAATATAAGACTATTTCAACATTTATACATGCTTCATTCAATTCATACAATGTGAATATTATGAAGCTTCATGAATATCTTGAGTATAGATAGTAGAATGATGATACTCATCGTATCTACATCCATCTAAACTCTAAAAGACTTTGGTTCAGGTAGATACTCAAACATTTTAAATACATCATCTCTTATAGAGCCACCATTTTGCATGATGCAGTGAACTGTGTCATTCATGATTAAATGTTGAGAGCACATATGTATGCTAGAATATCTTCATAGATTTTATATTTGACAATTATGATCATCATTGACATGTCACTTCCAAATTACATTTGATGAGAGATCAAGACTATAGAGACATACAAATCCTAGGTTATTGTCCTATTGTCCATTAATTGTCATTCCTCATTATTACGAGGAAACTTGCATATTACAATCACATACATTATTTGTCCAACTACAAGTGCAATATCTTGATCATGGATGAGTGGGTTTAATGAAAGATTATCTGAAATAAGAAATTTGCATATATATATATATATATATATGTGTGTGTGTGTGTGTGTAAATATTTACTTTACTTTGATTTAGGAATTTTTATATCAAAGGTGTCTTGCCTTGTAAACACTGAAATTTCATTCCCTTAATCACTTTCAATGTAAGAGATATACTTACCATTATATCTCAAGCAAGATCTGGGATCTCCTTCCTTATCTTTGTCACATACCAATAATATGAGAACCTAAAATTAGGACAAAAAGAAGCGGCTGCCTTCCAAGTTCAACTTGCATTCCCAATTTGGTCTTTAACACTCGAGGCCACTACCCCTAAGATGATGTTGATCCGTCATTAATGGAACCAATCGTCAACATGAATACTACTCGCTATGTGCAATCCAATATCGCCCTAATAACATGAGACCAGATATTGGGGTCACTATGTATACGTACTTACTCTTTCGAAAAGCAAAGATTCCAATCCATATGTGCTTGTATGAAGGAGCTGTAACTTTGGACATGCATCTCCTACATACAATCTCTGGTGACGGAACCTTTACCTTGACCAGAGATCATGGATGTTACTTATGTTATCCTCCATATCATGTTCAAATTCTAATTAATTATTATGAATCATATTCATTATGAATATTTCTTCCAAGAGAAATACAACTCTATTCATAATAGAGTGTTTCAATTTTAATTGGATTCTAATTAATCTAATCACATTAAATCAACGATCCAATTAATATCCAACAAATATTCTTTATTGTTATTTGAAATATGGTATTATCTCAAATACGTATCATTCGAATTTTAATAATTAGAAAAATGCATCACCATCTCTCAAGCATTATCAATTCCCTACCCGTTGTCATGGCCAGTACTGACGGGAGCGGGACAGACCGCACACAGTGCAACCTACTACCTCAATGCTCCCTGACTAGACACCATATCCGCCTCGGGCGAGGATACTGCTAAGTTGATCACTTTGTACTTCAGATGATAATCGATTTTTCAACCGAAGTTCTAACATATAATAATAACTAAAACCATTTTGATTATAGGAAACTTGCTAAATAAATTCCCAATCCTATTCAAGCAACTTTGTTTATTGGAAAGTAGATTGAGTAGCCAATTTATGTAGCCAATTTATGATCTAGATAATTGAAGGATATGGAATTATCCTCAAACGCATCACGGAAGCGTGATCGTCGTCTCGGATACGACGAAGAATGACTAGTCGTACTAGTTGTTCTGTGCGGCGGAATTTAAAAAATTTTCATGCGATAAAACCACATGATCCAAGAACGATTCTCGGATCGTTTCATCTATAACCACAACAAGTGTAAAGGAATACCTCTTGAAGCGTGGTTGATCGAGTCTCTAAAGAAAGAGACCTTCTGTCTCAAGTTCGATTGTCGGTGAGACCGCTTGCGAGCGCGGGGATGAACCGCGTAGTCCTCGCAATCCAAGAAGATGATCCAAGCATGGTTGCTCCTGATCTCGTCGCACGAGATCGAGCGTCTCCTTCGTGAGTGTAGCACACCAAGAAGACGGAGAACCGAAGAACGTCGAAGTGGCGGCGCGGTGGCGAGAGCGTCGACGAGAACCTCTCCTCTAGGGTTTGATGGTCGGCCACCAAATAGAGGGAGAGAGGGCTGTCGTGTATGAAGAAAGAGAGAGAGAGAGCTTTCAATATTGCATGTACTTAGAGATCATGGTATGCCTCTCTATTTATAGGGTTTTGGGATCCATGGATCTCAATCCGTGTGATATATAAAATCAATGGATGAGATTGATTTATGTAAATCCAATGGTCAAGATTGTTGTTGGTGAAACCAACAAATTTAGATTAAAATATATTTGACAAAATCAAATATAAATCAATCCTAAATTATACCAATAAATAAGGAGAGAATATACATGGAGATTACATCTCCATGTACATTCCATGTGGACGGCCACCCATTCCAATTAGGAATTGGGTGCCGCCCACCCCTTCCATATGGAGGGCAATCTCATGATATTTCATGAGATTGTATATCTCCATGGAAATCTCTTTATTTATTTCCAACAACTTTTTTTGTTGGGTTTTATTCTTCAAAAATAATTCACAATTATATTTGAGAATATTGCAATCTTGCCATTGAAAAATTGTGAATCATATTCACAATCCAAAACAACATATAATTTACATTGTCAATTAATTACACAATGTGTATCCAATACACATAATAATTAATCAACAAATATAAATTATAATTGGCTCTCTCTAATACATTATAAATCACATTTATAACATATTATAAATAATTGAATATTTCTATCCACATTATTCTTATCCATAATAATTAAATCACTTTTAATTATATTGGATAATTTCTTCACACATCAAGATGATTAAATCACATTTAATCATTATTTCTTCATCGCTTAGATCTTATGGAATTATTCTCGAACCCTTCAAGAATAATGCGATCTCTCCACAGATACTTGGAGATAAGGACATGACGATTGTATTGTTCCACGTATAGTGACTTGGATGTTGAGATCACATCTCAAATCCAGATCCCATGGACCTCCCACTGATGCTTGATCAAATCAAGACCGTAGACCTAATCTTCTCATTGCATCTGAATCTCATTCAGATCAATATCCAGTTCATGGACTAAGATTAGGTTACTTCTCTAATGAGAGGAGTCACTAAAATCCAAACCTGTTACATCACTCCCTCGGAATGGAAGCGTCATGGTTATACAATGTTTATGATCACATCACCCTTAGGTATTCCTAATACCTGTACATCCTACATACTGGAAGACCTATGATCATTCTGAAGATAAAGATCACTTTTACACTGTCATCTTCAAGGTTTGATCATTAAATTTCTCAATCTTGGTCACTGGGATTTGGTATAGATCTTATGCTTTCCCAAAGCATATATCTTACCTTCAAATTCATGTCATGCTTCCAAAGCATGACGACCATGCATGGAATTTGATTAGTCCCAATACCACATGAGTGAGCTCATGTCTCCCGATTCACAAGTGAACCTGTATGATCCCTTTGAGAGATCGTATTACTCATATGTCCTTACATGCACACCAGCTCTCCGGTGTATAGACCTTGGTTAGGTCATCAACCTATTGGCCTGCCAAATGTACACATTCAGACATATAGCAACAAATCTGTCTCCCGTCAGAGGATGCATGCCTATTCTGTGACAGTATTCAACATAGGTCTTTGGTTATCTCGATCTCGTTAAGTCAACCCATTGACTAAACTAACCTGACACCTCCGAATCACTATTCCCATGCAGAGGACCTGCATCAAGAGGTTAGTAAGATATCAGCCATATGAGCAAGGATTGCCATCTCTACTCAGACTGGAGATCATCACTTAACAATCATTTGACGATGCTTGATGAGTCCTCTATCTAACTCCTTAGATATTCATCCAAGCATCAACCTCTATGATTCATCCAATGAATCAACAACTGTATGATCATCAAGTTGGCCATGGTACATAACCCTTATTGTACAGAGGGACCCTATAGTGCATTCATTCATTTAATCTCAGAAAAGGGAGTGAAAAATAATCAATAACTTTCATTGATAATTTTTTCATTACAATAACATTTATTGTAGAAATGGTTCTCCCGGGGCTCACATTGCTAACAATCTCCCACTAGACCTCAGAACCATTCATGAACAATCCTTAAACCCATACTCATTACATGCTGGTCAAAAACCTTCTGTATCAGAGGTTTGGTAAGAGGATCAGCAATGTTGTCGGCAGAGGCCACCTTGGTGATGATGATGTCACCACGCTTTTGTATCTCCCGAATGATGTGGTATTTCCTTTCCACGTGCTTGCTCTTCTGATGCCATCTGGGTTCCTTTGCTTGAGCAATGGCTCCCGTGTTATCGCAGAGTAACGGGATGGGAGTATTAGAGGAAACTACGCCAAGCTCCAGGATGAACTTGCCAACCACACCGCCTCCTTTGCAGCATCCGATGCGACAATGTATTCGGCTTCTGTTGTTGAATATGCAGTAGTGTCCTGCTTCTTGGTTCTCCAGCTCACAGCACCACCATTCAACAAGAACACAAACCCTGATGTTGACTTTTGATCATCTACATCCAATTGGAAGTCAGAATCTGTATATCCCAAGACTTGGAGATCACCATCTCCATAGACCAAGATGTAATCTTGTCTCCGTCTTAGATATTTAAATATGTTCTTTACTGCATTCCAATGTTGTTCTCCATAGCAGGATTGGTAACGACTTACCACTCCCACTGCATGGTAGATATCTGGCCTAGTACACATCATGACATACATTAAGCTTCCTATGGCTGATGCATAAGGACATCCAACCATGACCTTCTTTTCCTCAATAGTTTGAGGAGCCATTCCTTTAGACAGGTGGATACCATGTCTTAAGGGTAGGAATCCTTTCTTGGAACTATCCATACAGAATCGTTCAAGAATCTTCTTAATGTATCCATGTTGTGACAATCCCAAAATCCTTTTTTCTCGATTTCTGAACAACTTCAGGCCTAAGATGTAAGAGGCTTCTCCAAGATCTTTCATCTCAAAGGTATGGGATAGCAGAATCTTTACACTGGTCATCATCCCTTTATCATTCCCAATGATAAGGATGTCATCTACATAAAGCACGATGAACACAATGGTGCTCCCACTAGTCTTCTTGTATACACAAGGTTCATCAGGATTTTACACAAAATCATAACTCTTTGTGGTTTCGTCAAATCTGATGTTCCAGCTATGAGAAGCTTGCTTGAGCCCATAGATGGATTTCTTCAGCTTGCATACTTTGCCATCCTCAGTCATGAAGCCCTGGGACTGCTCCATGTAGATATCCTCCTCGAGGTATCCATTGAGGAAAGCCGTCTTAACGTCCATCTGCCAGATGGCGTAGTCAAGATATGCAGCTATAGCTAGCAGTGTCCTGATGGATTTAAGCATAGCCACAGGAGAGAATGTCTCATCGTAATCGATGCCTTCTCTCTTTGTGTAGCCCTTGGACACTAGCCGTGCCTTGAAAGTCTCTACTTTCCCATCAGGTCCCCTCTTTCTCTTGAAGATCCATTTACACCCAATGGGTTTTACCCCATTAGGTGGATCCTCTAGGGTCCATACACCATTCTTATGCACGGAGTCAATCTCTGACTTCATTGCTAACATCCATCTGTCCATGTCTTGATCCGCGAGTGCTTCATCAAATGAAGTAGGATCAATGTCAGTCTCACTTGACACATGGAATCCATACCTTTCAGGTGGTGCAACCACCCTCGAACTCCTTCGAAGAGGTATAGGTGTTTCATCTTTATTTATCTCTTCAGTTTTTGGTCTAGGAAGCTCAGAATCCTCAGGGGATTCAATGAGTTCCTCTAATTCATTTTTGTCTTGACCTTTAAGGAAATCATCCTCCAGAAACTTCACATCTCTAGAGACAAAAACCTTTTGGGTTTCAGGGTCATAGAGATGGTATCCAATACCATCTTTAACATACCCAATGAAGTAACACTCACGAGTGCGAGATTCTAGCTTACTTGCATCCACGTTCTTCGCATGGACTAAGCAACCCCAAACCCTCAAGTGATTAGCACTAGGTTTGGTTCCATACCAGATCTCGTGAGGAGTCTTAGGCACAGATTTGCTAGGAATCTTATTCAGGATATATATTGCAGTCTCTACTGCATATCCCCAGAAACTAAGACGTAAATGTGCTTTACTCATCATTGAACGGACCATGTCCATGATGGTCCTCTTGCGTCTTTCAACAACACCATTAAGTTGGGGAGTTCCATGAGGAGTGAGATTGGAAACAACTCCATTCTCCTTAAGGTATTCGTTGAATTCATCTGAGAGGTACTCGTCACCTCGATCAGATCGAATCCGCTTAATCTTCCTATCGGTTTGGTTCTCAACCAAAGCCTTGAACTCTTTGAACTTTTCAAAGGTTTCTGATTTATGACGTAATAGGAAGACAAACCCGTATCGCGAATGGTCATCGATAAACATCAAATAATATCGATATCCATTTCGAGTCGCGGTACTGAAGGGGCCACATACATCGGTATGTATTAGGTCAATAATACCTTCGCATCTCGTAACCTTGTTACGGAAAGGCATCCTAGTCATTTTACCTCGAATACAATGTTCACAGGTAGGCAAAGATTGAACCTGTAGAAAGTCTAAAGGTCCATCCTTTATCAATCTATTGATCCTATCAACAGACAAATGACCAAGCCTTGATGCCAAATCATATTCGAATGATTTTTATTTTTCCTGGATCTCTTTGGGTTTTTACTAGTGGTAACATTCATGACATTCTCATTAATGCACAATTCATAGAGTCCTCCAGAAGTTAAAATACCCTCTGCAATATATTTATCATAATGATTTATGACTAATTTATTACAGAATAGGAATGAATATCCACTTCTAACTCACTTAGATACAGATATCAAATTCCTTCTAACTTCAGGTACATAAAGACACTCTTTAAGTACTAGGACTCTACCACTAGACAATGATAGTCGATACGTCCCGACGGCGACTGCTGCAATACTTACATCAGATCCCATCTGGATGACTATCTCCCCTTCTTCAAGACTTCTAGTTTCCTGAAACAAATGCAACACATTACATACATGAACAGAAGTACCGGAGTCTACAACCCAACTTCCTTCTCGTCCAACGAGAAAACTAGTTTTAATGTTGAAAGTAGATTTCATACCTGCTGGGGCTTTACCTTTGTCTGACGACTTCAGATATTCCGGGCAGTTACGCCTCCAGTGCCCCGGCTTTTTGCAGTGGTGATAGACGTCGGTTTTCTTCGACGCCATTAGAGTGGATGCATTGGAAGAAGATCCAACACCTTGTCCCTTCTTCTTTCTCTTCTGGGCCGGACCCTTCCGAGAACCTTGCTTTTGACCGCGCTTCCCTCTAACCTGTGCAACCATTGCACTGCCAACGGACCATCCTTCTTCATTACGTTTTCTGCAGACTTTAATGCAGCAAGAAGACCAACGCTTGTCAATTCCAGCTTGTTCATGTGGAATGACAATACAAAGTTATTGAAAGATTTGGGCAACGACAACAGAATGAAGTCAGCTTGCATGTCTGCATCTATGGTTACCCCAAGAGTCTCCAACTCCGACAAGTACCCAAATATTTTGAGTACATGTTTATGGACCGAAGTCCCTTCCTACATCTTGCAGCGAATGAGATCTTTCATAACATTGTACTGTTGGGTGCGGTTAATGTCACTAAACATATCTTTCAGATTCTTCATTATCTCTTGACAAGTGCTCATCTCCACATGTTGCTTCTGCAGAACATTGGAGAGAGGACCCATGATATAGCATCTAGCCAAGACATGATCTTCATCATACTTGTCATTGTATGCTTTTTCTTCCTTGGATTTAGGGTTCTCATGCTTGTCATCGGAGAGCACATAACTTATGCACTCTGCTGAGAGAACAAGCTCCAAATTACGGATCCAATCCGAGTAATTTGGGTCGGTCAATTGGTTGACCTCAAGAAACCTACTAAGTGGTTCAAGGACTTCATTTTCTGAAATTTAGAATGCACTATATTAGAACATATTAAACATGTATTCATATTTATGATATTTGATTAAGGCATTTTAAATCAAATTGTTCTTGCTCTGTCAACCTTGAAAGTTTATTCCCTTAATTACTTTCAAAGTAAGAGATATACTTACCATTATATCTCAAGCAAGAACTAGGATCTCCTCCTTATCTTTGTCATATCCCAATAATATGAGAACCTATGACTCCAATAAAGAGAAGCGGGAACACATTCCGCCTTGCAAATCCAACTTGCATCTCCCAATTCGATCTTTAATACCCGAGCCCACCACCCCTAAGGTGATGTTGACCCGTCATTAATTGAACCAACCATCAACAGGAATACAACTCGCTATGCGCAATCCAATATCACCCTAATAATATGAGGACCCGATATTGGGATCACGACACATTCATCCTTACTCTTTCGAGAAGCGACGAGCCCGATCCAGATGCGCTTGCATACAGGAGCTGTTACTTCAGACAGGCATCTCCCACATGCAATCCTTGGCGACGGAACTCTTCGCCTTGACGGGAGACCATGGATGTCACTTATGTGATCCTCCATCTCATATTCAATTTTTAATTAATTATCATGAATCATATTCACATAATTAATTCTTCCAAGGGAAATGATAACTCTGTTCATAATAGAGTGTCTCAATTGGACATAATTGATTTAATCATATTAAATTAATTAGCAATCCAATTCAATCAACAAACTTGATTATTTTACTTGAATATATATGGTAATATCTCAAAATATGTGTTAATTCGAATTTCAATAATTAGAAAATACACCTTGATTTTCTCCGACATTATACAATCCCTACCCGCTATCATGGCCAGTACCGACGAGAGTGGGACGGACCACATACGTTGCAACCCGCAACCCCAATGCTCTCCGACTAGTCACCATATCCACCTCGGGAAAGCATAATGTCAGATATATCAATTTGTACTTGAGATGATCATCGGTTTTTCAACCGAAATTATACCATATAGTAATAATCAAAACATTTTTGATTATAAGAAAATTTGCTACACAAATTCCCAATCCTATTCAAGCATCAAGTTTGATGATTGTGTTTCCAATTAGGATTTAGATCAAATCTAATCAATTAATTGGTTGAGGCCAAGTCAATTATGTAAATAATCATCTTCCAATATTTCACAAATATTTTCATGATTATTTCATGAAATTAACGATTAATTTCACTAATTGATAATCACTTGGTTTTAGATCAGGACTACAATTTTAGTAGTGATCCCTACTCACTAAAATTAACATATCTCAATCAATTTAAATCCAAATTAGACAAACTCAAATTTCAAAGATTTCTAACTTGATTTAGGACAGAAGTCAAGTGATGTTTCACACATTTCGAGGCAGATCAAAACAGTAATTAACTCTTTAATCATGTTAAGATCTACAGTGCCCGCAACAGTGCATGTAACCATATCTCGAGCATACGAAATCCGATTCACGCAAACTCAGATCCTATGGTTTCGTTATTTAATGATACAAGTAAATAATTCGTGCTTAAATATTTTAAACATGACCGAAATTATTTACTAAACAGATCTGCGAAATCAAATGCGATAAAAACTTTCGCGACCTTAACGAACCCAAGTCGTCCTCGGTTTGCGAATCATATTCGAAACCGTCGACCTAAGGCTCTGATACCACTTCAAGGATATGGAATTATCCTCAGGCGCATCACGGAAGCATGATCGTCGTATCGGATACGACGAAGAACGACTAGTCGTACTAGTTGTTCTGTGCGGCGGAATTTAAAAAAATTTCATGCGATGAAACCACATGATCCAAGAACGATTCTCGGATAATTTCATCTATAACTACAACAAGTGTAAAGGAATACCTTTTGAAGCGTGGTTGATCGAGTCTCTAAAGAAAGATACCTCCTGTCTCAAGTTCGATCGTCGGTGAGACCGCTTGCGAGCGCGGGGATGAACCGCGTAATCCTCGCAATCCAAGAAGATGATCCAAGCACGGTTGCTCCTGATCTCATCGCACGAGATCGAACGTCTCCTTCGTGAGTGTAGCACACCAATAAGACGGAGAAGCGAAGAACGTTGAAGCGGCGGCGCGGTGGCGAGAGCGTCGATGAGAACCTCTCCTCTAGGGTTTGATGGTCGGCCACCAAATAGAGGGAGAGATGGCTGTCGTGTATGAAGAAAGAGAGAGAGAGCTTTCAATATTGCACGTACTTAGAGAGCATGGTATGCTTCTCTATTTATAGGGTTTTGGGATCCATGGATCTCAATCCATGTGACATATAAAATCAATGGATGAGATTGATTTATGTCAATCCAATGATCAAGATTGTTGTTGGCGAAACCAACAAATTTAGATTAAAATATATTTGACAAAATCAAATATAAATCAATCCTAAATTATACCAATAAATAAGGAAAGAATATACATGGAGATTACATCTCCATGTACATTCCATGTGGACGGCCACCCATTCCAATTAGGAATTGGGTGCCGCCCACCCCTTCCATATGGAGGGCAATCTCATGATATTTCATGAGATTGCATATCTCCATGGAAATCTCTTTATTTATTTCCAACAACTTTTGTTGGATTTTATTCTTCAAAAATAATTCACAATTATATTTGAGAATATTGCAATCTTGACATTGAAAAATTGTGAATCATATTCACAACCCAAAACAACATATAATTTACATTGTCAATTAATTACACAATGTGTATCCAATACACATAATAATTAATCAACAAATATAAATTATAATTGGCTCTCTCTAATATATTATAAATCACATTTATAACATATTATGAATAATTGAATATTTCTATCCACATTATTCTTATCCATAATAATTAAATCACATTTAATTATATTGGATAATTTCTTCACACATCAAGATGTTTAAATCACATTTAATCATTATTTCTTCATCGCTTAGATCTTATGGAATTATTCTCGAACCCTTCAAGAATAATGCGATCTCTCCGCAGATACTTGGAGATAAGGACATGGCGATTGTATTGTTCCACGTATAGTGACTTGGATGTTGAGATCACATCTCAAATCCAGATCCCATGGACCTCCCACTGATGCTTGATCAAATCAAGATCGTAGACCTAATCTTCTCATTGCATCTGAATCTCATTCAGATCAATGTCCAGTTCATGGACTAAGATTAGGTTACTTCTCTAATGAGAGGAGTCACTAAAATCCAAACCTGTTTCATCACTCCCTTGGAACGGAAGCGTCATGGTTATACAATCGTTTATGATCACATCACCCTCAGGTATTCCTAATACCTGTACATCCTACATACTGGAAGACCTATGATCATTCTGAAGATAAAGATCACTTTTACACTGTCATCTTCAGGGTTTGTCATTAAGTTTCTCAATCTTGGTCATTGGGATTTGGTTTAGATCTTATGCTTTCCCAAAGCATATATCTTACCTTCAAATTCATGTCATGTTTCCAAAGCATGACGACCATGCATGGAATTTGATCAGGCCCAATACCTCATGAGTGAGCTCATGTCTCTCGGTTCACAAGTGAACCTGTATGATCCCTTTGGGAGATCGTATTACTCATATGTCCTTACATGCACACCAGCTCACCGATGTATAGACCTTGGTTAGGTCATCAACCTATTGGTCTGCCAAATGTACACACTCAGACATATAGCAACACATCTGTCTCCGGTAAGAGGATGCATACCTATGCTATGACAGTATTCAACATAGGTCTTTGGTTATCTCGATCTCGTTAAGTCAACCCATTGACTCAACTAACCTGACACCTCCGAATTACTATTCCCATGCAGAGGACCTGCATCAAGAGGTCAGTCAGATATCAGCCATATGGGCAAGGATTGCCATCTCCTACTCAGACTGGAGATCATCACTTAACAATCATTTGACGATGCTTGATGAGTCCTCTATCTTACTCCTTAGTTATTAATCCAAGCATCAACCTCTATGATTCATCCAATGAATCAACAGCTGTATGATCATCAAGTTGTCCATGGTACATAACCCTTATTGTACAGAGGGACCATATAGTGCATTCATTCATTTAATCTCAGAAAAGGGAGTGAAAAATAATCAATAACTTTCATTGATAATTTATTCATTACAATAACATTTATCGTAGAAATGGTTCGCCCGGGGCTCACATTGCTAACAATAATATCTAATCAATTATTGGTTAAGGCAATGTCATTTAAGAAAATAATTATCATCAACTATTTCTAAAATATTTATACATAATTATTCCAGAAAATTAACCATTAATTTCACTAATTTCTTAAATAACAATCACAAGGTTCTTGATTAGAAATATAATTTCCAACAGTGACCCTCACTGACTAAAATTATCATATCTCAATCAATTTAAATCCAAATCATGCAAAAAAGTTTCTAAAGTTTGTTAATTTGATTTATAATAGAAAACAAGTGATTAGCATGCATTTCCAGGCATTTAAAAATAGTAACTAAGTATTTAATTACGTCAAGATTAGCCATCCCCGAAATAGTAGATATATGTTCATTAAGATGATCATAACTTGAGTTATCGGATTCCAAATCGTGTAAATTCAAATTTCACGATTTCCTTATTTAATGGGGAGAAGTATCCAAGTGATAAATTATTGTTTCAACATGACATGAAATAATCACAAAATAGAGCTGGAAGAATGAAATACGATAAAATTTTCGCAAGCCCTAATGAGACCAATTCTTCCTAAATTTATGGACTGTATCCAAAACCTCCAATATAAGGCTCTCATACCACTTCAAGGATATGGGAAAAATCTTAAGCTCATCACAGAAGTATGAGGATCGCATCGTATGCGATCGGGAGAGACTAGTCACACTAGTTGCTTTGGGCAACAGATTTTTTTTTTTAAAATTCAATACGATGAAACCACATGATACAAGAACACTTCTCAGACCATTTCATCTAAACACAATTAGATATTAAAGTAACCTCTTAAAGCATGGTTGTCATTGAGTCTCTAAACAAAGAAACCTCCTGTCTCAAGTCTGATCCGATGGAGGAGATGCCTGCGAGGGCGTTGGTGAGACATGTGCTCCTCACAATCCATGTTAATGATCCAAGAACAAATATCCTGATCTTATCACACGATATCTAATATCTTCTTCACGAGCGAGTTGCATCGAAGGGGACAGAGATCCATGAGTAAATAATCCGGCAGCATAACGACGATGCTGCAGCGATGGTGATTCTCTCTAGGGCTCCATGGTGGACGACCACAATGAGAGAGAGAGAGAGAAAGCGAGACAACGTGTAGAGAATGAGAGAGAGAATGCGTTGTATCTCTTATTGTCGTTGTTGTAACTTGAAGAGCAAGTTGTGCCTCTTCTTATATAGTATTTTGGGATTCATGGATCTCAATCCATGTACAACACAAAATCAAAGAATGAGATTGATTTGTGTTTATTTCAATGACCATGATTATGTTGTAAAAAATAACAACTATAATTTGATTAAATTAAATATATATTGAATAATCAATATAAATTGATTTCAAATTAAATCAATTATTTTGGATATAATTGAAAAAGGTAATCATCCATTAATTAAGGGGAGACAACTACCCAATCGCATTGGGACTTAGTGGCCGTCCGCCACCTTTGGTGGATGGAAAATCTTTTTTCCAATGAGATTACACTATCTCATTCCAACATTATGTCACAATAATAATTCTCAAATATCTTGAAACCACTGCAATCATGCCTTTGGAAATTTGTAAATCACATTCACAACCCAAAATATAATGTAAATTATATTTTCAATTAATCATCTAATGTGAATTCCATTCACATCAATAATTAATTAAAAAGTATAAATCACAATAGACTCTCTCTAATATATTATAAATCACATATTTAACATATATGATTAATATGGATAGTGATACCCACATTATTCATATGCATGATAATTAAATCACATTTAATCATCTTGGATATCTATTCTCATGTACTCAAATAATATGAATCACATTTATATCATTCACATCTTTGATAATTAAACCACATTTAATTATCTTAGATAACTCTCCTTATAATATGAATCAAATTCATATTATTAATGATAATTAAATCACATTTATTTATCCATTTTTCTCAGTGCTCGGATACATATATCAACAGTGAAATTATCCATGAAATCTTTCAAGGATAATGCGCTTTCTCTGCGGATACTTGAGATAAGGATATGGCGATTGTATTGTTCCACGTATAGTAACTTGGATATTGAGATCACATCTCAAATCCAGATCTTGAGGACCTATCATGGATGCTTGACTAAATCAAGACTACAAACCTAATCTTCTCATTACATCTGAATCACATTCAGATCAATGTACAACATTTGGATCAAGATCAAATCACTTATCTAATGAGAGGATCACTAAAATCTAGACATATTTCATCACTCCCTCAAATTGGAAGAGTAATAGTTATACAATCATTTATTATCACATCACCCCTAGGTATTCCTAATACCTGTACATCCTGCATACTGGAAGACCCAAAATAAACCTGAAGTTTTAGATCTCTTTTAGTCTATCTCCTTCAGGATTTTTATCATTAAGATTCTCATTTGATCATTGGGAGTTGGTATCGATGATATGCTTTCCAAAAGCATATATCATACCCAGGTGTTTATCATATACTTTCTAAAAGCATATATTAAACCTACAAATTAAGTTAAGCTTCCAAAGCGAGACACCCATGTAGAGAATTTGATTCTCCCCAATCTCTCACGAGTGAGCTCATGTCTTTTGGTTCAGCAATGAACATGTATGATCCCTTTTAGAGATCATATTACTCATATGCCCTTGCATGCACACCAATGCGCCGATGTATAGACCCTAGTTAGATCATCAACCTATTGGTCTGCTAAATGTACATACTTAGACATATAATAACACATCCTCCGATCAGAGGTTGTATGCCTATATCGTGACAACATATGACATATGTCTTTAGTTATCTCGATCTCGTTAAGTCAAATATTTGATCTAACTAATCTGACACCTCTAAATCTCTATTCCTGTGCAGAGGACCTGCATCAAGAGGTCGGTCAGATATCAACATTTAGAGAAAGGAGTGCCATCTCCTTCTCAGGCTAGAGATCATATCTTAACAATCATTTGACGGTACTTGATGAGTCCTTAATCTAACTCTTTAGATATTCATCCAAGCACCATCCTCTATGGTTCAACAATTGAATCAACAACTGTATGATCATTAAGATGGCCATGGTGCCTTATCCCAATTGTACTAAGCGATTTATTATGCAAATTAGTCTTTCTTCATTTTAGATTAGGGAATAATATTCACAATAACATTTATTGCATAATGGCTCGCATGGGCTGACTTGTCCAACAAAATGTGTGGACACACGTGTGCGTAAAAATTGGATTTGTAATGATGCAATCAGAATGAAAGTTGGTGTAACTCCAATCAAGGATAAGATGCGAGAAAATCGCTTACAGTGGTTTGATCATTTGTAAAGGAGGTCAGCTGATGCACCGGTTAAGAGATGCGAGTTTTGGGTTGTCGAGACGTCTAAGAGATGGCGAGAAAGACCCAAGGAGTGTTGGAATGAGACTATACGAAGGGATCTTAGTTTTTTGGATTTAAACCCGAGAATGACCCAAGATAGATCTGAATGGAGGCAAAGAATCTATGTAATCGATCCTGCTTAATGTGGGAAAAAGCTTTGTTGTTGTTGTTTAACTTATCAAGGTAAAAGCACTTTATTTATAGTGAGGATCTTCGATATATAAAAATCAAAGTCATGAGATACACCTTATTTTCGATATATAAGGGAACAACTTATACTATGGTGAGAAAAATCTTGATTAGTATATGATGATAATTATCATCTTAATAATGTTTGTACTCATCATGGATTGTCATGCAACGAAAATTAAAATAATAAAAAGATGGAGGGATATCTGGATAGGCCACAAATCATGACAAATATTGAGGAGAAACTCGAAAAAGTATGACCATCATTTTCACGTGTAAAGTAAAGAAGCTCTACATGGAAATAACTATGAGATATGCGATTAGGATAACAATCTTAAATATAGAATTTATTGATAATAGTTTTTATTCTATTTTCTATATATAATAATTAAACTTCAACTAATATGATTATATATACATATTTTAAATTGGGATTGACTGAGAGTTCTTTGTGATCCTCTCAATGCTTCTAAATTTTCTAATAGCATGATAAGAGATCATTGTACTTTTACTAATTAAATCATACACAAACTAATGTCACCATGCTAAAACAAGAAGTATAGACAAGATCTTAGATGTTAGTATAATCATTGCTTGAAGGAACCCCGTTCCGAGTCATGAATCTGAGGGGATTTGAGTAGATTGATTAGTGGATCAATTCGAACTTATAAATAGAGAAGGAAAGAGAAATGTCACTATAATGCCTACACACACTGATACACACACGCACATGTATATGTATATGCATTAGGTAGTGGAAAATGACACATCGATGTATCCTGAGAGTAAGGAAACCATGTAGGTGAAGTCTGGACATGATAAATCATACTAGGTGATCCTAGATTTGATAAGTTTAAGAGTAGCCACTTAATCATGTGTAATAAAGTGGTTTAAGAGTACTGTTATATGCTTGATGTAATGAGAATCTGGTGGTACTTTCTTTTCTTGGACTTAGCGGATAAAGTATAATTAATAACTTATGATGAGAAATCAAAATATGAAAGACAATTTTGCTTACTTCTACAACCATACTTTGACATATTATGTATAGTAATACAAATCAAATGTGAAATCTTTAATTGTGAATTACATGTTATAACATTTGTCAGTACTTATTCATATATTATTTCTACATCTATTTAGTTGCAAATAAAATTGATTAACTAAATATCAATCCTTTGATGTAGTTATGCTACAACTCCATGCATGAGAACACTCAAACATGATCCGAATTGGCCCAAGGCAAGGCAGTTATATGTTTGTAATGCCCCATCCCTCTGACTAGTGAAACCTACAAAATGGGAGCGTCGGACCTACGATCCAAATACGTCCACAATCTTTGATACTCTACAAACTGACTTATGAACATTATATTAACATTTATATATAACAACAGGAGAAAAATATGAAATGAAATGTAAACTGCAACATTCATTCATTCTCATAATAATACTCATCAGTCCATGTCCACAGTTGAGATACACATTGTCTACAAAAGTATAGAAATAATCTCTCAAGTATCTCATTACATTGATTCTCAAAGAAAATAGAAAAATAGTGAGAAAGCGAATAAATTACTATAAGAAATATGCACTCTATCTGGTGCAAGTATATCAATAGAAAACTCGATCTTCTCAAGCTCCTACAAGTACAACTATTGCCCAACTACAAATGTTTCACACGAGGGTAACATTATAAGCAATTGTCCAATAACGAGACAAACACCAATCATTAATGCAAGTGTAAGCAAGACATGTATACTCAAATTATATTTGGTTACATATACATATATACATAAAGACTTAGATGTCCCATGTTATTATATATTCGTATTGGACTACATGTTCAATGATTTCATTGGTTAGTTTAATATTAATAAGAGAACATCATCACATTGGATCTTAAAATTTCCATTCGTTGGTCAGAGTCCGCAACAGTGGAAAAAGCAAATATTGATACCCGATTATGGATCATTTCTTGTCTTAATTAATCACATGCAAGTATTCAACTCGCAAGCCTCCACTGTGCGGTAACTTGGTAGTCATCTTGAGTAAACCCTCAAGAACATCTGTTCTACTAGAACAAGAAAAGATCATAACCCAAATCTCCAACTTCAAACCACATCTTGAAACACTTAACACTCAAAGTAAAATTCGATGCGACCACACTCCATTCTATTACGAGTTTTAATATCATGTATAAGTGCGAAACTAAGAATGCCAACCATGTCACCTGCGTACTCCATCGATCAACTCCGGATGCAACCGGACTGCCATGTGCAATGCTTCACCTAACTCATCCATTGATGTCACGACCTTCATGGTATCTATCCACGGACCAAAGGTGCATGCCAAAACCCTTACGGTGCCTATCTCAATCTACCCGATTGCCATGAATTATACTACGAGATGATGATGATAATAATATCACACCCATTATAATATTGACCAACGCTCGGTTGGAAGTTTAACTCTGTAGTGCACTCATCAATGAAGTCTTACTTCATGGTTATTATTCCCATTATTATTATTATTTAATAGTAACAAGAGAATTGATAAATCTATCTGAGGACCATCATATATGGAACCTATCTGAATTTCTCTGCCCACAGCCTTACTAATGAGAACAATTGTACAAATTTGTACTTTAATTTAATAATCTTCTGATTACACTACTTCCTCTGTTGATCAATACATCATTATTTTTATTTCAGCCAAATCATTGAAAATGAGATGATAGCCTGCCATCATTCATATCCCAAATTAGAATTCACTAGGGTGTTTACCCGCGCTTCGTGGTAAGAGATAAAAGAAGCAATGTTCAAAATATAAAAAATGCTCAAAATTAAGTTTGAAAATATTTTCATTTACTTTTCTTTATTTTTGATAATTTTGGGAGTTTTTAGATTTCAGAGATTGAATTATACCGGGAAATAATGTTTTATTTACAAAATTACACTGCTTTTATTAGATTAATATTACTAAATAGTAGAAATATTTTTTGTTTTATTAGATTAATATTACTAAATAGTAGAAATATTTTTTGTTTAAATTTTTATTGAATAGAGAATTTCAATATCTTTAATATGATACATAAAAATATTTTAGGATTTTTATGATATTATATGATTTTTATTATTTTTTGTGAATATTTAGATTTTAAAGGTTCCTATTTGTTATTTTTTTAGTTTTTGCATATGATTTAAAATATATTAATATTTATCTATTATAGTTTTTATGTAATATTACACATTTATTTAAAATTTAAGCACTACAAAAAAGGCGCGATTGGCGTGTACAATATAGCTTGTACTTAGCGAGCACATGTGCTCGCGAATATCATAACGAGCACTTAGGTTACATATCTGCTCGCCTTAGCTAGTCGACCTTTTGTATCTAGAGGCACAGTATTTTTTTGTATATGGGCGAGCACTTGGATAACACAAGTACTCGTCTATTTGTGCTCGCCCATTTGAAATTCAAGACGCGACGGTACCGACGCGTGTCAATATTATGGCGAGCACCTGGAGAGCCGTTAGCGAGCACATAAGTGTGCTCATCCGCGTCTGTAAACAGAATGCCGAACATCCTCTTTTCCTCATTCCACCCGATTTTTTTCTCAAGTTCTTCCCCTGCGGCGATCCGTGCTCCGTCATCTTCGCCTCGATCAACCTCCGTTCGAGTATTCAATCACACACACGCCTTTGTTTAGGTATATTTTATCATCCTTTCTCTCATTTTTTACTATTTCATTACATTTCAATCTTGTTTGATGGTTTAGGGTTTTAATATTGTTGATTTTTTACTTATTTTTTTATATTATTAGTTCTTAAACTTGTTGGTTATGCTTCATATAGTTGATTAATATGTAGTTATTGTTAGATTTGAGTATATTTGTCTAATATAGATGGAAATTCATAGACATGTCAAGTGTTTGATTAAATATCACAATAAGTAAAATGATTAAATAGAGAAGTAGGTGAATGTTGATATAGAAATAGAGAATATTGAATTATACTATAACACTAGTTTCATTACAATGGTTCATGTCTTGGAATTTTAGGATTGCAATTGGAAGTGGTAAAAAATAGAGAAGTAGATGAATGCTGATATGAGAGAAGGAAAGAAGAAATACATGGGAAGGAGTTAGAGGATGTCTTGGTGGCATTGAACTTGATTTGAAGTAGGGCTAGAAATGGTTCAATTGAAAGAGGGGATGTGAGATCCAAAGTCTTTGGGAGTAAGAACTAAATAATGGATGTCAAATTATTCATTGCTTTAAGTCAAAGTTGTTGTAGCATGACGATCACTACAAACACAAACATTTCTTCTGTGATATTTTATTATCACATTAAATTCTAGTTAATGTGATTAAGTATATTACATTAACTTATAGTTAGGTTGATGATAAGGTTAAAACTCTAACCACTAATTATTATAAAATCGCACAAAATCATTCAGACATAGTGCATCCCTCCACAACGGGTGGTGTGTGACCCTGCACACCGAGAAGCGTGTGCAACACATTAGAGGATTTGATCACCTCCAACTGTGTTATATTTTGTTTTTCATAATACTATTGGACTCACTTTGGGATGGCTTATCCCAGTCCAATGGTCGTGGATTTTGATGTTTGTAGGTGGATAAATCTTTTTTTTTTACAGGTACACTTCCAATAATGTTGAGCCAAACACTTTATTAGGCACTTATGATCACACTTATCCATATCCCCATCGTTAACCAACTAAATTTACGTAAATTCCCGGCTAACATAAATGAATAAATATTTTAAAATTATTTTATAATCTGGTTTGTAGTATATACAAATGTTTGACGTAAAGTAATATTAAAGTATTACATTTATGTTAGCTTTCCTTAGCTCGGAGATCTCGGACTAAAGGGGTCCGTAAGGATTCAAACTTATTAAAAGGTGGTCGTTGTCACAAGCTGTTTGTTTCTGATGAAAATTCGGTTCCATAACTCCTTACTCTTCAGTATACCAAATCAATCATAATTTACTATCGAAATAATCACTCATATGATTATTTTGAAAGTTGATTGTGATTGATTTTTGAGGTATACGGGAGAGGTGCAGGGTTACGATGCCGAATTTGCATCAGAATAAGCAAGCACGTGAAAACGAGCATCTTTTAGTAAGTTTGAATCCTTGTGGATGGGCTCAAGTGACAACATAATTAAGATACTTCTTTTCTCATCTTTTATTTCAACAATGGGTTAGGTTTAGATATTCTTCACATGTTCTCCTAGATTTGACAATATGAATTGTTTCATTCAGGTTGATCAATATGACTACTAGAGAGTGGATGTACAAGCGTGTAGTAGATGGATGTGTTACAGATACCTTTCAAAGAAGTGTCCAGAAATTTATACAATTTGCTTACGCACAAGGTTCCCGTGTTGTGGATTCAGATGAAAGTATCTTGTGTCCGTGTCAATAATGTCATTTAATGAGGAAGAGATCCAAGGATGAAACCCAGTTGCATCTTTATAAAATGGCTTTCATGGAAGGATATCCGATTTGGTGGAGGCATGGTGGGGATTACAAGGACAAGATGAATGAGTCAAAAGAAGTGGACAATATTAATCCATTTGTAAGTATGGTTATGGACGTTGTGGGTCCAGATTTTAACACTGCTTTTCTAGATGATAAGGAACCATATGGAGAGTCTGCAGAATTCTACGAGTTTTTGAAAAAAGCATAAGAGCCATTGTGGTTGGGTTGCAAGACATATTCAAAACTCTCTATGGTTTCGGATCTTCTATCGATAAAGATAGATCATAATATGACTGATCATAATTTTGATGCAATGCTTAAAATTATCAAGAAAATGTTACCAGAACATGTAGAATTACATGATAATTATTACAAAATGAAAAAGATGATGCACAAGATGGGTTTAGCAGAAGTCAAAATAGACTCTTGTATAAATCACCATATTTTATATTACGGTGAACACCAACATTTGCAAATGTTTCCTGAATGTAACGGGCCAATATATCAGGAAGCACGTAAGAGTGGGACAAAATCTCAAGAAAGATTTTATGTTATTTTCCATTGACGTCGAGATTGAAACAATTATATTATTGCAAAGAAACGATGAAGCATATGATATGTCATGCGGAACATAAACTCGATGAGTACATGAGCATCCATCCGAGTCTGATTGTTGGAAAGTATTGATGTCAATTTTCCCTACATTTTCTAAAGAAAAGTGGAATTGTGTTATAGGTTTATGTACATACGGATTTAATCCTCATGGAAGAAGTAAAAATTACTCTTGTTGGCCAGTAATGACAACACCATATAATCTATCCCCATGGTTATGTAATAAGAGACAATGTATGTTTCTATCGTTGTTGGAGCCAGGACCTACACATCCGAGAAAATAAATCGACGTTTATTTACGTCATCTTGTAGATGAATTGAAAATATTATGGGTCGATGGAGTAGATACATATGATGCAAATAAAAGTCAAACATTTAATATGAAAGTAGCTCTACTTTGGATGATAAATGACTTCCCGGCATATGAAATGTTATCTGGATTGAGTACGCCTGGACGTAAAAGTTGTCCATATTGTATGGAAGGTAGTAAATCATTCTAGCTTCAACACGATCAGAAATCATGTTTTTTTATTATCACATACATTTTCTTTCAAATAATCATCCATATCGAATACAGAAGCAGTCATTTAAAAAGAACACAATTGATCTTACGGTTCCGCCGTCATTTAAGACCGGCGATACGATATTATCAAGCTTGGAAGAATTGGAGAAATCAACCTTAGAGAATGGGCTTAAAACAAACATCTTCCTGGTTTTGGTGACAGTCATAATTGGATTAAGAAGAGTATATTTTGGGAATTATTATATTGGAGCAAGTTACTGATACGACACAACTTAGATGTTATGCATATAGAGAAAAATATCTTCGATAACATATTCTATACTGTTATGAATATAACCAATCGCTCAAAAGATACAGTAAAGTCTCACCCTGATTTACAAGTCATATGCAATCGGCCATAGTTGCATATAAAGGAACATGATAATGAAAGGGTTGAACTTCCTAAAACGAAGTATACATTAGACGGAAATTAAGTGAAGCTTGTCTACGAATGGACAAGTAGATTGACGTTTCCAGACGGATATGCATCAATATTTTTCAATTTGGTCGATTTAAAGAAGTTATCATTTAAGGGATCGAAAAGTCATGACTGTCATATTTTAATGGAAAGATTGATACCATTAGTGTTCAGAGGATTGTTACCAAAAAATGTTGTCGATATTCTATCAGATGTCAACAGATTTTTTCAGGTTCTATGCTCGTCACGCGTACATCGCACGAAGATGGATTATCTTGAGAAAAATATTCCTGTGATTATGTGTAATTTGGAGAAGATATTTCTATTTCCGTCGTCATTTTTTAATTCAATGGAGCATCTGATGATTCATATCCCATATGAAGCAAAAGTTGGAGGGTCAGTAAAATATCGTTTGATGTATCCACATGAAACGTATTTATAAATATTAAAATCTTCTTGCATTCTTTAGTATTTGAATAAAATGTTTACATGTTTTATATAGGTTCATCTCATTTCTTAAAAGAAAGGTCCGTAATAAAAGTAAAGTTGAAGGATCAATAAGTTTGCAGTATATTTATGAGGAAGTCGCAATATTCTACACTAGGTATCTTCCAGAAGATGGGGAGACAATCCACAACAGATTTAGGAGGAATGGAACAATTTACTCAGAGGAAGAACCTTCTATCGTTATCTTTCGTCAATCCACTCAGCTCATAGGAAAGACAACTGAACGCTTCTTATCGAAATAGTAGAAGGATGTTGCAGAGTTATACGTATTAGACAATTGCGAAGAAATAACACCATATGTTCATTACATATTTGTATTATCTTATGTATATATGCAAATTCCCTTCCACGTCATACTAATTTTTTTTACCTATTTTAGGGAATTTAGAAAGAAAATTATCGAAGAAAATCCTATGTATTCAAATGATGAAGTTCTGAACATCTATAGGAATCAATTTTCAGCTTGGTTTAAAGACCGGTCAAAATAATTGGATGGTGGTGATTGTTATACGTATATTTTAAAATGTTTTGGAGAAGGACCGGTTTATAAGTTTCGGTCTTACAACTCTTACTACAGTAATGGCTATCGTTTTTATACCTTCAATTTAGGTAAATATTTAACAACTCAGAATCACGGAGTGATGGTTCGTGGATCTTCTTATGAAGATCATATGAATTATTATGAAATTTTAAAGGAGATACTTGAAGTAGAATATAATATTCCAAGCTTTAATAAAGTAGTTCTCTTTTTGTTTAGTTGGTACGAACGCAATAGAGGTGTATTACTCGATAAGAGAAATAACATTGTCGACGTGATACCAAGAAAATTTATACGCAGATTTGAACTCTTCATTTTAGCTTCTCAAGCGGACCAAGTTTGTTATCTCCCACAGGTGTCAAAAAAGAGAAAGAGCGTTGAAACTTTAAGTGTCGTGAAGATTAATTCTCGAGGCTATATTTCTAATGAATACACTAATCATGAAGATGATATAGATGAAGTATTCACACCGACTCATGAATGAATAAACATAGCAGAAGAAGTCCCAATCATCGAATCAATTCGATTGACTGATAATGAGGTGTTATGTGTTGACCTACAAGATGACTCCGACTCCAGAAATGATGATTTAGAAAACTCAGAAATCGAAGAAATATCCTTTAATCCAACATACATAAATGATGAAGATTAACTATAAATTTTATTAAATTATTATACTTGAATTAGCTAAAATATTCATTAATAACTATGTAATTAACTATTACATCATCATTACAGTCATGGCAGGTTTTAGACGTGATGGATCTCATGGATCTCATCGATCCAATCGTCCATCCTCCTCAGACATACCTTCGTCCAGTAGGTAGCCAACCTCAGATGTTGTTTTAGATTCACAGTCTGACGAGGTCCGACAAGTCATAGCCTACTACGAGTCCCTTGGCTATCCTCCTCCACCCTTTTATGTAGGCGCCTATGGAGAGCCATCTACCTCAGCCGCTCCTGCTGCATTCCCGGTCCCCGCCCCGATACCTGCACGAACATCGATTGGTTCTGATTGTCCTTCTTCTAGATGTTCGAGCACCTCTGTACCTTTACCTACTGGAGCTGGACAGACTTCGACATCCTACCATTTATTGGAGGCGAAATCTATATTGTTTCGGGGGCTAAGCTCAGTCCCTATGTCCTTCCATCACCCACTAGATAAGCTCTGACAAAAAGACAAAGGTTGGTAAGAGGACAAGTGAGTAGTGGAATGCGGCTAGCCTACATAACCAAAACAAGCCCCTGAGATGAAGAAAATCAGCGACCAAAACAAGCCCCTGAGATCTCCGGAGTAGGAAAAGGCCGGTTTTTGTGTCCGTGAGCTTCTTCCATAGCTATAGCAGCTCCGATTCCTTCAACAGAAGTTTCCGCCCCGAAAGTGAGAAAAAGCAGAACCTCTTTCCTATTACTATATTTGCTTTTTGACTTAGAGAAAACAAGGGTCGAAGTTCAACCTCCGTTCTAGAAGGAGAGCCAGAGGGAGCTAACCCAGCCCCTTCCCTTGGTCTTCTATCCTAGCTTACGACGGATGGGAGGTACGATTTCAATAAATTTTATCATTTTAATTTTACCAAACAAATAAATTGTATAATATTTACAAATTTTACCAAATATGCAGGGATTTTTTTAATAACAACGGGGTGGCAAAGGAGATAACTAATATAATCAAGACACACTTGACTAGCATGCAATTTAGATGGTGTCGCATCCCTGCTACCGAACATGAGAGATTCTTTGAGATGTTTCTGGTAAGAATAATTTTTAAAAAATGACATAGAAATTTTTTATCATGTTTTCTTCTGATATTTTGCAGTAATTTTCAAAGTAGGTATCACCTAGTTCCGGGTCTAGGGAAGGAGGCTTATCGTCGAGCCTTTATTAGTTTGGTGGAGAAGAGAATGAGCGATACATTTTTCAAGGCAAGGAGAGACTCGCATGCGAAGACGGGATGCGAGGAGATGAATTTTGAGGAGATGAAGAGGTTCCCACTAGCATGGTGTACGGAGGATAGGTATTGTATTTCTTTAATAATTTATGATGTAATTTTTAAAGTTATCAATATTCATAACATATTCCTTGCAGATGGGCGGGTTTCTGTGATGCATTCGTTGCAGATGCGGAGTTTGGAAGGAGATCCACGGTGGGAAGGACAAACCGTCAAAAACAAAGGATTAAATCAACAAGTGGATCTAAAAGCCACAATCAGATTAGAGCGGAGATGGTACTACAATATAAAAATTAATTTTTCAAATCTACTTTAATATGGTACCATATTGTTATTACATTTTAAAATTAATTTTCAGACAAATAGGTTGGAAAGAGAACCCTCATTTCAGGAGTGGTGGTCTACGTCTCACATGAGTGGGAAAGAAGGAGAGTCTCAATGGTCCACTCTTGAAGCAGGAGAGTTGTTGGTTAGTCTTTTAATTTGTTTGCAATTAAAAGATATATTATAACCTATTCTTCTCTATTTCAATTTGTATTTCAGGATCGCTATTTGGCACCATCTGCAGAAAAATGGGGTGGTGATCCAATTGGAGAGCAACCATCATTTGATAAAGCAATTTGGAAGCAGGTATAGATAAATATTAATTTACTATATTTATTTTTTATATTTAAATGCATATTAAATAATCAAAATTTTATAAGGTGTTGGAGGAGAGGGACGTTGTGGCGAACAGAAAGAAGACGCTTGGTGGTCTTCCTCCATACTATGTGGAGGAACATCATCATTCCTATTCTACGTACTCCTAGCCGTCGTACACACAACCACAATCGTCCCGACCATCATTGCAAATGAAGTCGTAGATGGCCGATGACGGTGGAGCAGGTTACGAACTCCGAGAAGATTTCACGGCATACATGTAAGTATTCTACTTAGAATGAGTAATAATTTCATATTTCTATATCTTTAAAATGCAACTAACATGTATATATCTTCCATAATATAGGTCACAAGGGTGTGCATCTCAACCTGAGGAGATTGAATCGGATGACAAAGGGAGCAGAATGACCCAGAAGAAGAGACACACGCGTATGCTAGGTTCAAAAAGAAGGATAAGGAGAAAAAGAAAGCGAAGCAGGGTTTAATATCAAAAATTTTTAGATCAAAGAAGACATTAATGGTTTTTGACTTGTTCTGTTGTTGAACTTTTAGCACGTCTTTCAATTTGTATGAACTTTGATAGTAAAATTTGTCGTAATTTTAATTGTGGATTCTTTTGAACATACATTTCTAGTATTTAGCTCTTAAATATGAATATTTAGTTTCTAAGTTCATTTATATTGTGTGAGTTCGACATGTCAAAGTTATTAATTTAGTTGACGAATTGGTATATTATAGATACTCTTATCGACTCTATTTAGCACCTATAGTGGTTTTTTGGCAGGCTATACAGGTTCGACGGGACGTGTAAACCCCACCGAACCTGTATATTTTTTTTCCAGCACTTCAGTATGGGCGAGCACATGTGCTCGTCAGGGGCTCCGTATATGATAGCCATATTATTTATGGGCGACCATGTCGGCGACTACATCTATGCACGTCTACAGGCGGGCGAGGACATAGCATCCACAAGTGCTCGCCCACCTGCCCTGACGACTCTCGTATCAACGACCACACATGGAGCGAGCACTTGTGGTCGCCCAGTACAAGGGCGTGCACATGGCGTGCACATCGCGTGCGGTTGGCGTGTAAATTACGAGCCAACATGTGCATGTCAATTGCGTCTTTTTTTGTAGTGAAAGTTCTTCGTGAACTACCCCCATGCTATGATTCTGATCTCTGGTGGTGTTCACGATATTGCTTGTGATGGTGCTCGTTGAAGCTAGACTCACTCGATGGTCTTGAGTTATGTACATGAGATTGCAATGGTGCTATCGACTTTAAGAAGAAGCTAATAGCTCAATCTGATGAAGATGGTGGTAATGAACCTATCTTTGGATAGTTTTAATCGCTAGGCTCCAGCTAGTTCATCGAGGTCACAAATGATCTAATGATACACACTCAAGAAGGATCCCGATCTCCAAGTGCGGTGATGGTTGTCGATTGCAGAGCCCCTTGATAGGGGACGTTCCAAGCGGTGGTAATTGATGATGTTTGTGTCAGATGAGGCTTGAACCACATTCTTGTACTTGTTGGAAAGGTTTCGATGATCTACCTGATGTGGTCATTTGTATTTTTTGGATGTTAGAAATGCTACATAATTTAGATTGAAAATATGTGGTTTCAAAATATTTATATGTAATTTATATGCATCATTTACATATATATATGTAAATAAATATAAATATAAATAGATGGATGAGTGTCTATGTATATAAATATCAAACCGGATCAAAATATTATCAACAAATTCGGATTTCAATCCAAATTCGATTCATTTGGAAATTGAATCCACGAGTCAAATTCAAATTTAGTTCATTTTATTTCGAATATAATTTTTATCAAACGAATCCTAATCGAATTTGAATTATTCAATTCAATTAGCACCAAGAATCAATCAAACCCCATAACGACCGGTCACAAATTTTTTGACGACAATAGTTGCACCTCCTCACCTATTAGGCTCCAGAGCTCCTCTATAATAGAACCAAGAGACGATTTGGCTGAAATTTCAAGCTCAAGAATCTCAATGCTGCAAGCACCTCCTTAGAGGCGACATTCCTCAATGGGGGGCTCAGCAGCCGAAATTTGAAGCCACCTTGGATCCCTGCCTCTCCATCCCCATGCTCCAGAGGCTTTTACACCGGTGAATCGTCTGATGTGGCAAGTCGGGGCATCTATGGTAGCTTCCCTATATTTCTGAAGATGATGGACCAGTATATTGCATATTTCTCAAGGAATGGAGTCTGAAGGATTGGTAGAAAAAGAATCTCACTATATCGTGTAACTAATCTGTTACTTAACTGAATCTCTTTCATTTACAGAAGGGTCGTTACAGATTCAACAAAAAGGAAACATCAACTTACAAATACAAGGAACCCCTCTAATGATCTGGTGGTAAAAGCAGTGGCTCCCACTTTAAAGGACCAGGGTTCGAATCCTAAAAAAAACTTTGAAATACAATGGCTTACAGGTTAATATGTTCAAACAAGGCCAAATTTATCTAAAAGGCTCAACTGGTGCAGATTCCTGTAGAGCAGCTGCTGCTTGAAAGCATTCCACTGCGTCATTATCTAATTTACCACCAGCAGCTTTATATAGACGACCGAGATTATACCAGGCATCATGGTTCGTTCTGTCTATTCGGAGAGCGCTTGTGAGATAGTTTTTAACAACAGGGAAAGGGCAATCACCAGGCCGATTCAGACAAGCAGCAATTGACACCAAGCTGGGGACATGATCCGGAGATATCTCCAATGCATTTTGATAGGCTCCCTTCGCTTCTTTCAGGAGGCCTTTTGCTTCAAAAAGTTTACCTTAATATGTTTAAACATGATGATATTAGAAAGAAGGGAAGTCCAAAAAGCACTTAAAACTTTTATGAACAAAAATTCCAAAGTTATTTCTTAGTAAGTTATTTGGATTCTGAAATTTCCCGAGGGATGTATTTCCATGCATTAGACAGGATATCCTCGCGCCTATTTCACTTTCACTATCATTCCATCCTACGAACAACAATATTTACCGTTTTCGAAGATCATTGGAGAAATTTGAGGAACTTACCTCCAGGGACTCAGAATAAGGAATTTATATAAAAACAGCCTCCATTCGTTAACAATTTTACTCACATGCAATTCCGTTGAATTGCATGTGAAAATCTTTATTTTCATTGACATAATTTTCCTTTGAACTCCGATTCTCAATTTAGTTATCTGTTAAGAGTGGGACAACAAAAACTAAGTTGAAGCACGATGAAAATTTGATAGATTTGGGAATAATCACGCAGTTGTTGATCAAATACTTGGAGGTATATTTGATTCCCATGAACTTAATTTGGTCATTTTATTAAAAATATATAATATATTTCACAGATTGCATCCAGAAGTCATGCGACTTCTGCATGAAAAATGATACCTTCTTTTATATTAAAACCCTTTCTGATATAAGATGCCCAATTTTGAGGACCCTTTTAATGATTTACTCCAAGTTTCTAAACAAACATGAAGGATGAATAAGAACCAGAAAAATTATCTCACCAGTGGCGTGCCACCTTGATGCTGAGAAAGGTTCTATCATCTTTAATTTGGAGAGGCAAACCTCAGCATCATTCCAATGTGACATGATTGTGTAGACATTTGCTAGATCATGCCATGTTTTCATTTCTAAACTTGTATCATTGTCCCTGCCCTGTTGTTAAAGCAAGAATCAAAATGATGTGACGAGATATCCTAAATAAGATTACGAATATCCACTACAAGAAAAAAGATGCAACTTACTGGCATGACAGGAAAGAAAGTGTCAGTAGTATTATGATTGTATCACATGAACAGCTTCAGCCTATAGAGTAATGCAGGTCACCAAATATCATTGTCATTTTATCTAGGAAGCCAAGAGCTTTAGTTGATGGCTTTTGTCCAGTTAAAAGCCTGATTGGCAACGTACATGCATTAATCAACCTTGCAGATTCAGCTCGGCTGAGTTAGCTGGGGCCACAGGGGCAGCGCCTCTTAGGTGGATTTTTTATTGTTGAGATATATCTTTTCATACTTCTATGTATTTTCTTTTCTTTCGATCTCTATTATCTAATTTGCCCAAATAGAATTCTCATATTATATAAGAGAACCCTAGGGCCTCATGAGTCATGAATAAGCAATTCAATCGTTTCTCTCCACATGGTATCCGAGCGATGGTCCTAGACCAGACTTCTCGTACCTCGCACCCTATCCCACCCATCCTCGTCTCTGACACATGCCTCCAAGCCTCGAAGGACCGTGCACCGCCGCTAGGTCTCCAAGGAGGCTCCAGCCATACGCTGCCTACCCCTGAGGCCACCCTAGTGCAGCTGCAAGGCCCCACTAGGGCCCTAGCGATGCTGCCAAGGGCACCTCGCGCCTCCCACCACCGCTAGTGTCGCTGCCCAGCACCACCTCTGTTGCCCGGTGGCCTCCTAGCACTATCCGATGGCCCCTGCACCACAGCCCAGCCCATGTTGGACCATCCTCGTCATCACCCAACACTACCACGGTCCTCAGGGGCCCCCGGTGTGATTTAGGGATCCATTGCGATTCCGTTCAGCGCGTTTTCGTGTTCTAGAGCCTTTTTTCGATGTGATTTTGATTGGAGAAGGGTGATTTCAGACCTCTAAGATACCACTCAGGCCCTCGCGTGGATTCCAGATTGAAGGAGATGGTTGTATGACTCTACACATACAACCAATTCTCTTTATGATCTTGTAGACTCGCTTAGATCGGCCTACTACCCTAGTCTAGTTCTTTTTCGACCCTTTTCTTCGTCATGTTAGAGAGCAAGGGTAATGTCTTCTTTTTCTTCTGATGCTTTCGAGGGCCTGGCTTGCATTGTCAAGATGGATGAGACACACTATCAATTATTATCCATCCAGTTTCTGACCCTCGTGCAATGCAATAACAAGGAGCACATTTTCACACAACTGGAGACGATAGATAAGAGGGAGAGAACACTTCATAGAAGCAAGATGACATGTACGCGCATATGTAGCTCTCTGGGACTCTCATTACCAAGATAGACAATGATATCGTGTATCATCACGTCGTCAAGGCAATGTGGGATATTTTGACAACCACATATGGTTAAACGAAGTATGAGATCAAGATTCTTCAGTTGCAGTTTGACATCTTTACGACCAAGTAGAATGGTCATCATCTACACAACTTCTACTCTTCGCTCGGTGGAATGTTCGAGAAGCTTCATAGTTTCATGCCAGTGACCACATCTATCGAGCAACAGATGCCGTACAAGAACACCATGATGGTTGGAGTTTTACCGACTGACGTAGATCCTGAGTACGAGGCAGTACATACCTAGCTTCTACCGATGTGATTATACCTCCCATGGAGGAGGCGTGTAATCATCTCAACACGATCATTATCCCAACCCCTGCCACCATACAAACCTCCTCACTGATGGTCGCATCTCATGATAGGGGAGGTACTACTCACTTCAAAGGGCATAGTCCCCAAAAGAGGCAGACGCCAGCGTGGTCCATGAACTTATTGCCTTTGTCATGGTCATTCAGAGTAGACATGATATCTGAAGCATGGATATCCCGCTTCTGCTCGTGTTGCCAAGCAATCAGATCCTCCTGACAGTTCGTCCCCTCTACAAATTCATGGTTCGATGATATTGTCTCCTGTTTCATGGAGATAATGACTCATATCACCGGCATAGCTACATGTCCTTCAGATGTTGCAGCCTCTACTAGAGCATTTTCGAGCTCCTCATGTATAATATATGCATTTACCAGTTGTAGCAGTGCAGATATGAAAGAGTTGATCATGAATTCTGGTGCTTCCCACCATTTGTGTGGAGACAAAGCGCAATTTACTTCATATAAGATCTGTTGTCATTGCGAATGTAGCTCATTTACCTCTTACATCCATTTGACACTATCCATGTGCCTACAGAATGTGTTAGATGAATCGGAATTTTAAGATGAATTTACTTTCTATTCAAACACTAAGGACTTGCATTGTCATTCCATTTTGACCCCTCTTCTCTTGTATTTTAGGACATGCTCACAAGCAGGGTGATTGGATGTGACCATGAGAAAAGAGGGTTATACAGACTGGTCCAGTCTCCATATGCCGGTGCCTCTTTCGTTCCTACTGAATCAGTCTCATCATACACATGACATTTTTAATTTGGTCATCTTCCTGTGCAGAATGTGTCATGTCCTACAGATTCATGCATTCTACCTTCCAGGGCTTGGGAAGCATCGCCATTCTTCTTTTCCTCATCGTCAAAGTAGTAGCAACAACCATTTATTTGAGCTTGCCCATTTTGACATTTGGGGTCCCGGTCGTGTTCCTGATTACTATATGCATATATTTTTTTGATGCCAATCATATGCACATGTTACAAATCTTGTAGCTGTGGACGATTTTTCTAAACTATCTTGGGTTTTTCTTTTGAAAAACAAATATGAATATGTGTATGCCATTAACACTCTATCAATACCTTAGAGTTCTGCACATTACAACTTTCTGAGTTCTTCAGGTCTCTTGGCATTATACACCAAACTTCGTGCGCTTACACTTCTCAACAGAAAGATGTTGTCGAATGCAAACACTGTCACTTGATGTGACCAAGACATTTTGATTTAGAGTCATGCTTCGCACTCTTTCTAGGGTGACGCGGTTCTCACTGCTTGTTACTTGGTGACTTGTATGCCATCCTCTGCTTTAGGAGAAGGCCCCTTTCTCAACTGCATTTCTTGATAAGGACATGTTCTCCCTTACATCTCGTGTATTTGGCTTTATTTGCATTTGTTCACTTCCTGACTCATGGTTATGACAAGCTCTCCCCTAAAGTTGTCAGATGTGTCTTTGTAGACTACTCTCATACTCAAAGGGATATCGTTGCTTCAACCCAGTTAGACAGGAAGAACTACGTCAATGTTGATGTCACTTTTTTTGAGTCTGTCATGTATTTCTCTCCTACAGGAGACAAGTTGACTCCTTCTGACTTTAGAGAGTAGGTATACGTGACTCCTCCTCATATGAGACCACCACCTCCAGTCCAACCATCACCTCCACCACCTCCACCAACATCACTTGCTCTTGTGTCTCCTCCACTGCCACCACCTAGTACTCTGTTTCACTTGTTTTCCACGTTTCTACGTTCGCAGCCCCCCCATGGTTCCCTATGCTCATGGGCCTTCCCAACATCCATCACGCTCCAAGTACAGTATGAGCACATTGTTTCTATTGATGACACTAGTGATTTTTTCATGCAATAGACTACTTTACAGGATGGGCAGGTGCCCATTTAGGAGGCTATTCTACAGGTTGAAGAGGAGGCGGGTGATATTAATGTGCTTATTGCTCTGCAGAAGTGGAGACGTACTTGTGTAACTTATCCGCTTACAACCCATGTCTCTTTCGGGCATCTCTCAGAGGATTTTAGGAAGTTTGTCGTAGGACTGTCAGCTGTGGAGATACATGGACATATCAAGAAGCGATACATGATAGTCAATGGCATCTTGCAATGGAGGAGGACATTGCGCATTATAGTCGCGTGGCACGTGGAGCATTGTTATAGCTCCTATAAGGGCATCTGTCAAGGAATGCAAGCGGGTGTTGACAAGTGAAGCACCGGGCAGATGGCACCATGGATCGCTACAAGACGAATCTTGAGGCTCGTGGGTTCTCACCCAGATATATGTGGTGGACTATCTGAGTATCATGATACTTTCTCTCATGTGGCTTGACATTTTGCACTATGGATCATTCTCTCTGTTGTTATGACATAGGAATGACCCCTATATTAGCTCGATGTGAAGAATATGTTCTTTATGGTGACCTATAGGAGGAAAACTACATGCAACAACTGCTAGGGTTCGCTGCTGAGGAATGTCACATGGTGTGTAAACTTCATACGACATCTATGGCCTTGAGAAAAATGCAAGAGCATGATTTTAAAAGATTTCAGATTTGATATAGCATCATGGGTTCATGAGATCGACCGCAGATCACTCACTATTCATTTAGAGGATTCAGAGAGGTACAATTGCTATATTGATTTACACTGATCAATCTTCACGAGCCCGAACTGCGAGAATTCCCTTCTTTCGTCAATCTATGAGGCAGTCAATGTCGCAAAAGTCGGTAGTTGGTACCCGGTCGGTCTGGCTACTGACTATGGATTGATCAACAGTCAAGCAACTAAACGGATTTTGTTAGTTTTGAAATTTTTAATTATTATTAATACATATTATATGTATAAATTATTTTTTACACATAAATCCTTATGTATTTACAATGATTTGTACAAAATCATTTTCTATACTATCATAACGAAATACAATAAACAATTGAATTTAAATAAGATATTAAACATATTAAAATAAATATGGTTTTAAAAAAGCAAAAAATAAAAAATTACATAATCTCTATTCAAAAATCAACTAACTAGTCACCCCAGACGACCGACTAGTCGACAGAGTAGTCAACCGACTAACTATTGATCGATTAGTTATAGTCAGTCAACCACTCTACCGACTCGACTAATCGAACTAACTAGTCAGCCAACTTTTACAACAGTGACGTTGATATCATTATCACAATGGGTGATGTGCATGGCATTCGTGCAGCTAAGGATTTCCTTGGACAACAGTTTGTAACCGATGACCTTGACAATTTATGTTACTTCCTTGGACTTGAGTTCGACAAGAACCAACGAGGTCTTGTTTGACCCAGAGGAATTATGTTACTGATCTTATCTCTGAGATAAGCACGGAACATTGCTGTCCTGCCACTACTCCCATGGACCCGAGCATGAAGTTATATGAGTGATGACATAAAAGACGTATATAAAAGAAAGAGCTTGTTGGGAAGCTCCTATATGTGACCATCACCAGGTCAGACATGTCTTTGTTGTGAGAAGAGTGAGCCAATTCATGAAGCATCCTAGACATGCACACAAGGATGCAATCCATATGATTTTGAGGTATATGAAGAGCTTTCTTGGTACTGGACTTTTATTTAGCAAAGGAACATCCATTATCGTTACAACATGCACAAATGCTGATCATGCATGATGTTCCAATGACAAACAATCTACCTTAGATTTTGCAGTGTTCGTAGGAGCTCCTTGATGTATTGACGAGCAAGAAGAAGATAGTGGCCGCAAGATCGAGTGCAGAGTCAGAGTGCAGAACCATGGCATAGGGGAGTACGGAGATGATGTAGGTCAGATCTGTTATGATTGACCTAGTTATTGTTGTGCCTCTTCCCATACATCTCCACTACGACAATCTGACTGCTCTTTTCATTGCCAACGACCATGACTTCAATGAGAGGACCAAGCATATTGAGGCCAATTGTCACTACATTTGTGACATGATTCAGAAGGGCTGTATCTCCACCTCTCATGTTGACTCAGAGGAACTGAGGAACAGACAACATGTGTTTTGACCAATGCCTTAGCCAGAGGGTCATTTTAGAGATGTTCTTTGCTGAGTGTGATTGATATCTATGCTCCATCTTGAGTAGGGATGCTAATCGAACTGAACATGTTCGTGTTATATTAGAGTTCATTTGATTATAGTTTGAAAAATATTCGTTCATTTCTAAACAAACTAAATATGAACTTTAAATTTAACGAACTAAACATGAACATAACCTATGTTCGTTCGATAAAAGTTTGAGTTCGATCTACATATGCATATGTATGTGCACTTCTTTGTGTAACTTCGTATTTATACACAAGATAAATTTTGAGTAAAAAAATTATCGTATTTATTAGGATTTATACTGCTTTAATTTGAATAAATTTTTATTTTTTTCTGCCTATCAATCCTTATTATCGAACTCCAGTTTCGATCTTGTTCATATAGACAAGTTTGAGTTAAGTTAAATCGTTAATGAACTATTATCGAACCGAACTCGAACTTTCTTATCGAACCAAACTCGAACATAGGATCGTTCGTTACAGTTCGGTTCGATTAACAACCTTAATCATGAGGGAGGGTGTTGAGATATTATCCATCTTTCCATATTGTAGAGATAGTTTCTACTATTATTATATGTTTATGTACCTGGTTTCTATTTCTCTCTTCTATTTAGACATCCATGTAATTTACCCTTACGGCATCTCCCTATATAAGAGAGCCTAGGGTTTTCTTATTATCATAACGAAGACTCCTTTCTTCTAACATGGTATCAGAGCCGCCTTAGGGCTCTCCTCCCTTCCCCACCCGCCGCCCCTCCTCTTCTCTCATCTAGCCGCACGGCGGCTTCCGGCCGCTGCACCTCCAAGCAGCCCCCCCCTCCGCTGCCGCTGCACCACCCAGCGGCTCCCAGCCGCACACGTCAGCGGCCCTGCCGCCCTAGCGGGACCCCCCGCAGTCCTAGCGGCCCCTTCTGCCGCCTCCAGCCGCCCCAACGGCCCTTCGAGCCCCAGCCGCACCCTCCAGCCGCTCCTGCGGCCCTTGGCGCCCTAGCGGCACCCCCCCTCTGCCGCCGTAGGGCTTCCATAGCCTCCAGCAGTCCATAGGCATCGTTTTCGAGGCGATTCAAGGGCTGTAAGCTTCCTTCGAGGCGTGCCCTAGACCCCTCTTCCTCCAGTTTATGGATTTGAGTGCGTAAAAGTCTACACACGTACTCAAATCCAATGCAGTTTGATGCAGCGTGACCCCAAATTATAGGGCCACATTTATTTAATTAATTATTAGTCAATTTTATTTACGTTTTTAGCGGTGTAATGGGCTAATTAAATAATTGAGATCGCCTGTGATCTCAACGTTTATTTCGTAGATTTTAATTGCAATCTTGGTCAATTAATTAGATTAGAGTCTAATTAGAGTAATTAGGGGTCAATTGAAAGTTGTTAGAGTCCGATTAGGATAAAGTGAGTTGTCAATTTTGATTTGTTTACTATTTTTGTAAACCCATCTCTCCTATATAAAGAGAGGGTAACCCATTGTTTTATTCAGTCAAGTGATAATTAAAATTGAGATTTTTATCTCTATCCCTCTTTCTTTCTTCTCCCTCCGCGGTCTTCGCGTTCTTCGTCTTCAACCCCTCGTTACCGACGAGTTTTCTCCTTCTCAACCTCCTTTTCTCCACCGATATTCCACCGCCAAATTATTTTATCTTTTATCGACGCCGCGAAAGCCGTTTGCATCATTTGGTATCAGAGCATGGATATCGAATCGTTCCTATGATTCGACGATCCTGTCGACTATTGGTGTTCGAAGTTCGGTCTCCGCCGCCCATCTCATGATCCGTATCGTTCAAAGAAGTTTCATCAGCGACTTATATCATGCATCAAGGTGCACGCATGGTTGGACGCTCTAACCGACGAAGATCTCGTCGGCCACGACGAAAAGCTCGCTGTCCACGAAGAATCCGCTGCTGTCTAGATCGTTTTAGAAGGAAAAATCAATGAATCGGCCGCTGTCCAGCACGTTCCAGAACCAAATCCGTCGCTGGAATCGACCCCGCTGCCCCCGCCAACCATCCCGGCGCCACCCCAGCCTTCCCAGGTACCTCTCCTGCCCTCCCCAACCCGCGCGGCCGTCAGCCCCACCCCGGCAACCCCTCAGACAGCCCCAGACCCTCCCACGGCGCGACTCCCGGCCACCGCGCCGCCATCTTCCCCACCACCCCTCTCCCTCCTCCCGTGTCCCACTCCCGCCACCCAACCTTTTCCCGCTGTCGCCCCACGCCCCTGGCCCCAGATCCCCTCCCGCACGCCCACCTACACCGCCGCCAACAACCCCTCATCCTCCCAACCTCCCCCTCCGTGCCCCTCCTGCCTCTCTTCTCCCCATCGCAACCCGCCGCCTCTTCTCCCACCTCGCCACGCCCTCCCTACCGCGCCGCCCTCCCCACAGTCCTCTCCCCTCCCTCACGTCGCCGCGCCCTCCGGAGCCGAGCGCGCCTCCTCTCCGCCTGGTACTTCTCCGCGTCGCCCTCCCCATATCCCAGCGCCGCCTCGCCGCAGCGCAACCCCTGCGCCTCCATCCCGCACGTTATTCCTCCCCGCGAACCCCTCCATACCGCCTACCCTTCTGCGCCAGTCGCCACGCCGCCACTCGCCCCGTGCACCCCCATCCTCCAGACTCTCCCCGCACCGCCGCCGCGAGACCTCGAGCGGCTCCTGCCGCCCCCTAATACCGCGTCTCCCACGGGCAACCCTAACGAAAGGAGCGGATGTCACGGGATGCCCATCCCATGGATTGTGGAGATGGAAACTAAATTGGAAAAATTGCAGGAAAAATTTTCCTAAGTTCTTTATTTACAGAAAGGCCCAGAACATTATGAAAAGAGAGCAAAATAAAGAGGTGCGAAAATTGCGGCCACACCCCTGGCGGCCGAAATCTTTAAAGAACAGGGCTGAAATTGGGAAATCAAGGGTCCCTCCTTATCCAAATAGGACTAGAGCCTTGGGTTTTTCCTATATAAGGACCCCATGGCTTCATTCCTTAGCCACATCTCCTCTTCTCCTCTCCTTGTGCCATTGCTTCATTATGGCTTCTCCAAGGACCATATGCTCCATGCCACACCAATTTTTTGAGCATCATGGGAAGAAGACAACGATCAAGACGACGCCGCCGTGCGCACCGCATATGTTCTTCACCCACGACGGCCGCGCCTTTCCCGCCCGCACATGGATTCCGCCGTTCGCTCCACATCAGTTCTTCCAGAAGACGACGGAATGCGCCGAATCATCCTCCAAGCCTACAGTTCACGCAATTCGTAAGGAGCCGAATTTTTAAAGCGGTGGAGAGTAGCGCGTCGACGATAAATAAAATAATTTGGGCGGTGGAATATCGGTGGAGAAAAGGAGAGGTTGAGAAGAAGAAAACTCGTCGGAAACGAGGGGTTGAAGAAGAAGAACCGTGAAGACCACGTGGGGAAGGAGAAGGAGAGGAGATAGAGAGGGAGATAAAATCTCAATTTTAATTATCACTTGACCGAATAAAATAATGGGTTACCCTCTCTTTATATAGGAGAGATGGGTTTACAAAAATAGTAAACAAATCAAAATTGATAACTAACTTTATCCTAATTGGACTCTAACAACTTTCAATTGACCCCTAATTACTCTAATTAGACTCTAATCTAATTAATTGACCAAGATTGCAATTAAAATCTACGAAATAAACGTTGAGATCACAGGCGATCTCAATTATTTAATTAGCCCATTACGATCGCTAAAAACGTAAATAAAATTGACTAATAATTAATTAAATAAATGTGGCCCTATAATTTGGGGTCACGCTGCATCACAGTTAGTGTAGACATTCATCACAGTGTCTATTATCCCCTCGTCTTCTTCGAGCAGCAGTATGTCAGAATCGAAAGTCGATTTGCCCTCCACCGGCGCATTCAAAGGTCCGGCGCCAATAGTGAAGATGGATGGATCTAACTATGAGCTATGGGCTATGCAGTTCATGAGTCTCATGAAATCAAATGGTAAGAAACACATTCTTACCGAGGATGAGCCTGCGGAGAAGACAGGGATCTATGCCTCATGGGAGGCCGATGATGCTTACGCAAAAGTATGGTTGTCTGGTACGTTGACGATGGAGATAGCTAATGATGTCCTCCATCAGCCCACTGCTAAGGCGATGTGGGACATCCTTGCCGCTACATATTCACAGGTGCGAAATGAGACAAAGATGTTGCAGCTTCAACATGACATCTTTACGATGAAGCAGGCCGGCAGACCTCTCCATTCTCTATACACATCCCTAAGAGGGATGTTCGAGAAGCTTTACAGTACCATTCCTCTGACTGCTACTCCGGAGCAGCAGAAGACGTTTCGGAACGCCACCATGGTAGGCGTTCTACTTGCTGCCCTCGATCCTGAGTATGATGCTGCACGGTCACAGATTTTAGCAGATGCAGTCATTCCTCCAGTGGAGGATGTCTACAGGAGGCTCAGTCGTATTCCAGTTTCATCCAGCTCTTCTACTCCACCCCCATCTGCGATGGCAGCTTCGCGGGGGAGAGGTGGACCACCTTCTGGGCGTGGTCGTGGACCTCCAGGAAGAGGCGGCCGAGTCAGCCAGATGTGCTCGTATTGTCACAGAACCGGACACTCAGAGGAGACATGCTACTCAAAGCATGGGTTCCCAGCATCGGCACGGGTTGCAGAGCATTCACAGTCTCCATTACCGTCTACGGCAGATCATAGATTTGACGAACTCGTGGCCCGTCTCCGTGATATTATGCCACATTCTTCTGGTGATTCATCTGGTGGCTTTTCAGATATTGCTGCCACAACCTCTGCCAGTTCATCCGCCGCAGCCAGTTCTTCAGGTAGATCATCAGCCCTCATACCTTCACATGATATATCTGACTGGGTTATAGATTCCGGGGCTACACATCATCTCTGTCGAGATAGAGGAAGACTACAGGCCTACAGGGCTATTCCTCCAGGTCGCTCAGTACAGATAGCAGATGGTTCCCACTCACCCCTTGTTGGCCAGGGGGAGGTTTTCTTATCCTCTACTATGCAGCTACAGAATGTTTTACATGCCCCTGAGTTCTCACTGAATTTGCTGTCTATTAGTCAGATTACAAAGGATTTGAATTGTCGTGCTATATTTGACCCGTCTTCTCTCATTTTTCAGGACATACTCACGGGCAAAGTGATTGGTTGTGGCTCTGAGCAGAACGGTCTATATCGGCTGGTTCGGGAATCCTATGCTGGCATCTCCACTCACTCAGCTGGACCAGTCTCCCCTTACATTTGGCATCTTTGTTTTGGTCACCTTCCGCTCCAGAAGATGCGCCATCTTCTGCCCCAGATCTCTCCAAGTTCGTCGTTTCGTTACGAAACATGTCAGTTAGGAAAGCATCACAGGTCGAGCTTTCCAGGTCGTCAGAGTCGGAACAGTAGCTCCCCTTTTGAGTTGTTACATATAGATATATGGGGTCCGAGTCGTGTTCCCGATCACCAGGGGCACAGGTTTTATCTTGTGGTAGTAGATGATTTTTCTCGTGTCTCTTGGGTTTTTCTTCTGAAGAATAAGTCTGAAGCAGGAGATGTTATCAAAAATTTGATTAATGAAGTGCAGAATGTTTTCTCTTCATCAGTCAAATATGTTCGGACTGATAATGCCCTGGAATTTTGTACGCGTTCTCTTTCTCAATTTCTGTCATTGAAGGGTATTATTCATCAAACTACATGTGCATATACGTCCCAACAAAATGGTGTGGCAGAAAGAAAGCATCGCCATCTCTTGGATATCACTCGTACCTTGTTGATTCAAAGTTGTGCTCCTATTTCTTTCTAGGGGGATGCTGTCCTTACTGCATGCTATCTGGTCAATAGAATGCCGTCCTCTGTCCTTGGAGAGAAGATACCCATTTCACTTATTTTTCCGGACAAGGAGCTATTCTCACTGCCACCACGTGTCTTTGGCGCTGTGGCATTTGTTCATCGTCTATTTCCTGGACTTGACAAGCTCTCTCCAAGAGCAGTCAAGTGCGTCTTTGTTGGGTATTCCAGAACCCAGAAGGGATACCGGTGTTATGATCCTACAACCAACAGGTACTTTGTTAGTGCGGATGTCACTTTCTTCGAGTCGATTATGTATTTCTCACCAGCTGGGGACAGAATGGAACCATCCACCACCACTGATGATATTTTGGTTCCACCACCACCTACTTGTTTGTCACCTGACTCGTCTCATGTGTCAGTTCCCATGCCAGCACCACCGCCCCCACCACCTCCACCTCCACCCATTCCACGGCGAATCACTATACGCGTCGGTCAGGTCCCGCTCATGCAGCTCATGAGCCAATCACTACGCCTCAGGTATGTTCGGATGATGTTACTAATGACGGGTCAGGTGTGGCACATATGCAGGATGACTCCTCACAGGCGGACCCAGATGATGATCTTGATGTTCCGATTGCTATTCGGAAACAGAGACGACATTGTGCATCCTATCCACTTGCTTCACAGGTTTCCTTTCACCGGCTCACAGGTGATTTCCAGAAGTTTGCCACAGCATTGTCTTCCGTGGACATACCACGGACATACCAGGAAGCCTTGAAGAGTGAATGCTGGAGATTAGCTATGGAAGAAGAAATGGGGGCCTTGCAGTCCCGTGGCACATGGTCTTTGGTCCCTGCACCTCCAGATGCATCCGTTGTGAGCTGCAAATGGGTCTTCACAGTCAAATATCATGCAGATGGCACATTGGATAGGTACAAAGCACGCTTGGTCGCCCGTGGATTTACACAGACATATGGCGTTGATTACATGGATACATTCTCTCCAGTGGCGAGACACTCGACTCTCCGTATCCTCCTGTCTGTTGCAGTGGTTCGTGACTGGAGCATTTCTCAGCTAGATGTCAAGAATGCATTTCTGTACGGGGACTTACAGGAGGAAGTCTACATGCAGCAGCCACCCGGGTTTACTGCTGAGGGGGAGAAGCATATGGTCTGTAGACTTCACAAGGCTATATATGGCCTTAAACAGAGTCCACGAGCGTGGTTCCAGAAGCTGTCCAACCTAATTGAACACCAGGGATTCAAGAGGTCCAATGCTGATCATTCGTTGTTCGTCCAGAAGTCCTCGGGAGGTACGGTTGTCATAATGGTCTATGTGGATGATATTCTAGTTACAGGAGACGATATTCAGGGCATAGCGAGGGCGAAGGCATTCCTAGGTCGTCAGTTTGTTACAAAGGATCTTGGAACCCTAAGATATTTTCTGGGGTTGGAATTTGCAAGGAATACACATGGTTTGGTGATGACACAAAGGAAGTACATTACAGACTTCCTGGTTGAGACTGGTATGGATGGTTGCAAACCATCAAGCATCCCCATGGACCCCAGCATGAAGTTATATGATGGTGATACTGATGAAGTAGATAAGAGGAGATATAGAGAGATGGTGGGCAAACTCCTCTACATCACCATAACTCGCCCAGACATTCAATTTGCAGTTAGCAGGGTGAGTCAATTTATGGAGCAGCCGAGACAGGTTCACATGGATGCTATACACATGATACTGAGGTATCTGAAGTCTACTCCTGGATTAGGGCTACTATTCAGAAAGGGTGCAGACTTATCCATCTCAGCGCGTGCAGACGCAGATTATGCAGGATGCCCTAATGATAGAAAATCAACCTCAGGGTTTGCAATCTTTGTTGGAGGCTCTCTGGTTTCTTGGAAAAGCAAGAAACAAACGGTGGTGGCAAGATCCAGTGCGGAATCCGAATACAGGGCAATGGCCCAAGCCAGCACGGAAATGATGTGGGTTCGCTCCGTATTAGAAGATCTAGATGTAGCAGTACCTCTACCTATGAAGCTTCAGTGTGACAATCAGGCAGCATTGTTCATTGCCAACAATCCAGCTTTTCATGAGAGGACCAAGCATATTGAAGTTGACTGCCATTACACTAGGGACCTGATCCAGAGAGGATTGATATCCACGGCCATGTTAGCTCAGGAGATCAGACTGCCGATGTATTCACCAAGCCATTGCTCAGAGGACCATTCCAGAGATGTTCATCCAAGCTGAGCATGATCAACATCTATGCTCCACCTTGAGGGGGAGTGTAGAGATAGTTTCTACTATTATTATATGTTTATGTACCTGGTTTCTATTTCTCTCTTCTATTTAGACATCCATGTAATTTACCCTTACGGCCTCTCCCTATATAAGAGAGCCTAGGGTTTTCTTATTATCATAACGAAGACTCCTTTCTTCTAACACATATTAATATGTATTTTCTTTTCTCTCAGTCTCTGTTATGCATTTGCCCAAACAAGTTTCTCCTCTTATAAAAGAGAACCCTATAGCCTCATAAATAAGCAATTCATTCATTCTTCTCAACATTTATGTACATGTATATTGGTGAATTCACATCCCTCTCTTTGTAACCGCAATCCTAGAGAAGCGGTACAAATAAGCCCTTGAGAAAGAGATGGTTTCTGCCATAAATATGACGACAATGACATTTACTGAATAGTTTTGCTTTAAAATGGAGAGCACCTGGTGGCAGAGAGAATGCCTACATTGGGAGGTGCAAAGCAGGGTGAAAGAATGCATGAGGGCAACCAAGAATGGAGAGGAGGATCTCGTGAGAGCCACAAAGTAAGAAGCAGAAAGGGTAGAGGTGGGATGGTAGCTCGTTTCTCACCGCAATAAGGTCACTAGTGTTACCGTTGTGGTTGCTACAACCACCGAGCGTCCTCCTGTGCGCTCCCACCTCATTGCTTTGGTTGTGGCTAGGTGGGTCATCGGAATCACTCGTGTTCGCAGGGGATGAAGATCCATCTTTACAAGCCTGTGTGCAGCGCCGTCGCGCCAACTCCCATGGTGAGGTCAGAATTGTGGTATGCTTCACAATCCTACGTGGTTGTAGTATGTGGAAAAAAAAACAAGTTTCGACTTAAGTTAAGGATGGGTTTCTCATTGGTTTTACAAGGACGAAGATTCTGGAGGTTCACAAGATCCTAGAAACTATGCGGTTATTTTAGGAGATTCATTTTTGGGTGATGTTGTTGTTCTTGAACGTCTGCTATGCAAGGGGTTTGTCAAAGGCATAAGTCGATCTCCTGTTGCGGGGACATCAACATTCTCATTTCATTTGGCACCATCCTCGCTTCGATGGTAAAGCTCCAAATTCTGTGTTGAGGGTGGCTCACATCTTGAGGCCCTAAATGTCAGTTTCGGTCACCATTTCGGTATCAACCAAAACAGAATTTCGGTGGAATTTCGACTGAAATTTCGGTCATATCGGTCATTTTTTGTACTAGGACCCCCATACTTCGGTCATTTCGGTCGAATTTCGATTTCGAATGGATATCGATATTCAACAGAAATTCGACCGAATTTCGCTAAAATTTGAGGCCATTCTCTCACGCTCAGTCGAAGCTCTGAGGCTGGTGCTAAGAGAGATAGGATGGGTGAAAAGAGTTCTAGTGAAATGGGAAACAACTGAGGTCGGACCCGATGGTTACTTTGATGGTCCTGGAGGGCTCGGCTGTGTCAGCATCGAGTCCGTGTGCTCCCTTAAGGTGGGGCGGGCTTCCTTTCGATTCCTAGTCTAGCTACTCTCTCCATCACCGCCTTCCTCTCCGACGGTGGAGACCGTCGAGAGCTCCTCCATGTCATCCTCAATGAAGCTTGAGATGTTACGAAAAATCCTACAAGATCCGTTGTCGCAATCATTGGCACCTGTTTTAGAAAGTTTTCAAACAAATGCATCTTCTTTGGGTCTCTACGATCATTAATTGAAATCGAGCACAAACTCGGAAACTGTGATTTCAACAGCTCAATCCCTTCCTTTTTTGGTAGCGCAACTGCTGCCACCCTTCCTTTTAGGGTTGGGTTTGGTTCTGGAGCCTACTCGACACTTCTAGGTAACATGCACACCCCTCTTTTATTGAGTAGAGACTCAACCAACATACTACGACTGGAGACTCTGCTGAAAGTAGTCCCGATTGCCGATCTGTTTATTACTGTTGTTGAAATGGTGGATCAGAGTGGTGTATACATCTAGATTCGGGTACGGAAGATCTAGTTGCTAAAGATGAGTTGTAATGGGGCTCTGCTGGACCAGACGGAGAGTCTCATTTTGCTAGGGGAAAATGAGGTTTCGCGAGGCTCCTTTAGTGACCTCTCCTCTGCCGTGGTTCCTCTCTGAGATCCTTCTGTGCTGGTCCTTCCTTCCCGACCAGCCGCCATTGATGCTGCCATGGATCTAGGTTCCTTGTTAGTTAAGAGTGTTATTGTTGACAACCTTCAAGGCTTTGCCGAACAACCTTCTTGGTCATCTGAAACCTTGCTTATTCTGAATTGACCGGTTCGTAATTTGGAAGCTACCGTTATTCACGCTCTACCTTAAGAAAGCGCTCTGCTCCTAGCTGCTAGCAAGGTTGTGGTCCTGACTTCCTCATCAGGTTCCTCCATCGTTGGAAGGGAGGGCTGGAGGTAGATCGAAGCGATATAGAAATAGGAAGTGGGTGAGGAAGGTCAACATGAGAAGCCCAGTTGTATCCAAGCATGGTCAAAGGTTGTTGAGGCAATGGGTGTGGTTCGAACTTCGGGACCAAATCAATCCTCTTAACGAAAGTTTTAGCTTGAAATGTGAGGAGTAGGATGGAGCATAGGATCAGGCCAACCTGGGCTCGACCCGGGCCCAACCCATTAAAATCCGGGCCTAAACCAAACCTGATATTTACATGGGTCGAGCTTGGGCTAGTTTATATATATATATATATTACTTAATCTAATTGGTTGTACAGAATATTGGATAGTGCCCATATGTTTGCATGCATGATTTGCAGTATAGCGTCTGTGCTGACTTGGGATTATGTAATTTGGATAATATTTACTTGAGATTATATACATCAATTGTTTTGATGGGATCAACCATGAGAATTAGACCAAACCATGAAAGCTCATGATCACATTGGAAAATCCCTCTTGATTAGATTTATAAACACATAGAGAGAAAAGGATGGTATGCTTTCAAATTAAATTTTTTATTTCGAAATAAGGTATCCAGTAGTAATTTACAATATATATATATTATTGTGGTACTTATAGTAGGCGGTGCTCTGCCATTCGCAATGATATACAGAATACTAGATCCATCGGGAATCATGTCCATATTGCGATGATATATTATTGTTGTACTTATATAATATCGTGCTACTTTTATCCTCGTGTATCATGACCACACGTACGTGTGTCCAGGCAAACACAGCATGTGCACCTTTTTATAATACGTATCTTACCATTTCTGCGAAGATTTGTCATCCGTGTTGTTTTGCATCGTAATGAGCTAATGGTATGGTTTAAATGATTTTCGTGTCATTGAGACCTACTGAAAGCTCGACACAAGAAAAAACATAATGATAACAACAATAACTAATATGAATAAAAAAATAATATTGCTACCGAGCCTAGGCCGGCCCAAACCCGCGCCCACAGTAGCGGGCCTTGGGCTGGGCCTGAGTCAAGGTTTTCACCATTTTTCCGAGCCTCGACCTAGACCACAACCCGAGAGAAAATTATGGGCCCAGATCGGGCTTTCAAATGTTGGGTCGGGTCGAGCCCAATGCTCCACCCTTGTGAGGGGTATGGGTGACCCTGAGAAACGGAGTTCGATTGGTTAATTGAATGGGGGTGTGATGTGGTTTTGTTGCAGGAATCGAAGCTTGCTCCTCTCTCCTTTGAAGGTCTTTGGGGCAGAAAATTTATCTGAATACAGATCGCTAGATGCTTTTGGAACTACGTGGGGTTCAATTATCACAAGGAAATCATCGGTCTTCAGCTTTATTTCGGAGTTAAAAGGAACCCATGTCATTACGATCATGTTGGAACACATTCACTCATACACACTGTAAGCTATTTTGTGTGTTTACGACCCATTCAGTTAAACACTCATACCGAATTTGTGGTCAGATCTTCGGGAGCCAGGTGTGCCTCCTCGGGGTTGTCCTGGCTAGTTGGGGGAGATTCAACATCTTATTTCTCTCTTCGAATATACCTCGCTTGAGAGGTGGGCAGGACACTGGTTCGGTTGATTTTGCTGAGATGGTCGATGATTTGGAGCTGGAAGTGATTGATGAATTAGACACTAGGTATACTTGGTGTAACTTCGGTTTTCATTCTCGTATTGATCGATTATTGGCATCTACGGAGCTTCTTGAAGCCTTTCTGCTTTCATCCTCATCCACACCCTGCACTAGGTCGTACCATGCACCTCTGGTCTGGGACTCCAGAGTTGTCTCCCCTCCTCAGGGCTTCTTCAAATTTGAGAGAGCTTGGATTCAGAAGGAGAATTTTAGAGATTTAGTATTAAGCCATTGGGCATCGATTTCCATTTTGAAGTCTGTGGCTAACCTCTTGGCTCAGAAGTTGTCTTCGGTATGCATAAAACTGTGTTTTCAAGGAGATTAGGACCAGGAGAGCTCGACAGGATGAGGCAGAAATAGAGGTTAGCATATTGGACGGGATGGATTACATCAGAGCTCTTGCAGCAGAAAAACTAGCTGAGAGAGCGGCGACGCAAAAAATAATCCTTAATGAAGATAAGAAACATGTTGAAGAATGGAAGCAAATGTCACGTAGATCATGGCTCAGAGAAGGGGATGCGAACACCGCCTACTTCAATAGAATTGCCAGCGGGAGTCGTCGTCATAATCAGATTCGAAATGCGACGGTGGATGGGAACATGAAAGGTGACCGTGAAATGGGTCGTGCTATTGCAGATCACTTCCATGATTTCTCGAGAAGAAACAATGGTAGAATGTGGAGATGGGCTAGTCTCGGAGCCTCCCACTTATCAGAATAACATGTCAATCACCTGATACAAGTAGTTACATCGAAGGAGGTTAAGGTTGCAGTGTAGAACCTAAATGCAGATGGAGTGCCTGATCCTGATGGATTCCTCATTTTCTTCTTCCATGCGTTTTGGGGCATGTTGGAAGGGACATGTTTGTTGTTGTGGATGAGTTTACTAGAGTTAATGAAGATTTCGACAGACTCAACATGGCTCTTATTTTTCGGTTGCCCAAGAAGGAAGTATCTGAAAGACTGGTAGACTTTCTGCCGATTGCCCTCTCAACGCTATGTATCTGATAGTAGCAAAGTCCTGGTCATTGGATTGAACATGATTTTGGATCACATTATCTCGTCGCTCCAATGTGCCTTCATTCCGGGAAGACATTACAGACAACTTGGCTATGGCGACTGAAATAATTGTTGACTGGAAGAGACGTCATTTGAAGGGGGCGCTTTGAAAGGTCGATTTTTCGAAAGCCTATGACACGGTTGAGTGACGTTTTCTTTGGATGGTGATGTCGAGCCCTGACTTCATAGACTTATGGATATCCTGGATGAAACATTGCATCACCACAACCTCCTATGAGGTGTTGGTTAATGGGGAACCTAAGGGTAGTTTTTTCTAGCCACAACGAGGAGTTAGGCAGGGTTGCCCACTCATCCCTATATTTTTTTGTGATTGCAGTTGACATCCTAACTTGCATGGTAGATCAGGTGTATGTAATGATATATCGACCAACTACAAAGTTAAGGGTATTTCTACCCCCTGTTACAATACGCAGACGACACCATCTTCTTTATTGACGAAGATAGGAGGCTAAATGAATGGCTTTGACATTTGAGATTTATGGAGAGCTGTTAGGACTAATCCTTAATCATGATAAATCTATAGCTACCCATTTGATGCGTGGGACTATTGTATGGAGCTCGACATAGACGGTGGCTCTCTCCCCATCTGTTATTTAGGCCTTCCCTTGTCAGCTAGTAGACTTAAGATGTTTGGCTGGCAAACAATCATTGAGAAGATGGAGAAAAGACTCTCCGGTTGGAAGGCGGCTACCTTATCATGTGGTGGTCATTTGGTGCTTGTCAAGGTCGTCCTCTATGCTAACCCTATGTTTTTCATGTCGTTCTGGCTTCTCCTCTTAGGTATCAGACGTCGACTGGAGTTGATAATGCAGAGATTTCTTTGGGGAAAGATGGGTTAGGATGGGTCTGGTATGCACATAGTGGATTGGGAAATTGTTACTCTGGTCAAAGAGGCTGGTGGCCTTGGGATCATTCACCTGGAGTCCATGAACGAAGCCCTTCTTCTAAAAAGGGTTAGCAGGATTTGGGGCGGGAGTGATGACTTGTGTCACAGACTTATCCATCGTATTTATAACATCGAGTTTCAAGGAACTCTTCCCCAATAGCATACCTATCATCACTCAGCTTTCTGGAGAGACAACAACTCTGTAATGCTGCACTTCCAAGAGCTCTTTAAATTAGTACTTGGTGATGGTGAATCTTTTACTTTCTGTACTGACAACTGGACATGTGAGGGATCTCTTTCCATTAGATTCCCTCACCTTTTTGATCTGACTGCGACTCGTGCGACAAAGGTGGTAGACCGCTGGCAAGACGGTAATTGGATGCCTTCATTTTTGACAGACTTCAAAAATCAACGCGTGGAGGAATTCCTTCTTCTCTTGAAAACTCTAAGACATACTGATTGACCTACTGAGAGACGTGATCATTGGGTATAGAAACAAAAATCCTTTTCTATTAAGTGTGTTTGTGGTACTATTACAAGGCTACCCCCATCGTGACTGTAACTTCATCTAGAAGCTTAAGTTGCCTAGTAGAATTGGCTTTTTATATGGATACTACACAGAAAGTGTATCATGACGAGGGACCGTTGTGCTAGGCTGTTCAGATATATCTCCAATAGATGCCCCATTTGCGAGATGCAGATTGAGACGATTGACCATCTGTTCCTCCACAGTGAAAAGTCGCCCCCACTTTGGGTGGAGTTAGACTCTAAATGGTCGAGTCTTCAAAACCTGGACGTGTTTTTGGACTCTTTGTTTGAGGCAAGATGGAAACCTAGAGAGAGGAGATTTTGCGGTATATAGCGCTTATCTGGGAAATTTGGTTAACTAGAAACACCACCCTTTTTCTTCTCATTGTGTCTATCCTGAGAATGTAATTTTCCATTCTAAGACCCTCTTGAGTCTTGGCTTCTATTAGTCCTTCTATACTTTCTCTTAGATTCTTAATATCTCTGAAGCGGTCACCATAGCATGCTTTCCTCTTTTTTGGTCTTAGAAAAGCCCTTGAGGTAGTTGTTTCTACTCCCTCCAACACATTATTTCAAGAGAAAGAAGAAGAGAGCCTAGTGTGAGCAGTAGAGTAGGCACACTGCCAAACAGTTATAAATCATGTCCTGTGCAATTGTTTGTCTCTGTTTCTCGAACGACTAGTTTGATTAATTGAATTCTAGATTTCAATAAAAAGAGAAAAGGATGCTAGCAACAGCTTACAAAAGGGACATTGTAGAAAGTTGAACACTAATTTGATCCACTTTAAGTACTAGCAAAGCAATGGAAATCACAGTGATAGTAGACTTGGCACATGATGGTAAGAAAAGGCAGGACTAGTTGAATGAAGTTGTAATCAGTTAGCCCCATCCAAGGTGCAACTAGATCACCTCTTCAGGGAGAGACAACACTTATTGGATATTTTGGTTTGACATTGCTTCAGCAAAAAAGGAAAGGCAAGACACATCTGAGCTAAAAGCTTGCATATGGAAGTCTTCTTTCTTTCTCAATGGTGAAGACCAAGCTCATTATTAGCCAATGGATGGAACAAGATGCTAGGACATGGGGCAGCCACATGGACTATGCGATATAAAAAGGGCTGATTATTTCGACAACACAGATTTTACAAAAAAAGGTAGGTTACCTCAAAGCTTGGAACTTCATACTATTGGAAACTCAACACTTATGAAAAACTAGTTATGGGCCTGGAGGATAGGGTTTGTAGTTCTCCGGACAAGATACTATATTACCAAGTAATTAAACATCTGAGAAAAGCAATAGTCTATGATGAATCAAGGTAAAGAAAGATTATAAGCTGATTGATATAATAAGATCAAATGAGTTATTCATTCATCGAATGATGAATAACTACAAGTAAAGGAAATACACGATTTAAATACCTTCAAATGTTTTCTCGTCAGTTGAAGAATAGCAAGAAGATTAGTGTATGTTTCAATTGCACTTTTCAAATTTCCTTGGGCAATCTGAATTCTGGCTTTCGTAAGTAGAAGTTCAGCCTGATCCCAATTACCAGTCTGTTCTAAAGCAGCATTAACTATAATTTCTGCATCAGTAAGGCATTGCTGAGCAGTCAATATTCGGGCCAAAAGTAACCATCCTTTTATATTTGATCCTGCTTCTATCCTTAACAACAACTCTGCATAGCGACGAGCAACAACCAGCTTCCTTTGCTCAGCATTTTCAATACTGATAAAATATATGACATTGCAATCTTCCCTTTTCAACAGTTTCTCAGCCTTATTTAATGCTTGAAGGGCTTCACCCTGCCTTGCATTTCTTTCTGAATCCGAGACAGAAGCTTTAGCATAAGTTGACAGATTAACACCCAGTAATAAATTGGCAACACTCCCAATAGAATCACAATGGGTAGGTAAACTTTCAAGTGTCCTGCGAGCATATGATACACCTTCCTCTGCAAATTGGATATTCCCTGCACAAATCTTTGAAGCCAGTAACAAGGCATTTGTATTCTTTGGATCTTCATTGCCCCTCAATTTCTTCTTCAACAGGTTTAAGGCAGAAACGTAATCACCCTTTCCCAAGTAACAAAGTGCAAGGATGTAATATCTCTCTTTTCTGTCTAAAACTCCAGGAAGTATTTCCTCAATTTGTTTAGCTAAAGGTTCAATGTTTCCAGAAAGAGAGAGTGCTAAAATAAGGTGATCGATTATAGACAGATCCCATTTGGCCTCTTTGAGTGCAAATTTCCTTAGAAGAACGATCAACAAAAGAATAGCTTCTTCTATGTTATTTCTAGGTATAAATGAACCCTCAATATGGCACTGGGGGTTTGGAGGCATGACATCAGTACCCCCATATAGAAGGAACATGGCAAACTCTTTATAAACTTTTGTCAAAGCCTCTTGGTCAAGATTCCAGTGATTAAGAATTGCCCTACGATATGACAAAGTTGCCTCATGGAAAAAACCGGCCAGCTTCCAGAGTTCAGGAAGTAATTCAACAGACTTACAAATAATCTCCTGTAACTTGCAGTCGGGGGAAAAACGTAAAGGCAAGCCCTCTGGAAATGCAGACTCAACAGTGTCCAATATGATGTTACATGACAGAGCAGCATCTGCAAATAAAATAAACTTAATAGTAGGAAATGGATAATCTTCCGGTATAAAAGCCACAAAGAACAATCTGGTATAGCACTAAATGTCCATCTACACAAATTATCTGACAAATGATGTCCTACTGATATAGAACCTCATTTAGGTTATTTATAGTTGCAGATGGTAAGTGTATAATTGAAATTCTGGCCAAAATCTTATTACAGCTCCAAGATACTATATTTGCTTATCATACTCTTTCAAACATCAAACATAGGCAAAAAGTCAAGTAGCAGCTGATTTCAAGAGTTAGAGAATACGCTATTTTCTATAGTTTGTTTTTTTTATTTTGCTTGACTTATTTAGTTTTCACGTAGTTCAATAAAAATGAAGTAATTCAGCCTCCGTTATATGGTGCTACAGACTGGTGTTTATATCTACTTATCCACTCTTTTTTTCTCTTCTATACAAAAATGAAACAAAATAAACTACAAAAAGACCTGGTCCTAGACTTCTGCTCCCTCCACCCTGCCTTGCATTAAGGAGACATATCTCATTCCCTTGAGATTTCCACTATATTACAACTACAATATATTAATTGCACACTTGAATTTCCTCTTAACCTACTGTTTCGCACTTATGCAACCAATATATCGTGCTATTTTTTTTATAAATACCCATTGTGTTTTCCAAGGCATCTAGAAGACGTAGATATTAGGTCGGGAATATTAGCAAGATGGGCTATACTACCTCGACCTAGCAATATTTTTTTCCAATTATTTCTGTTTACTTTTATCCCTTCCTATGACACCAGCATCTGGGACATCCATCCATCATCAAACTTCATCAGATGTTCCTTGATCTACTTGACGTAGGAAACATCTCACGGTAGCTTTTTCTGTAGTCCCAAACAACAAAATCAAAGTATCTTTTGATGCAAACAAAATTGGTGATGAGGAAACATGAGAAAAATTGCACGAACATAACAAATTGAGAAAATAACTGAGATAAAAGGATCATATTCCATAAAAAGGGTGGAGAACAGAATATGTAAAGACAACTACAATTTTCTATGCAAAGTAAATTATCTTCTACATTAACTGACGAACCCCTCGTATAGAGAAGGGACAAATTACCCAGAAAAAAAGTGAAACAAATCGTATTAATTATCTCCTAAATTTCCTGCCTTAATTAGAGATCTCGATTAATCTCCAAAATCACCAAGAAAATGAAAATCTTGGTAAAAATAAAAAGTGAATTGCCAGAGTGACTAACTCTTTTTTTGTTAAAATTCCATATTCAAATTGCACCATGTTTTCATTTATTTTATTGGTATTTGGGGCATGTTGTGTTTGTGTCTAGTTACAAATGATTTGTAGTTTTTATATCAGATTATTGTGGTCTTGGTTTCTTGTTGAAATATAGGCTTAAATTCTCCATGTAATTAAGTGATTCTTTAAAGTACATAAATACGATTATACAAATATTATACTATTTAATCTAATAGCATACATGACTTTCAACAATCTGATCTACGCAATATTGTTGGGAGGATGGTACTTTTCACTAGATACATCGTATTCATACCTCCTAGCAAAATGGGATTTCTAGAGGAAAACCAAGATACCTTCCAGAAATTGCTCGAATTCTGAGTTTAGGATATTTCTATGCACATCACCTTATATCCTTCAGGGGCATACTCCATTTAAGGTCTTGTATCTTAAAGTTGATTTGTTTTCTTTGGCCTATAACTTTTGTTTGTGTTTGTAAGATCCCTGTTTTACTGATCAGTACAAGTCCCCTTGGATCATCAAAGCTCGGGTATTCTAGATCCCAAAAGATTTGGTATGAATCTACCACATCGTTATGTACTTGGTTAAAGGTATCACACTTGATCAATTGCCCACCCACATTTACAATAAACACCAAATTCTACCTTATAAACATGTTCACATCTCTATATTCCAGTATCCTCCCCAGCTCCTTTCCAATATCAACCTGGAGTGAGGCCTGCTAATTGGGGAAGCATCACAAAAGTTCATTTCCTTCCTCTGGCACCACTCATTCCAGTGACATTTTTTAGCTTGTTCATCTTAACGTATGGGGACCTAGCCGATATCCTGATCGTTTGGGACACAGATCGTACTCAGTTCTTGTGGATGACTTCTTTCGAGGGTATAGACCTTTTTTTAATGAGCATGTACCTATTGAGGTCCTATTTCAAGGGACGACAATGTTCCATGTTCCTCCCGGGTTATTGGGTACGTCGCCTTTGTTAACCTTCTTAGTCCATGCTAGGAGAAGCTAACAACCACAGTAGTAAACTATGTGTTCTTAGAGTACGCTAGGAATTATAAGGGATATAAGTGTTACGACCACCGATCCATGAAGCATTACATAAGTGTGGATGTTGCATTCTTTTAACTCCTTCCTTCTACTCCATGTATGGGACACATGTGTCGTCCCCTCCCTCTTACATTGCTCCTCTTCCTCTTCCAATTCCACAGGATGTTCTTTACAAGACTACTTCTCAACAGAGATATACCCCTTCTATGATGGCACCATCTCCTCAGTTATGTCATTCGATTGAGTCTTTACAGACTGATGACATTTCTATATCCATGGATACACACACAAGTACTGCCAACGACCCAGTGGATGGTGCAACTGATCTTCCTATAGCTCTACAAAAGAGGACCGGATAGTGTACCAATCATCCTATCTCTATTATTGAGTCCTTATCTGGACTTGGCTCCTACTACAGGCATTTTGCCAAGGCGTTGTCCAATACAATCATTCCCCGTACTAATATCAAGGTCCTTCGTGATTCTAAATGGCATCTAGAAATGAAAGATGACATGTATGTATCGATTTCTCGCAATACCTAGAAGTTTGTTGATTTACTTGGTGATAACAGTGTAGTTGGATCCAGATGTGTTCATAGTGAAGTAAAAACCCAAAAGATTAATTTCTCACTACAATGCTCGGCTAGTGGTGAAAGGCTTCACAAAAACCTATGTTGTTGACTTCTTCGACACATTCTCTCCAATCACCCATTTTTCCAATGTACTAATTTTCATGGCAGTTGCAATACATCTTGATTAGCCATTGCATCAACTTGATGTCAAAAATGACTTTAGACATGGTGACCTTCAAGAGATTGTATATATGCAGTAACCTCCAGACTTCGAGGCTCAATAGGAGTGTCAGAAGATTTGCCTACTATGCAAAGCTATATATGGACTCAAGCATAGCTCTCGTACTTGGTATTAGAAATTATCAAAAGCACTAGCTAACATGAGCCTCACTAGATCATCAACATACCATTCTTCATTCATACATAATAATGAAAAGGAAATGTGGCAATGTTCATCTACGTAGAAGACATTGTCCTCATAGGAGATGACTTTGATGGCATTATAAAAGTGAAGAAGCAACAGATATTTTGTGATCAAAGACTTGGGGCCACTATTTTTTTTATGGATTGAAATAACTAGTCCCAATGAAAGTATGCCATTGATTTGCTTCAAAAAATAAGGATGCTAGGGTCCAAACCAGCACAAATACCCATGTATCCTAAGGGACACATTTATGAGCCAAAAACTATCGAAGATATTGATTGATATATGCATCTAGTGGATAAATTATTGTATCTTATGATTACTCAACCACATATATCTCTTGCCATCAGAAAACTAAGTCACTTTATGGACTCTCCTACTTCAGCTTACTTCGATGCATGCATGATGATCCTAAGGTACATCGATTTCTCTTTAGAGAAAGGCCTATTGTTCACCATAGGCAACACCTTCGATCTCATGGCCTACTCATATGCATATTATTAAAGGTGCATAATAGATAGAAAATTTACTACATGATTCTGCATTTACTCTGCAGGAGATCTAGTTATTTATGTGGAAAGGCATGAAATGAAAGTTAAGATTCATCGTAGCCCTAGAGCTCTCTTATACAGGAGAAAAGCTCTAAGAGAAAATTACATAACATAGACAAAAGAAATAAGAAAATACACAATAAAGATAATAACATATGCATATCTCAACACTCCCTCTCAAGATGGAGCATATAAGTCTATCGTGCTCAGCTTGAAACAACAGCGGTGAAAAGGACCCCTCGTAAGAGCTTTGGTAAACATATATGCAGTCTAGTCGCCTGAAGCAACATGAGAGGTGGAAATAAGTCTCTTCTGAATTAGACACGAGTGTAATGGTAATCTATTTCAATGTGCTTTGTTCTTTCATGGAAGGTTGGATTATTATCTATGAATAAAGCGGCTTGGTTGTCGCATTTGAGGTGCATAGGAAGAGGCACCTCAATAGGTAGGTCAGTCAGGACAGACTTGACCCACATCATTTCCGTACTGCATTGGGCCATGGCTCTGTAGTCTGATTCAACGCTACTCTTCCATGAATTCAGTGAGCTACCTACAAATACAGTAAAGCCTGAAGTGGACTTCCTGTCCTTGGGGCACCCTGCATAATCTGCATTCGCACATCCAGTAACTGTGAGAGACGTGTCTCTTCTAAACAGAAGTCATGCACCTGAAGACGACTTCAGATACCTCAAAATCGTGTTAACTGCATCCATATGAACCTGCTTAGGTTGCTCTATAAACTGGCTAATTTTGCTAACTACAAATGATATATCAGGTATGGTGATAGTGACATACAACAACTTGCCTATCAGCTGTCTGTAACGTCTCTTATCCACCTCCTCAGAGTCATCAAATTCATCATCATAGAGCCTAGCATTAGGATCCACTGGAGTAGTGGCAGGTGTACATGACATGCTTGTCTCGTATAGGAGGTCAGTGACATACTTCATTTGCGTCATTACCATACCATGTTGATTTTTTGTAAATTTTAGGACAAGAAAGTAACGCAACTTGCCAAGGTCCTTGGTCACAAACCGTTGTCCAAGAAAATCCTTAGCTGCTTGAATGCCCTGATCGTCCTTGCCTGTAACAATAATGTCATCATCATAAACCATAATAGCAATTATACCTTTCTGGGTTCTCTTAACAAAAAACTAATGATCTGCAGTAGATCTGACAAACCCATGCTGTTTAATCAACTCTGAAAGCTTCTGAAATTACGCCCTCGGACTCTGCTTAAGGCCATATATGGCCTTGTGAAGTCTGTGCAACATACTAGACTCCCCCTTAGCAACAAACCCTGGTGGCATATAAACTTCCTCCTGCAAGTCTCCATACAAAAATGCATTCATGACATCTAATTGGAAAAACGGCCAATCACGTACCCCATCAACAATATTAAATATCGCAACGTAGAATGACATGTAACTGGAGAAAAGGTATCCTGATAATCCACCCTATAGATTTGGGCGAACCCACGAGCAACAAGTCTGGCCTTGTATCTGTCCACAATTCTATCCGCGTGGTGCTTCACTGTAAACACCCATTTGCCGCCATCAACAGATGCATCGGGAGGAGCCTGTACAACATTCCATGTACCACGAGACTGTAACGCTACCATCTCCTCCTCCATAGCTAAACACCACTGAATACTCTGTAATACCTCTGTATAGGATCGTGGAATCTCCACGGCCGATAGACCCACAACAAACCTCAGAATATCCTCTGAGAGTCAAGCCAGAGAAACATGGGAAGCAAGAAGATGCATAGTGCATGCACACCTCTTCTTCCATAGGGCAATAGACACATCAAGGTCCTTAGTATCCTCAATAGCTGAGACCGGATCATCTAAAACATCCTACACCTCAAGCTGCACACGCTAATCACCAGTGGCATTAGATGAACTCAAATGCTTAGATTATACCTGAGGCGTGCTGGATGATGAAGGAGGCACATGAGCACGAGGTCGATGCTGGTAAAAACCTGCAGAAAAAAGATAGGGTGGCAGGTGGTGGAGGAGGTGGTGTGGATGGTGGTTGAGGAGGTGTAGTGGGAACATGAGTAGATGAAATCAGAGGTAGATGCATGTATGTCTTTTCTCCATTCTTCGAAGGAATGAGCTTGTCACATGTAGGAGAGAAATACATAATAGACTCAAAGAAGGTGACATCAACACTAACATAATACATTCGTCGAACATGATCAAGGCAACGGTATCCTTTTCGTGTCTTGAAATACCCAACAAACACACATTTGACAGCTCTAGGAGAGAGCTTGTAAATACCTAGAGACATCTGATGAATGAATGCAACTGGCCCAAAGACATGAGGCGTAAGAGAGAAAAGATCTCTCAGGAAACACAATCGAGAACGAAATCTTCTCCCCTGAGTCCGAAGAGGGCATTCGATTCACCATGTAGTAAGCAGTTAAAACCACATCCCCCAGTACGAATGAGGAGCATGGCTCTGGAGCAAGAGAGTCCTGTAACATCCAAAAGGTGGCGATGTTTTTGTTCAGCCACCTCATTTTGTTGAGACGTATAAGCACAAGATGTCTGACGCACGATACTATAAGTTCTAAGAAATTGAGAGTTAAGTACTACAAAACTCCAGAGCATTATCTGAATGAATATACTTGACATTAACAGAAAACACATTCCTTATTTCATTAATAAAAGACTGAATAACATGATCATCATCAAAGTTGTTCTTAAGAAGAAAGAACCATAACAATCTTGAAAACTCGTCGATAACAACAAAATAGAACCTATGCCTCTGATGGTCAGGGACACGACTTGAACCCCAAATACAAGAGCAGAAAGATCAAATATGACACAACAATGTAAATCCTTGGTGATTTGACTAATGGACAGTAAATTCATATAAAATTCAGAAGCATAAATAACATTATGAAGTTGCATTGCAGGGGTTAACTGCACCTTCCCCTAACCAGTGATGGAAGAGTGTGTCCCATCTGCTATTACGGCCGATCTCCCTGATTGAGTCTAGCTGTAAGTGTTGAACTGCCCTCTATCACCACAAAGATGATGGGATGCTCCTGAATCCAAAATCCATTCTGACAAATCTGCCATGTAACAACTAGTAAGAGCATATGTTATACCTGATGTGGACGTTGATGCTGAGGTAGCTACCTCTGAGGATCCTGAAGGAGAATTGGTTGACCCAGGTGCAAGCATAATCTCCCTGAGTCGCGCTACAAGTTCATCAAATCTCTGATCAGATGCAAGTGATGGATTCCCAACCTGATGAGTTTGCTCTGCAACTCGTGCTGAAGCGGGAAGGCCATGCTTAGAATAGCATGTTTCCCCAGAGTAACCCGACCTATGGCAGTAGAAGCATGGCTGATGGGATCGACTGCTCCTTCCCCTGCCACAAGTACCTCGACCATGGTACTACATAGGGCTCCCCCACCCCGAGAGGAAACCATAGCTGAAGAGGCCTGTGACTGTGCAATACCACCAAAATATATAGAGAGCACGCTTAGTCTGTAATATGCCTCCTCTATTAGAGGTATGGTGGCATCAGTAAGAATCTGAGCACGAGAAGCATCATACTCAGGATCGAGGGCTGCTAGAAAAACTCCGATCATCACCGAGTTTCTATACGCCTTGAGCTGCTCTGGTGTGGCTGTCAAGGAAATGAAACCATGGAGCTTCTCAAACATACCCTTAGAGAAACGTAAAAGGTATGGAGAGGACGACCATTCTGCTTCGACGTAAAGATATCATGCTGAAGTTGCAATATCTTCAACTCATTTTTTGCCGAAGAGTAAGTAACAACGAGAATGTCCCACATAATTTTTGTAGTAGGCTGATGCAATATGTCATTGGCTATCTCCATAGATAGTCCCAGATAGCCACACACGCACATATGCGTCATCTGCCTCCCATGAGGCATTAAACCCAGTCTTGTCACTTGGCTCCTCCTTTGTGAGGATGTACTTCTTGATATTACACTGCATCAGGCTCATGAACTGCATGGCCCGTAGTTCATGGTTCGTTCTATCCATCTTGACAATAGGTGATGGACCTTTGGAGGCACCCAGGGATGAAACATCTGCTTTGTTGTCTGACATGATGACAACAATATCCAAGATTGGGTCTACAAACTGTATTACTTGCATCTACACAGACATAAGGAGATGTTTGTGGGTGTAGACTCATACCACAATCTCTCCCATCCTTCCGATAATGAGATATGAACATCTCAACAATTAAGAAGAGCACGAAATAAGTAGTGGCCTCCCTTTCAAGTGCTGAGAGTAGATACAGAACCATGGCTCATGCATCGACATATTAGTATGGATTCAAACCATACCCACATATCTTCATATCGCTCTCAGCAGTACCTTAGAGCTCAAATGTGACAACCGTGCAATCATGCATATAGCCAACAACCCCGTGTTTTACGAACAAATAAAAAATGTGGAAGTTGACTGCCACTGCACTAAAGAACTAATACAAAGAGGGATGATTCGTGCTTATAGCATACAATCTACAAATCAGACATTTGATATGTTCACCAAGCCACTCCCGTGCACACAGTTCAAGAAATATTGCAGCAACCTGAACATGATTAATATATGCTCCGACTTGAAGGGGAGTGTTGAGTGCTATATGTAAAACCTAACCCTAGGACTTTGAGATGTGGTTGCAAGTTGAATGTTGATGGATCCCCATGCTCTTATGGTTTCTCAATAGTTTTCTTCAAAAAATGTTAGAAGTGGTTAAGGATAATGTGATGGAGTTGGTGGACGAGTTTATGATTGGGAGCTCAAGATTCAATAGGATGAACAAAGCATTTATCTTCTTATTGCTTAGGAACAATCTTGTCCTTAAAGTGGACTTCATATCTATTACCTTGTCTAATGCA